>BLFK01000435.1:169698-189429 GCA_014634185.1 Astreopora myriophthalma | reverse complement strand
AAATAAATAAAAACACAAAAAAAGAAAAATGCAAAATAAGAACTTGGCCAATATTCAGCCAACTTGACCTCACGCTTAGTCAATAACGCATATTTATGATATCTCTCAGATAGTCGCGCGCTATGATCGGCTAATTTAGCGGACCGTATTCTACAACAGCCCGCTAAATTTCAATGTGCTCTCCTGTTCAATTCGTTACCAAGAAATATAATAAATATCTTCCTAACCTCGTTTTCTGTTGCCGTACTGTAAGTTACGGCTCCTTGATTTTTTCAGTTTAATTCACGGCCCTCGTGCTTCGTACTTGGGCCGTAAATTAAACTGGAAAAAACGCAGGCCGTAACTAGCAGTACGGCCCGAGAAAACGAGGTTAGGAAAAGATGTTATAGGCGCCCGTACTTGTAAATTCTGTACTTTATTTGGGCTCTTTAATCAGTTACGGGACACAATAGCGTAACCATTGTTAGTGAGGGGTTGTATTTTGGCTAGGCATTGTTTTTCGTTTTTTTGTTCGTCTTAACTTTTTTTTTTCCAAATTATTTCTTTTTGGTTTTGTTGTTGTTGTTGTTGTTGTTGTTGTTGTTGTTTTAATAATGTGTGCTTTCTATACTAAGTAAAAACCTAAAAAAAAACCTTCAACCATATCAAAAAGAGGAACGCTTTGAAAGTGACAGCTCGGTGGTGCTCTGTTATGGACTGTTCTATTCCTGAAAAAGTTCGTGCTTTTCAGAACTGAAGCTATCGGCTCACATCGTTAAAAACTCGCGAGATTAACTTTTTGTCAACACATAGATCAATAGGACTTCTGGAACTAAAAATAAAATTAAAAAAAAGAGAAAACCCGACATTTGAGCCCACTTTCCTTTGTTTGATTACTCTGCTCCTCGATTTCTCGCAGAACTGGCCAACTTGGCTGTGCGATCTATTGCTGCGAACGGCGACATCCATACCATCGATTTTAAACGTTAACTAATAACACGATTAACGAGCCGCCTTAAGAAAACACTCGTAGTGCCGTACATGTGGCTGGTATGAAAATTTAGAAAAGAAAAAAAAACCTCAACAAAAAACCCGACACCGCGGGAAAAACTCGGTGGCCCTCGTGGTCACCGTTCAAAGAGTGACCACAACACGCATGCCTCGCTAATACAATAACAGGGCACCCAGCTTGGCCACACGAAACCCAGCAGTAACACGATCTACTCTAACAAGCAGGCAACCACTGCAACAATTACCACGTGGTTATAGCAGTTTTCTAAGTCGTGACATTCCTGACAAGTCTCATTGTCGCTTGTGTCTTGGGTGAAATTACACTGTCTTCTAACACAGTTTACTCTCTGCAGATGTCAAAAATAAGGGGAAGATATAAAAATCAGAATACCTTCTGGTAATCAAGAAAGATACAAATAAAACAAACACTGTCTTCTTCTTGCAGCTAATAAGAGACTTACAGGTATTGACCACAATAGCCAATTTCCGAGTTGCTGTTTGCCTCGGTTTCAAAGCTATCCCTGGTGCAAGTTACCGGTGACGAACAAAAGTTTTCCACAACTTGTCTTTTTTTTTTTTACTTTCTCCCGGTTTGTACCCCTTCAAAATAAGCTTTACATCTTTTTTTTTTTGCCGCGGATAACACACACACACCCCTCGCACACACGTGACGTAGGTCATCATCTGTCACACACAGCCATTCAAATGGAAATGAGTTATGTATTTCAAGCAAATCAAACTCATCATCAGTTGAATGATTTAGCCCGAAGACACGCTTTAACCAGAAACAAAATGCAACTCAGAAATGGAGTATGAATATGTGACAACTGGTGAATATGTAAATGTAATTTGAGAAGACAAAGACGAACAACCTTTGCTTAAAAAAAAAAAAAGCTAGGAAGAAAATTAAAAAATACGTACTGGTCTCTCGACCATCTTCCCTTCAACAAAAATCAGTGATACAAACTTGAAATATTTACTTACAACCATACACCGTAACATTGCCCGTTTTATGTTTTATGTTTTGTTTAATTGCGACTCATTTTTTTTTTCCAGAATGAAATTCTTGCCTCTTGTTAAGGCCGCACGAAATTAAAATGGAAAAGTAATTGTACACTGCAGTAAGCCTCTGTCGTTGGTACATATCTGTGCTAAATGTGTGTATTGAACCACCAAGCTTCTAAAATCATCGGAGCGATTAGTTTAGCCGTTTTTCATTCATTGTAGTCTTATTATAAGACAGTTTCACCTGTATTTTGTCGGAACAGTAGTTGATGGACCCGACAGTGTAACAATTATAGTAAAACCAGTCAGGACAGTCGTCTGTATAAGGTCCTTTGGAAGTTCCAGGCATGCACTGTTGTAAGCTGTCACACCAACCACAGTGTGAGTCACCTTGAAAACAAGTTGAACAACGACGAAATTTGGTGCAGGGCGAATACGTGCAGCCTTTTCCCTGAAAAATACATGCAAGCACAGTTTTATAACTTGGAGAAAAAGAAAGTTCGGTATGAACGAAAACTTATACGGGAGCCGAAAGGCCTGACCAGCGCTTACAGCGTGTGGATGGATGTTCAGTTTTTCTCATGTACCTTGTCTAGAAAATCTTCTATTCGGCCATTCTCGCGAGACCATTGTGACAATAACCAGAGCCAATTGATTAGTTTACTGGATGATTTTGTTACTTATTTTTCTAAAGGAAACCAAATGAGGGTAACACCTTTCAACCCACTTAAGCATGCACAAACGATCCCGGCGTTTCCCCTATCTGTGAAAAACCCTGAATTGATGTCTTCACTACAGGGTAGCTGCCCCAACACAGGAGTAGACGCAGCTATTTTTGGAAGGATATTTCGCATGCCAAAAAAGCATAGGCAGGTACTGAAGGTCATCCAGTGAAATGGATTTAGCAGGACAGGGATTGACAGCTCATTATTATGACATGTCGTTTTGTTGTTTTTGTTTGGTTTTTTTTGCACAGAAGAGAACGGCTGCAACCATAACAGCCACTTTTTGCGGGGATTTGAAAAACTAAGAATAACCTCGTCTAGCCCGGAGATTAACATATCGACGCCTCTATTTATCGACTTCTGAAAGTACAATACTTGCCGCAAATCCTGTTTGACACTTGCACAAGTTTGGCCCAACGCATTGTCCTCTTCCTGAGCAGTTGTGGACTTCTCTACAGTCGAACTGAGAACAGTCAACACCAGTCCACCCTCGACGACAAAAGCAGGTGGCACCAACACAGTCACCGTTATGAAAGCAGCTGTTTGGGCAACGATTTACTGAAAAATAAGAGAAAAGGGAAGTTTTATCAAGCAAATTCATCAATAATTCATTAGTGGAAGCCATCCGAAACGTAGTATTCAGGTGACACGTATACCTCTAGGTCCTGATACAGTTACATTGTTACCGTAATTAGTACCAGGTATCCAAATTACAAAACCACCATTCTAGTACTTACCTGCGTTCCTGACACAGACAAAAGGATAAAGAGCACCACAAGAAACAATCTCTTGAGTTCCATTGTCTGTTAGCACAGTGCATTGATGTCCTCGACCATAACCGTCTCCCTGGCGGTTAAATTTAGTAACATATATTACAACTGTAGTAGCCATCTTAAAAAAACAAAAAAACAAAAAACAAAAAAAAAACATGATCCATTTCTAGAGAGAATTTTGAAATGTGTGTTCTCACGTTTTCTCACGTACACCGGAAATAGATAAATAAATACACAAGTAATCAAGCAAATGAATGAATGAATAAACACACAAAGAAGCAAGCAACCAGGAAAGGCAAGCGAACAGGAAAGGAAGCGAGCATACAGGAAAGAAAGCGAGCAAACAGGTAAGAAGAAAGGAAAGAAAGAAAGAAAGAAAGAAAGAAAGGAAGAAAGAGAAAGAATGAAAAAAGTCATTGATATATATACATTTTGTAATTTCATTTCCTTCTGCACTTCAATCTTTAATGTCGTGGTATAAACACATACATCATTTTTGAAGTTTGTCACCCATATCGGTACAGCCGGATTTCCATCAGGTGTCGATGGTCGCATTTTTGCACGGATGAATTTCATTTCAGCAGGTTTAATGGTAGCTGCAATGTGACCTCCATATGACTGAAATAAAATTTACATATTGGTGACAAAATTCTGATCAGTGACAAAAGGTGTCAACTTAAGGATCATTGTTTCTCACCATCACCATCCAGTCAGTACGCAGCTATTACAACAGCCCACGCGATTGGCTCAAAAAACAATAGAATCATTCAAAGAAACAACAGAAACAATGAACCCTAACCCTAAAAACAATAGAGCTACGTCCTAACCAGAACCAATAAAATTAGAGTTTGTAAACAACTGCGTGGTATCTCACCGTCACCACCACCACCACCACCACCACCATCATCATCATCATCATCATCATCATCATCATCATCATCATCATCATCATCATCACTGTCACCGTTACAATGCCATAATTTATTCCTACATTTTAAAAAGGCCATATGAATGCCATATTATCTGTCCTTCTCAGCAGTACGAGTTTATCAAAAATAAATTGGGGAATTTATTTCCCAAAGGAAATAAATGGTCTTATGTAACAGTGATGTCTTGTGAGTAATTTCCCAGCTTCCTGTCGGGGCATTCCTGACAGCCGAGACTTAATTCGATAGGATCCCACTAAGGCATACAACTAAAGGCATACAACTAAAACATGAGTCTTCGTTCCCTCGCTTCTCCAAGCAAGTAAAGATCAATCTTCCCTCCGTCTCTGATTTCTGTCATTTTAATATGGCGGGTGCGTCCTCACCCTTGCAAGGATAACGTCTTTTATATTGAGCTTTTCCCAAGTTACTATACTGAATTTCAATAAACGGCCATGCCCATCAGCGGTTGGCCAAAAATCCGATATCTATGTTTTAATTCGTTTTGTCCCAAGAAACGAAGCTCGCCCAGAGCAACACCCTGTCAACAGTAGTTAGCTTTGATTCAAGGAGCGTGGAGGATATATAAAGACGCTTTGCGCGATCCAAGCAATCAAGTCATAACAATAGCACTCTCAATTTCCCGCTGGATGAAATATTTGTCGTTTAACTTAAACCTCTAGCCTTGTGGCAAAAAGCTTGCTCAGGCTTTCATCGCCTTTTTTGGTTGTTGTTGTTGTTTTCTTTTCTAGGGTTGTAATTACATTGAACACTGCACCAAACAAATACCTCACAGTAATCCTTGGCCTCCTTGAACATTTTACTCCCACCTCTAAAGACGGCACAGGTTGACTCGTGATTCACCCAGCCAGGAGGACAACCAACTACATATCAGAAACATTGGATAACAAATTGGGCACATTTAACAATGTAAGCATGAGAAAAAATAACAATAACAATAACAATAACAATAACAATAACAATAACAATAACAATAACAATAACAATAACAATAACAATAACAATAACAATAACAATAACAATAACAATAAACATAACAATAACAATAACAATAACAATAACAATAACAATAACAATAACAAGTTGTGAAACTTTGGCTACCTTTGATAAGCTTATTTCAACCTATGGAGCAAATGTTATATAATAATTTATTTCTTAGGGGTATATGTAATGCATGAATAGTCTTGGTCATGGTTATTAAACTTTTTTTTTTTCAAACATATTTTAAGTTTTTCTTAGGTACATATTGTTAAGCTAAAGTAGTTGTAACTCTTATACCCAGTTCGCGCCCCTACTGGAACCTAGCCTTTTTTTCTTTACAGTGTTGAATTGGCTAGCGTGATTAAATAAAGTTGATCTGATGTCATCACGCCTGAAACGGAAGGAGAAGGGAGGTTGAGGGGGGGGGGGTATGACCAGATGGTCTTATAATCGGGGAGGCAGACTTACGGCTTATAACTGGAATAAAACCTTCGTTTACAAATAGCTGAGCCTATAACACCGAGGGGCTGGGGGTTGGGGGGAATTATAACCTGGCGGATTTTATGGTATGGCGATGATTCCTTTACCCTTTACCGTATCATCAACACCACCAAATACAAAACGTCTAGAAAAGATATTTCATTTAAGAAAATTGATTTTTATGTTATCCTGATCATCGTGAGTAACGTAAGCAGTAGCAAGGAAGCCTGAAAAAATCCAGGCTCACCTTAGTGTAAGGACCTGGCAAGTTTTCCCTTGTTTTCTTTGCAATTTTTTCCTTTCGTTTATAGTTTTAGCTCCTGTATTTTCTTTATCTTACGTCCTCCGTGAATTTCGCAGGTACTTACACCGAGCCATATAGGCCAAAACTGCATGCTTGAATGGGAATCGAGCCCATGAAAGCGCGATTGCGCTAGCACCGCACAGAGCTATCAAGCCGTAAGCCAACTTGGTGGTGGTTGGACATTTTAAATATTTTCTATCATGATAAGAAAACTGAGTCACGCACGTGATAATATTTCCTTTGGCGGCAGCTTTTGGAAAGGCTTATACAGAACTCTGGCCAGTTTGTGATGGTCTTCTTTGTCGTTAATCCGCGACGCAATCTGAGATTCTGAGTCTCTATTCCACCAGTTCATTTCTGCGTGTATTGGGTCTGAAGATGCATTTTGCGTGGAGGCCATTTCGTACAGATTGGCAGGGTTTTTGAAGTTGTTTTTGTGGTATACAATGGGTCCGTTTGATACAACAGTAGCTCTTCTGTTGCCGTTACGATTAAGATAAAAAGTATTCAGCTCGCAATGTTGGCCTTTCGACCAAGCACTGTGAAGGATGTATTCAATGACGCTACTTCCAGAGTTATTGTAGAAAACGTTACTTGAAATCCAACTTGATATATCAGAAAGTTTGAGCAGGCTGTCGGCTCCCAAATTATTTTCAAAGGCGTTTTCCAGAATGTAGAGAAAGGTATGATTACTTTCTGATCCCGCTTCTTGCCTTACTATTATCGTTCCACCCCCGTTTCCAGAAATGGTGTTGCGGTAAATCAAACCCTTTGAACCAAATGTGCCCTGACTCGCACGCAAAGTAGCTGCAAATCCGCCCCCAATGTTCCCAGAAATGAAATTGTTAGCGAGGGTAAAATTACTGTCCTTTATGTCAATAGAGATCGCTGGTGAGGCCCAACTGTTCGTAATTTTGCAGCGCTCTATAGTGAGGGGGAGTCGTATGCTGTCGTCAGTCGCTGCGCTGTAATGTATTGCCGCAAAGTTGCTGATAAATACACTGTTAGCTATGCGATGCCTTCCTACAGAGAGAGGAAATAAGAACATTCAAACACCGATAAGTATATTCAAACGAGTACATTCAAAGCAAGCGCTAACAAGCTGAAATCTAACTTTAGGGAATTATTTAAAGGCCCTTTGCAAGACCAAGTCGTGTGTCACTTTGCGATCCCATGCTGGGATCAAGCTTAAACAAAAACTTATCCACCGAAGACTATAAGAAAAGTGACACGAAATGATAATTTTGTTTCTCGTGGAATTGGATACACAAGGACTCTTTAGCCTTTTGTTTACACCGATGTTAGAACGCTTGCATCCCAGCACCATTGCAATTAAAAGAACTGGGCACGTGACTAAGTTCTGCAAAGGGCCTGTTGAACATTTCACAACTTAAAGTAGCTGTTGAACGCAAGAGCGCGTTTTTTCGAATATTCGTACACCTTAAGGCGGGCGATACGTGGCCATGGTTTGTAACTAAGCTCTAGCTAGACCGCACAGAAAAACAGGGAAGAGATGTGCAAATACTGGAGTATTGGTGTAATGGTGTAATTTGCAGTGTTTGTATGGCGAGCCGATTTTCGTGAAACGTTAGCTCAGAAAAAATTATGAATTGCAAACGGAAGGTACAGGGCAAAGGATTGCACCCACCAATTTTTTTTGGACTAACGTTTGCTTGAATTTGCCCGGTAGCGTTTTCATTTTCCATATATTTGTCTGTCGTGGACTGAAAATTCCCGGGAAGAAAATTACAGACAAATATATGGAAAAATTGAATTGAAAAGACTACCGATTTGTGCCTGTTTATGCTTTAGCAAATCGCTTCTGATCGGTGGTCACCAAATCTACCTCACCGGGTGTTATTTAATGCTAATCATATCAATGGCCGTTGAATAGTGCTATACTGATGATGAATGCATTTTACCGCGCAAATCATGCAGTTGTTACCATCCAAGTGTAAGGGTGCGTGTCCAACGTATCTTGTTTACCCTCCCCTGTAGGCCTTCGGGCCGCGCACGCGCACTGGTGGGGTTGAGCACATGGATTATGTTCAGTCAATCTCGTTCCCAGAGCTAAGACACGGAGCTCTGGAATAATCAATTTGCAGAACTACATTGATTGGCTTGGTAATTATCTTTAGGTCTTTCGTATATTAAACTGAATCACTGAAATCCTCACGGTGTCACACAACTGAAGGCTTTCAACAGCTACACTAAAAACTGGAATATAGGAGGACTTAGAAGTAGCTTAATTGCTTCATCCTCATCCTCGACATTATAGGAAGCTTAAGCAGTGACGACGTCGACATGAACGAGAACGGGAGAAAACAATAGGTTTAACGAGCAAAAACAATGGCTCAGCACGCTCTGCGCGAGCGTTTTACATTATGGCACATTTCTTTGCCGTTCTCTCCCTAACCACGACGTGAAATGACCAAATTTGAAGGACGAGAGTACTTAACAATAAATTTTCGATTTTCTCTCTGAACTTCGACGCCGTTCATAGCAGTTAAATTCCTGGATTGTTAGTATACAATTTACATGCGCAACTGACGACTTGGATTAATCCCGGAATGATTACAATGACGCGAATCTATACTTTTCAGGACGATTTCACGTAGTTTCAAGACGACAAACAGTAAACTTTTCGAGACGATTTTTTTTTCAACAAAACGACAACAACGTAAATACAACACGGCCGCTCAAAAACGATACATAGGTCAGTCGATCACGTGTAACGCAACGTGTCACGCGCACGAGTTTTGGCGCGAACATATATTTTCCGATGACGCTCTCGTAGCTGTTGTCGTCGTTGTTGCTTAAGCTCTCTATTATTTGACTTCAATGTGCCTTTAACGCAACAACTATCATTATTCTTGTAAACTAAGTTATCAATGAATGTTGAGGTGTTTCAGAAAAGCAATTTTGTTTTTCAGTGGAATCAGGGAGCCAAGGACGAAATTTTACCTTTTGAACAGAGTAATAGTTCGAGGTTGTCAACAGCCAAATAGTTTCTTCCGTAATAATACGACGACTTGCTAGCCTTGCCTTCTAAGAGCACTCTATACTCATCAAGATCTGCAGGAAGAGCAATTTTCACCTTGACCCAACGTTGCTGTTGGCCATGCTTGCTACTCCAGATGAGTTTTTGCTCAACTTCAGGTTGGGTCTCTAAAATATAACCAAAAAAGAAAGACAATAGATCGTTTTGACTGTCATGCAACAAAATAATAATAATAATAATAATTTCGAAACCGTTTAATGAAAATAGGCAAGAAATTGAAATGTTATAGAAGACAAATACAAGTTTCCGAGTTATTTGCCGAAGTGTTTTACACAACTTAACAGACACTGAAAAGAGTTTTGTATGGAGCCACCATGTTGGTGGACGTCCGTGGTCCACCAACATGGCGCTCGGTAATCAACGAAAATATCTGAAGTTCACTTTTCGATGAAAGAGCTTACTTTCGCTCTTGAGATAAAATACATGCGTATGGACACAGCCCCTAATGTACTTGAAACGTTCAAACAGCTGGGAATCACACGGAGAGACTTTTTTCAACCAAACATATTTGTATCGTGGTGTCAAGCAAGGTGACAATTCGGAATTCAAAATGCTGTATTTTTGAAACGAAGGACGTTACGGAACTGGAAACTTGTAAAAATATTTATTTCTAGGTGACCTTCAACTTCGTATAGATAAAAATTCAGAGGGCCTCGCGACTGTGATTTTAGAATTTGATGACGTCAATATGAAAACCAGCTATAACACGATTTTTGAATTGACTGACTGAAAGGTATAGTTTCCGTATTCTAATTCCGCAGAAAGTCCAATCGAATTTACTCTAACTGAAAACAACAAACTACTGATTACGTGAAAGGCCAATTCATTAGAACTTAGGAATTCAGTTTTAGAGGGTACTACATACCCTGCGTACGTAGAGCGCTAGGTCCCACTTGGAGCGTAGCGCAATCGTACACACAGCCAGCGTGGGGGTTCAAGTCTTATTCAAACCTGGATTTCTCGAATTCAGGCTTCTTTGCAACGGCAGTTGTGTACTTCACTGCGATCATCATTATTCGACGATCAATTAGAGGGCATCTAACAAGCAACACATTTTAAATTACTAGCAAACCTGTTTGTATATACAGGGATAATGAATCGCTTCCATTTCTCAGCAAATTGTAGAAAAAGACGAGAGAACAAAAGGAGGAGTGCTTGTTAATAACTGGACTGATGATGGCGGCGTGAGCAGCCAAATAATAGTCACTAGTGACAGAAAGCCGTTTTCCTTCAAGAGAAAAAAGAGCAGAAAGAAAAAAACGACATTGATAATTAACTCAAATATGTCTTAGTAATTTATTCAACCAAAGCAGAAGTTCATAACACAGAAGTCTCGATCTGTCTCATTCATTTGGCCTTGGCCCATCAGCTTACGGTATTATCTAAACTGAGATTGGAGGTCCCGCCAAATAATGGCCAACCAGGTTGGGCCTGATAACCACAACGTGTCTCATTGGTCCGCAAGTCATGGCACAAATCTAGCAGCAGCGTTCTAAAAACAGACGATACCATTCCATTTCGAGTCTTCTGGGTTATGGACTTCCGAGCAAAGGAAAGAACAGCAAAGAATTTATATAAAATTTAACCAGTGTAAAGTAGTGTTAGCGTATTATCAGTGTATATTAGTAGTGGCAAAATGGTTCTGATTGAAAGCTCTGAACCTTAACTCGGTTCTAGTGAACTTCCTTGGGAATTGATTCTCTACTGAAATGACATTTTTATTTGAAAGAGCAGTTATGTATACACATAAATCACTGAAAACATTTTAACAATAGAACTGGCATGCAATCATTGTTGCCGGAGAATTAGCAAAGGTAGCGTGACTCATATTATTGAATGATTTGAAAATTCTTAGTAAGTTCGATAGTTCGGATCAAGGAACAGTCTATCAGTAATCACAGTATGTGATATATGATGCAGTCATCGGCTTGGTTTGGATGTGTAGCCAATAAGAAGTTCTGTTGTAATCAATCAAACTCACTCTTTTTCATTCCCCGGAAAGAGATCTCACAGGTGAGTGATGCAGCCTTTTTCGTTCCTTTTAACTGCTTTTGCAGATCTTATATGATGTCATCACTTCTATTCGAGGAAGTATTAAAGTCATGAAGCCTTAGGTGAGCATTCAAGAAGCAAACAGTGTGTATTTGTTCTTCAATATATCGTATTCCAAACATGGACATCGTATGGACATGGAGATAGCATTTGTCCAAATTTACCACAATTGCTAGTAATTTCGCAATCTGATTGGCTAATTTGTCGTAGTCGATAAGACTCTAGACAACGTTGCTCGCATCAACGTGTCACGCAAGGCTATCTTTAAAACATGGAACGGGGAATCGGGGAACGGGGAACGGGGAACGGGGAACGGGGAATCTTTAAGGGGAATCTTTAAAATGGGGAATCTTTAAAATAGGGAATCTTTAAAATAGGGAATCTTTAAAATGGGGAATCTTTAAAATGGGGAATCTTTACAATGGGGAATCTTTAAAATAGGGAATCTTTAAAATGGGGAATCTTTAAAATAGGGAATCTTTAAAATGGGGAATCTTTAAAAAAGGGAATCTTTAAAACAGGGAATCTTTAAAACGGGGAATCTTTAAAACGGGGAATCTTTAAAATGGGGAATTTTTAAAAGGGGGAATAAAACAACTAAATAAACTAATAAAACAACTTTGTGTCCGAAAATTTAAGCGTGAGCGAAATTTAAATTAGCTAAAAACAAAATTCGCTTTAACTTGTAGCTTTCAACTGGTGATTTGGACGCTCGCACTCAGAGGTAATTATAAGTATAGGTAATAGCATGAGCTGTAGTGGTATTTGGCAATAATACTGCGAGTGATATTTCAAAATTATCCAAAATACCACGAGCCGCGCTCACCTCAGGAAAATCATCCTCTATACGAATTCAATGACAGTTTGTAGTTGAACCGTGGCATGAATGATAACTAATTAAATTCTTCCTACATAACTGTGCCGGAATTGTCAGTGTTCTTGCCGTAGCTAAATAAACTTAATTACGTAAGTGACCGTTGTTTAAAGACGGCATGGTCAGGTTCACATTCGTAAATATAACCAACGCCAGCACTTCTAATTTAAAGCGAACGTACCTATTAATTAAGCGAACGTACCTATACGGATTTTCTAGGTAAGCAGTACCTTCTTTGACCCTAGGTTTCGTGGATGCTTAAGGAATTCAAAGCAGCAAGAAAATTCAGGCTTTTACAGGTATGAGTTTTTCTCAGACCTGCTGAGGACGCGCAAACGGCTGTGGAGAAGATCCTTCATGCGGCTGCATGAATTCTTTTGAGGTATAGTCATTTCGATTTTTATTAAATCACTCAGTGCTTCTGGAGGAGGACGGAGAGACAGAGGCCCAGAGAGCCCTCTGGAAGCAAAGAAGAGAACCGACGCCAAATTCAACCAACGATGGCACGGAGGGGGTGGGATGGGGGGGGGGAGGGGAGGCGAGCGCAATTCCCACTGCGACATACATCCCTGTTGCAATAGTCTAGAGGTTAGTCAAATAAATGTGCACAAGACATACAAAATTTTCATCGTACCGTTAGGTGAAAAGTAGGAGTAATCGTCTCCCCAATTCAGTCCTCCTACAATTTTCCAAGTTGTTGTGACGTTAACTCCATTGACTGACATGTTGGAGAATGTTTGCCAGTTGCAAAGGCCAAACTCAAAGGTGCATGGGGATCCTGTGAAAGAAAAAAATCACAAACATATGCCTAACAGCCTGCAGCACTTTATAGAACTATTTTTGCGTGATTATCTTAAGTCCAAAAACTTCTTTGTGTCCGTCTCTGGCAGTTTTGATGCAATTAAACAGGGTTTGATTGCGGTAATTAAACGCTCGTTAATTCCTTTTTTTTTTCTGTGCAAGCGCGAGTGCGTTCGTTCGTTCGTTCGTTCGTTCGTTCATTCATCCACTTTTGCTTACGACATTTATCATTTTCGATCCTCCCTGTGCCGGGTACTAAGCTACATATACAGTCACCCTTCACAACATTCAGTACTATGGATTATACTAACATTGTTAAAGGAAAAACTTACCTCTTATATTAATTTCTTCCAATTTAAAAGCAACTTTGGAATTAACGTATCCAAACCAATGTATCACAATAGAATTGAGTGGTATGAACAAGTCTTTGTGGACCAGATTTGTCAGGGTTCTTGCGCTTGACCTTTCCAAAATCAAATTACCAGAAAAGAAGCCGTAGATTTCCAGACTCTGTTCTCCACTGAAGTATAAAAGAGTCATTTTGATGCCTTGGCCATGGCGTACCTTCACTACTTTTTTACAAGATGCCGATGTATTAAGTATCTTTGCCCTTGAGGCGATGTCAAAATAAAGAACTGTCTTGTTGTTAACGAAATTATTCTCCTTATCGCAAAGGAACATTTGGCCATAGTAGATACGGGGTAAATTATCTGGCTTCGTTTCAACAAAGGAAATTCCTGTGTAATTGTGAAAAAATGTGGTGTTTTCTACCGCAATGCTCTGCCCCGAAGGCAAAACTGCGTTTATCCCTTCACGTCCAAGGAGGACAAACCTACTGTTCTTGACGTGTACATCGTTTTTCGGCGAATAAACGCTTAGGCCACCACCGATACAGTTCCTGATAGTGATGAAGTTCATATCAGGCACATTCCTGACAGCCTCTATCGCATGGACATTTCTGCCATAGCGACTGCCACAGCTCGAAAACTCAACATGCTCCAGGGTTGACGGTTCCATGGTAACGTCATCTTTTGACGATACAAATCTTATGTTACCCCAGGGTTCCCCGTGGCACAGAACAGACAATGAGGTAATGTCTTTGATAAACGGTAGTTGTCTTATCGAGCATTCGTGTAGGAAAGTTTCATTCCCGTGACAGCGAAACTCCGCAGGACTTGATCCATTTAAATTCCGTTGAACTTCACTCAAGGCGACTGGCCAAGGAGGACGATATCCAAGACGTTTACAGACTAATTTACCAACAATCCTTCGAGAAGAAAATCCTGCTACAGTAACTGGTTTCCAGGAGTTTTCTCGAAACAGCTCAAGCATTCCATCCCACGGAAAAAAACCGCCCACAAGACGAACGTGAAGTTTCAAATCTGCGTCGCTGACTTCAGTTTCTCGATGGGTGAAAAAGATTGGTTTAGATGGCGTTCCAAGGGCGCGGATCTGTCCAGCAATAAGGATGCTCATTCCTGGATTTACCTTGATTGTTACGCCTGCCTCTATCGTTAGTATGACATTTTCTAAGACAGTTAAATCCGTTGTTACATGGTAAGGGCTTTGAGATGCCTTAAGTGTTAAGGACTCGAACAAACGGCCCGAAAGAACATTTCTATGTTGTTTTAATTCACGATCAACCTGAGACACTGAGGTTAGGTCATCAGGACTCACCAGAAATGGCCAATCTTCAGCAACAGCAAAGTCGTTGTTGTCATCAAAGTCAGATATTCTGTTGCGTACCTCACTCCCGTTTGTGGTTCCCCACCAGTTATGTGTCACGTTTACGATGTCATGCTGAGACGTGCCGGGGACTCTTATACAAAGTTCACTTGGATATCTGGAGTTATTGAACCTGTTAAATCGAAAGTCGACGTCTTTATGATAAATGACGCCGGAAAGAATAACTGTACACAAATCTTCATCCTTCCAGGAACTGAACGAATCACGAAAAAAGTTATTTAACAGAGTGTTGTCGCTGAAGACCAAGTTGGTATTAGTAAGGGATGGGTCAACGTTGTGAGTCACTTGCAAAAAAACAGCACTTGGTGCCACATTTTGTTCGACTGTGTTGTTAGTGAAATTAACTCCACCCGTGGGCTGGACTTCTATCAAGTTATTATCATGACAATCATTATATCTAAACGTGTTATCGTTGACAGAGACTTCCAAGGCGTGCCGCATTTTGGGGCTTTCTAGCAAAACACATCTTCCAATGTTGGACAAGAAAATGTTTTCCTCAATAATAACATCACATTCCCCGCAATATCGAACGGAAACTACTGCATTGTCTGTGAAGTTGTTTTCGGCAAAACTGTTTTTACCAACAAGCACAGTTGCTTTGGATACACTGGACGAATAACTTGGTTCGTAGAGGAAAGCAGCGGAGCCCCGATTCCTTCGGAAAACGTTTTTAATTAAAACCATCCTGCTGGTGCTGCTGGTGGATAGTGTAGAACTGACCCTAACAGTATGAGTCCCCGCGTTATCAAAGAAACTGTTTGAGTTAAGCTTGATAACCGATGCAACGCTATCACGATACGAATAATAGCCAGAGAACGCAAGAGCACCATTTTTGTTGGAGGTAAATGTACTGCCACTAACGAAGAAGGTGCGAGCCCTTCCATAAAATAAAACACCCTGATTTCCACTGCGTGCAACGCTTAAATTTTGAATGCGTATTTCATTCATCGTTCTCCAGGTGTTGCTGTCGATAAGCAGTCCATGCGTTCGTGAACCGTTGATCGAGCAGTTTTTGATGACTAAAACACCTGCAGAATCAAAGTCACTAGTTGACCACCTAACCCTGGTAATTTTAATACCGAACTCCTGCGATTCTGAAATCACCGCGTCCGCAATGCTGAGAGATTTCAAAGAGTTTACTTCGATTTCGATGCCTCCTTTGATGCCATTGGCAATCTTCATTCGAGCAGCTTTAATTTCTCCAGTGTAATCAACGTTTTCACTCTCTAATGGAGATAAAAATGATCATTTCAATTTATAAGCCCTTAAATTAAGTTAAAATCAAACATATGTGACCAGGGACGATTCAATTACGCCATGTCAACAATTCAACGGCATTACTAATTGGAGGGAGGGTAAAAATAGTATACTTACGTTTGACCGTGCTCACAAAAAAAGCTATCGGGATGTTTCGTAATACGCGGTATCTTCCGTAGAAATGAAACAGAACTACAGAACGCGTTGAAGTGAAAACATGGCGATTATTCCATGATATTTGCTCCGGCCTCCAGGGTGACCCATCCGAGCTATTTCCATCAAACAACTGAACGTAATGATAATAGTGTGCCGGGTAATACAGCCAACGAATGACAAGTTTGTATCCTGGCTCTGTCTCCACAATATGATAGCAGCTGAGATCAGCAGAATTTTCAAATACCTCCCAGGTAAAACTAAATACTCTGTTGGCTTGCAAATGTGTTTTATTTTTAGAACAGATGTGAAATGTTCGGCTCATTTCCGGGCTGGCCATGGTCGATGCAAAGTCCTCTGATCGATCCCTGGTCGTTGCAAAAAGGAAGGCAACGCCACCGTTTCTCGTCAAATCTATGTCCGTGAGTAAGGTAGAGCAAGAAGTGTAAATACCATGAGATTTTGTATGCGATATTACAGACTTCGTCAACGACGGCATTTTGTGAAACAAGCTCTGGTACACGAATTGTATTCCAATTCCGTCGGAACCGTTAACATAAATGTTGCTGATATTGTGATGATTAAAGTCTATTTTGAGAGCGACACCAGCCACACCGATGTCACTGCGATACGCAAAGCCTGCGTCATAAATTTCGAGGTGTCGAAGCGAGCTGTGGTAATTCGACATTGCCAGATGAAGTCCTGCCCAGTTATAGTCCTTGCAGTATACGTATAGGATGCCTCCCTGACATGTGGGTCCATAACTCCACTTTTGGCGACTGCAATTCATTATATCTGCATCAATGTCCGAGTCGCATTCAACGTTGTTCACAAACCCAGCTGTTGAATAATGGAGATATCTGCGTTGGGACCAATCATGATAAAGATCAAGTTGTTTGCAAATAATTTTTGCTTCATCTCTGGAGTAATAGTAAGGCGAACACACTGGCGTCCACGTGCCGTTGACCCTGAATTCAACTCTTCCCTCCCACGGTCCTCGTCCGCCCGCCAAACGGAAGTTTTTCGTGGGATTATTCTTCACGAATTTTACCTTTTCAGTTTCACTTCCATCGACGATGAGTGTTCCTTGCACAATCATTACGGACCTGGAAGGAAATAGCAGGGTGGTATTTTTTTGTATCACTAAAGATCCGTTTGTCAGAATCATGATGTCATCGCGCACTTCATAGCCATAATCGCTAATGGGTAACACTAACTGTCGATCCAAAATTCCACCGATAGTTTTATTTCTTAAGAAACACGATGGTCTCGAAATGTTTGAATTCACTAAAAGTGAGCTGTTTTTGGATACCATGTACGGAAAGAACTCAAATAGAGAAAGCTGAACTCTGTGACGAAAGTCGAAGATTCTGTCAACAATTTCGCATTCATCCGCTGTTCCCCACCAATTGAACCTCGCGTCTATAACGCCGAGGGGATTATCATCCAAAGTTAAAGTCTCAAATGAAAAGGAAGGATTTTCAAAAATGTTTCCTCTTAGCACAAAACTGCCTTCTTTGAGAACCATCACCGCGCGAGATGTTGTGCGGTGGTAAAAGTTTGGAAACAGATCTTTGGTAGAGACTTGGTTGTCTTCAAAAGTGTTGTTGACTACTGCAACAGAATGAATATACGGGTATAAGCTGGCGTCAGCATACAAAACATGTTCAGACACGCGGTTGTTCCTGAAGACGTTGTTCTCAATTTGTAATGACTTATATCTTTCTACTCCTCCCCACCTACGCCAATACCAATAACACTGATAGCCGCCTTCCAAGGCGAAAACTCCTGAACCGGTGTTGCTTATAAACTGGTTGGATACAATTACTGCTTCCAGTCTGTTGTAGTCCACGTGGAATGCATTTTTAATGTTTCCTTCAAAAATATTTCCACTCACGAGAGCTGAAACCTTCCTGTGCCAACGCCTTTGCCAATACCAATACCCATACCAACAGTAGCCTGTAGTGGACTTCATGAGGACTCCTCTGTTATTGCCTTCAATCTGATTGTCGTGCATTTTTAGTGAAACGTTCACAACTGACTCGCCCGAAAGTAAGTACGCAGGGATTAATTTAAATGCATATTGACGATTGCCCTTTATTGCGCATTTCACCAAGCTTATGTGATCAAAGAAATTGGCAATATCCACCGCGTAAGCGTAGCGGTATGAAAGATCAAAGAAAGTAACACCAACTCCCAGGTTGTAATTTACGTTGCAACTATAAAGTTGATGAGAACCCCCTTGGTTCGATATTTGGCAACCATCTTCCATGTTTCGCGACAAGTCGCACGACGTCAAAATGGAGGAAGCTTTGCCATTACCAAATCGGATTCCGCTTCCTCCATTTAAAATTGCCGTAGCGTTCCGAATTTCAATGTCACCTGTACCACGATCAATTTCCAATCCATTGTACCCATTTGAATCAAACTTTCCATCTGAAATGTTGCTTTTGAGAGCGACGCGCTGGAGATACAGTCCATTCCACGAATTGTTTTGTATAAACAAGTTGTGAAGGTTACATGACAAAAAGCTACTGTTCTTGATTTTTATGCCATCGTCTCGGTTGTCAGAAACGTGGGCATTGGTGGCTGTTAGAATTCCAAAGATTCTCTCGGCTGACACTCCGTCAGCTTTATTGCGACAGACAGTAGCGTTAGAAATAGCTATATGCCCCGTGATATTGCTTAATGTGACGCCTCTTCTACGGTTATTCTTGAATGTGACCCTGGAGAGCACGAGGGAAGACAAAGCTGCAATTTTCAATCAAAATGGTGAAATTGTAAAAATTCTTATCATTTACAACCTTAGTGAGCTACCATACCGGGAGATAACCCTGTTTGATTCCTGTCTCCCATCCGGCCAGCTCAAACCCAACAACTAACCGCCAAATGCCAAAAAAAAGAAACAACAATAGGTTTTGTAACTTTCGTAACAAAAAAATAAATAAGTAAATAAAATTCGGCGATCTACTGCCATCCCCGTCGAAATGTTTCCTACAACATTCTAGTACACCTTTCATGGCGTTAGGAGAGTTCAGGCGAGCCTGTTATCTAGAATTCTTGAATATGGAAGTCCTCGCGAGTTCTTCGGATTTGATTAAACAAGCCTGACTGAGGACTAGCACCGAATAAGGAAGACCACGAGGCAAACATTTCCGTCATTATTATTTTGTACATATATTATCAAAAACTAGTGAGCAGTACAGATCAGCAACGTATCTTGTCAACTTGGTTTATTCTCCGACCGGTTTGAAATTCGTCTCATCAGTCTTTCTTGGGAAGTTTAATTGAAAGATGACATAGGGAAGTCCTTTTTATACCTGTGTCTTACTGTATAAATCACGTTCCTGTGAGGGTGCTAAGGGCAAAAACTAGTTAACACCTACAACAAAATTACATACAGAAAGCCCTGTGATACGTAAACATGTCGCAACGTTTAATTTTGGGGCTCACGATTTAAGTAGTTAGTTTATGTTATCGTGTTAAACTCCAGAAGAAGTCTGTGTAATCAGAAGAAACTGGTCGGAGAATAAAACTAAGTTCACAACATACGTTGCTGTGCGTTGCTCACAAGTTCGTGGT
>BLFK01000435.1:162198-164698 GCA_014634185.1 Astreopora myriophthalma | reverse complement strand
ATGTTATTCAACACCCTTCAGAATCTCCGCACTAATAATTCATGAGCCTATGATCCTATCTGGATGACAGAAATCAGTCACGGTGTAGAATGATCATCCCAAAAAGCCCGGACAGGGTTTTGATTTTCGTTTCGGGGGAAATTAGGGTTGACGAATAAAGAGGGAATTATATGTAATTTTTAAAAGGTCAGCGTTAGATAAGGTAGGGTGAAAAACAGATTTCTGCGCCCGCGAGAATGATAGCCCCCACAAACCAATTTTGTTTTCACCCCGACTGCTGCTGACTGCAGTCGGCTGCTGCACCCTATGTTATCGAATCTTTGCCAAACAAAAACGGCCTTCTTACATGAGGCGATTTAATGTGAGGAATTTAGCAAGCCTGCGCAGTTTCAAAGAACAGTATACTCCAGGGGCAACCGGGCTTGCCTTAATTGTGGGAAAAATCGGAGGGGTCCAACAAGGAAAAAACGACAACAACAACAACAAACAAAGCTATCTCCGCAGGCTATAACCCTTGCTTCGTTAATGTTTCGGAAAAGAAGTTTCTTTTTGTCATAACTTTTCACGTCGAAAATCCTAAAAAGTCTATGAGATGTTGTCTATGAAGGGGTGTAAGCAATTGTCTTACATGACTGAAAATAAACAATAGCGATGGCATGAAGTGTGCTTGTTTAGACCTTATGCAGGAAGTGTTTGCATGGAAAGAGGCATTTCCCAGTTTCCCTTGTCTCCTCTCGGCTACTGAATAGTCAAGTTGCATTTTTGTGACCACAACGAGATCTGCTGGTGGGTAGAAAGCCTCGTGCACCTCTAATGGGTTGCCCACACCCATGGCCAATGGTTACCCGAGGGTCACACAGGTGCAGTAGAGAAAACTCTGTGTTTCCTGGAGGGGAATCAGGTTTAAGAGAAAGTCCGCTCGCCACTAGGGAAGGTAAGTCATCTTCATTTGACGATGGCGCAAACGAAGGTCAAATATCCCAGGGTCCATGGGGAACTGGGAAATGTCTCCTTCCATGCAAACACTTCCTGCATAATAGCTAGGTGCACGTGCGCTGGTAGTCGTCAAAGCAACTGTGTTTAGTTTCTGGGACCAAAGCACTGGTATTGTTTGAGGCAATCATCATAGGAGTCGTTGAAAGTGATTCTCCACTGGTAATTGACTTATCTTGTCATCATATGAAGGAATTCTGGTTCGCATCGGAAAGCATGTTTGCCCCATGGATGCTGGGATATTTGACCTTCCTTTGCGCCATTCCTTCCAGCGAATGCACCTCTCATCGCAAATTGCCCGTCCAGTGTCTGCAACTTTTACTAAGCGGGGTCAACTGGGATTATTCCTTTGCAGCGACAAACCAGATCTCTTTCTTTGTCCCACGTCCGCGGTCCGGTGCTATCGATGGTCAGGCAACCAGGCCATTTAGGTGTTTTAGGAGGTAATCAGCCCCATTGAATAGTTCCGGCAGGATGCTATAAGGAACCGTTATTATCTGGCTGTTTTCTTGTTATACTGATAGCTCTATGTGGTGTTACATAGTACATGCCGACCGTATAAAGACACTCGGCTACAATACTCCTCGTGTTTTTATACCCCATAAAACACTGGCACTCATTTTAAAAGATTACTTCAAAATGAAAATTTGCGCAAAACTCAAGGAATTTTTTTCGCTTCAGTGGCTCTTAAGAAACAAAAAAGCAAATGACTGCTTACGCTATTTATCTTCCTTTAGCACCAACCTGCACTACTTTTGACTAGGATTTTGGCACAGAGAAGAAGTGGGGACATGACACCACAGGGAGCATACATCAGTGAAGGGAAATAAATAAAATATTATAATAGAAAGATTCTTAATAGAAAGATTATAATAGAAAGATTGTTCTTTTTCTTCCTGTCTTTTACGCGCGTCGGCTACGCCATAGTACTGCATAAGTAGGCTGAGTTGTTTTCTGTACGCACTGATAAAGAGAGAGATTTTACTGATGCATTCAGAAGTCCATAACCCAGAAGTCTCGATCTGGAATGGAATGAGGCCCATCAGTTAACGGCATTATCTATTCTTAGAAGGACTGATGCTAGATTTGTGCCATGATTTGCATTTGGCACGCGCAATCCCACGTGGGGTTCTTGGTTGCGGACCAATAAGACGCGTTGTGGTTATCAGGGCTGATCTGATTGGCCATAAAGTGATGGGGCGAGACCAAGTGAGACAGATCGATACTTCTGGGTTATGGACTTCTGATGCAGTATTTAATAGTTTGGCAAACCATATATTCTGCATATAATCTTAATTAAAAGGTAATAAATTTAATTAAATTCTTAATTAAAACTTAAGAATTAATTAAAATTTTCTCTGCGGAGGCTTAATTGGAGCGCGCGCAGAAAACAACTCAGCTTCCGTGCGCGGTGCTTTTCAACCATTCGTAGCCAACGCGCGTAGAAAGGCTGGACAAGAAAAAAAACAGGGTAATCTTTCTATTAAGTATATTTTATTTAATTCCG
>BLFK01000435.1:152198-157198 GCA_014634185.1 Astreopora myriophthalma | reverse complement strand
TCCCGGATGCTAACGCGTACAATCTCTCTCTCTCTCTCTCTCTCTCTCTCTCTCTCTCTGTTTCTCGTGTCTTCTCATCTACACCCTCTTCCGAGATTTTCTTTTCCGTCTTTTAGTTCCAAAGTTCGAAGTTCTCACGTGTTATACATCACTTAACACTTCACTAAATCATACAAAGCTCAATTCAGGTCTAGAAAGAAAACATGTTAAATAAAACAGCGCTCCATTTCCGACAGCATGTCGCATTTTTGTTCTGTGTCACATCTCGCATTTTTATCTCGCATATCCCCTACTTTCGTAGTGCATCGAAGTCGATGACACAATAGTTTTCTTGATGTTATCGCTATCACCGTGACTGTGGAATGCCTGGGACATTTTCACTGAACAGTTTCCAGAATTAAGTGTAATATGACGAGGGAAGAAACAGGCCCGCTAAGGACTGGGAAACTAATAAGAACAGCAGCAGAACAGCACTGAGTTGATGTAGACAAGCTATCAAAGAGTAGTTGCTGTTTTCATCGGTTAAAAGGTCATTTTAACTAAAGACGCACCTACTTCTCTCCCACAAACGGCTTGGTGCGCCCTATCATGGCCGCCCACTATTTCTTATGAGCCTTGGACTCAAAAATAATGAAGCTTAATTAAAGACCTTTAAATCCGAAATGGGCTAAAGGAGAAGCTAGGGTATAGGCTAACTATGGCGTCTTGTTCTTCTGCAAGTTGCACTCCGCAAATCCAACGCTCTAACGTCCAGGCCTTCCCACCATGCTTAATGTTAATCTTCCCTTTCCAAACCAATTTTGTTATACTTTCATCTGCAGATATAAAGTGGATACTGCTAAACTGGCACTCACCACAGTTGTGACGTCCAATTCCCCGATGGCTGCATTCCAACAAATTTGTCTCATTTCCCAAGCAGTTTACGTCGTCCAACCAAATTGGCCCTGCAACCGCCCCTCTACCGGAGGTGTAGTAAACGCGTGCTCCAGAAAACCCCAACTGTCTACAAGCAACCTGGTGATTGATTGATTGATTGATTGATTGACTGATGACAGAATTACTAACAATTAGATGTACAGTGATTTTAAAATTCTAAAAAAGCCCATGAAATCTATAACATTGGTCCTAGTATGGAAATGGTCGCACGCAAGGAGAGGGCAACAAGTCTCTGCACAGGGCGGGAATCGAGCCAGATTAGATCAACGTTGCTCTACCGACTGAGCTACGAGGCCAGAATGGCGCAGCTCGCAGATCTGTCAGCGTGATTTGTTTTGCAGCAATTGAATATGTACAAGTACATTGGAAGGCTGTGATTAATTGTAACAACACCTGGCTAGCAAAAAATACTACTTTTCATTGATAACATCTCATATGGCGCTAAAATCTGCCTTTTACACCCCTAACCACACCGGAAGTAGAGACTCGTCCGGAAGTTGGAGAGTATGTGTCGCTTAGGACTATGGAAAGCGGTTCCCCCCCAAAACATGGCGTCTTTGCTCGTATTGTTTTGAAAGAGAAACCTCACACCCTTAACTTGCCTGAGTATTAATCATATTCCAATTGTCGTCGCATACAGTCCCCCATTGACCATTAAGGAAAATTTCCAGCCGACCAGCTAGGGCGCTTCGATCCCGATTTCGGTCTACGTGAAGTCTGACGTCTACCGAGCTGTTTCTGGCGTCTACTGAGCTGTTTCCAGCTGTATTCTTTCTGAATACTATTTCCTTCTGTGGGTTTCCACGCGCTCGCAGAGAACCCTTTACTTGTAATTTCACCCCAAGGTTAAAGTGCAGTTGGACACCAGGTTGTATAGTTAGTGTAGCATTCTCAGCGACAACAACGTCCCGCGACACAACGTAAGGGGATCTGTCCAGTGTGAGGTTTGTGTTGACAGTGATGTTTCCTCCAATGTTTGAGCTTTCCACGTGTCTTGGAACGGCAATAATCAAAAGGAGACAAACGACCCCTTTCATTACAGATGAATGCCTTTCCATTTCTACAAAAAATACAATCTTATCATAACGTGATCGTTGTTTGCAGTGGGATAGTAGAGCAAAGTACCGAATTTCTACGTTTTGTGGTTGACTAGAAATACTTAAACAGTGCAAGACAACCTTTTCTTTTGTCAAAACTAATTAGTTTCCTTCCGAAAGGTTGTTTTACAAAATCTCCCGATTGAATATCATGACGTTGTACATTTGTACTCTAGATCAATTCGTTTTGTACGCACTCACTGACATAAAAGCAACGTAATTAATGCAAGTTTAATTTTCCGCGCTCGTTGAAGACAGTGACATCGTCTTATGAGACCCTGATAAGGGGGGCTTTAGTCATCCCTTATCCCCAAAATTCCGGGGGCAGTTATCCCTTATCCCTCAAATTACCAAGACAGCTATCCCTAAAATTGCCGAGACTGTTATCCCTAAAACTGGGTCAAAACTATCTCAGTTATCCCATATCCCTATAGGTATTTAATCAGTCATCCCTTATCCCTAAAATTATTTTGCCAGTTATCCCTTATCCCTAAAACCCTAACACGGCCTCTCTAATGCTTTACCGTTGAAAAGAAACTTCGTCGCTTTGTATAATAAAACATGGTTGTGCTGTCCAGTTTTTTAAACCGAAAGCTGAGGAGAATATCTTTCCACGATGAATAGAAATTCGCTTGCTCCCTATGAAATGAAATCCGCACCACCTTAATTTTTTTTTACGAGTTACTACTGAGCAAAGCTGATATCTTAGCTCAGGATCAATCTGGCTCCGGATCATGCCTCGAGATCTTGGCTCGAGATCTCGGATCGAGGTCCTGTTCACGGGGGATCCTGGCTTTGATCTTAATTCTTGGATCTCGATCCGAGATCTTGGCTAAGATCCTGATTTGGGAGATTGGCCCGAATACTGGCTTAGTTTACCTCTGCCGGTCACCGATTGTCGCGTTCAAGAAGCTCTATCGCCGTATCTATAAACAGGAGATACAGTTTGTACTATATGTTGGCTCTCTTCCGCAGGGCCGCAGTTTCTATTCTTTTTTGTATTCTTTCATATTCTCTCAAAAAAAGGAACTCGACCGATATTTTCCCAGTACGGACCGAACAAGCTAGTTCAGTAACATCTATATATCCGGGTCATAAGGCGGGTAAAAACTCCAGCGCAAGAATCAAAGCCTATGCATTTTTTGTTTCTTTTCCTACTCTAAACAGTATTTTACTTGACAATTATCAAATCCATGGTTGTATACAAACAATCAGACAAACTCATAACCTTCCCACTTGCTCCTTGCTTCGTCGAATACAACAGACCATACGTCTCTTGTGAACAGAGATTTACTTATAAAAAACGCACGCAAATTTTTGTCACGTTGTCTCCTCGCTGAAATCGGTTGACACCACAACGGAAAGGTGTCGGGTTACTTTCAGATTGTCACGAATCATGTGTACCTGAAAAAAAGATGATCATGTTCTCTGTTCAAAACAAAGCACTCTATCGAGCTGAAAACTTGTAACCTGGTATGTACCTAACGCGGTAAATGTCTGGTAACAAGATAAAAATTTGGAAGGCTTGTAGTTTTTGATGTTACTTATGATTTCCGGGTCCAATAAACAGAGTTGACTCAAAACGGAAATTATTAGTCCCCTCACATCGGCAAGGAGAGTTTCCCAGAATTGAAACGACCGTGCTCTTTTAATCTTAGTTAAAATACCGTCGTAAACAACAAAACCAACTCTTTTCAGCCCGTGAAGCGAATTTTTCCGTAGCTTTGCCTGCGACAGTTAGAACGAGAGCAAGAAGCCCCCTAACATGCTCCAAACTTTCGTTTTAGTCCGTGGTGAACTTTCGACCGAACCGTCGTACTAAAATAATGTAAGAGAACAGAATTGAGTGAAAGTACTAGCCTCCCGGGCTTTTCTCCTCTTATCCTTAAGTAACTTATGGCTGGATGATACTCTGAGCTGTTCATTAAACGACGCCAATTGCAATTGTGCGCAGCGTTATTTCCAGTTTGGGTGAAATGATTGCAATTTCAGAAAGGTTACGGGTTTGTATGAATAGGATTTGATTTGATACCACAAATTCCGAAAACTTGGATAGAAGAGGAGGCATGCTCAAAGATTTTGCTAGAAAGCCGTAAGTTGCGCTACCGTTTTGCTTTCGTCCAGTTGGCTTTCGGCGGAAACTCTTAATTTTGTAACCTTTTCCACTGAGAGGATTGGGTTAAAAACGTTTCTAGTTCACGGCATTGGTATTGCAGCTGTCAGCCAAGAGTAGGCTGGCAGACACTGGGCGGCTACTGCGACAAATTCCGAGAAAAGGTACACAAGAGGTGTCGCTTTACCTTCTTTGTTGAACGTTTTTTATTTTCTTTTTTTAGATCTACCTTTCTCAGGATTGCACGGGTCAAAAATACATGTTGCTCAACATGTTAGCTTGTCGGAAATGAAAAGTTCACATATCATGTCCACCCGGTGGCATTATAACGGCTTTCGTTTTCTCTTTGAAACTTCTCTCCAATTGTGGAATGTGACCTACGCACTTAGTCCAGGTGATATAAACAAGCAAGGAAGAACAATACAACTCGTCATGTTTGTATAGGTAATCATATGGTTTCGAGTTCAATTGGAAATTAATTTGCACGAGTGAGTTTTTCAAAAGCTGAAATTGCACGAGCCGCTTCGGCGAGTGCAACTTGAGCTTCTTGAAAAAACTCACAAGTGCAAATTAATTCCAAATTGAACGAGAAAAACCGTATGATTTCTTATTAATAATATAAACATGAAAAAATTCGCGTGGAGGAAGTGCCGGAAGATCTTACTGCAGACAGGAAGCGAGCTTTGACGCGGATTTGACACTTAATTTACTGACTGGCTAATGAAGATCAGCTGATAATTCAACGAACTCAAAGCGGTTCGTTGAAGACATCTGCACATGGAATCTTGGAAGAACGTTTTCAATAAGATTTACAAGAAATTTGTAAAGAATGTCAAGCCAAAATAAGGCAAAAA
>BLFK01000435.1:144698-147198 GCA_014634185.1 Astreopora myriophthalma | reverse complement strand
GATGTATTACCATGTGATCAGCGCGCGTAGTTTGTTCACTGAAGCGTGACAATACAAATAAAATTTTTAACACTTTTGGGTCGATCCTTTGTTTCGGTATTTTTATAATCACCTGAGTAATTATATTACTAGAAATACGTGACTCGCAAAACCTCGCGAAGCTAGGGCTGTCGCGGATTATTTTTTGTTCGTTGTGTGGCATTTAGATTAGCGTTACATATTTTGAACATTTTTCTTAGCACGTGGACAGATCACGCGGTTGACACGTGATCACGTGAACATTGAACATGCTGTTGTTTTGTGGAAGGAGAATATATGTGTGTTTTTGTATGGAGTGTGGTTGTAGAGTTCGGTGTTGAAACCCGTTCGCTTGCTGGAAATCTGTATTTTTGGTGGAACATTAAAGAAGATAGATAAAATTCATGACAAGGGCTGGGTGGGCAGTTAATTTGGAGTGTAAAAATGTGCTGTCTTTGCTGAGCCAAGCGATGTTGTCTATGCTCTGTGGTTTCCTGATGTCTCCTTCTTCTTCGCTGCTCGCGCTGAATCTGAAGTCGCCTTTCACGTTGTTCAGGGGTTTCGTTGTTGAATCTCCTTCGGCGAGTATGTCTTGTCCCTTGTGCGTGCTCTTGTGGTTCAGTTGCATAAGAATTTGGTCGTGTTTGACCAATACTAAACACTTTTCAATCCTCGGTGAAATTACACGTTCGGCCTCAATGAATAAACATGAGAGTGCGAAATTGTGAGGCAGAGGTTGCTGCCTAGCAACCTTCCCTTTCTCTGACGTCATTCATACTTTGTTTGCCAGGCAACAGCACGGACACCTTTAGCGAAATATATATATATATATACTTTTTTTTTTCCGCTCGAATTCGCACGGCTTAGCTCCCGAGCGCGGGCCTTCGGCCCGACAAATTTAGTAACCTCGCTTCGCGAGGAAAAACAATTATTGGCCGAAGGCTCGGAGTATTGGTGAATATTGCCCTCGACTTCGTCTCGGGGAATATTCACCAATATTCGCTTCGCCTTCGGCGGATACTTGTTAAATAATGTTTTCTGCACGCAACAGATCACAATTATGATTCCATACACACATGGCACCGTGGTTATGATATCTGAGGTGATGTCATGATTAGCTACCACATTATAGACATAATTCATGTGTGGACGATAATGTGCTGAAATACCACCATGGTTATGATTCTAAAGATGATGTTATGTCACATGTTAATCATGGTGATGATTTGTTGTGATCAATTATCATACATTTGAAATCATATCATGATTCCGTAAATCATCCTCTGTACCCACATACCATCAAGGTTATGATTCAATAGATGATCATATGTCTTCAAGTTGCACCACCCCTGTGACTGTGTTATGATTTTATGTGTCGTATACGTATTGACAGCATGACGATGATGTGTTATGATTCAAATTCGAGAAGTGCATCATGACATAAATCATTTATGATTCATTAGATCGAATTCCTGTGTAGATACAAATGCGCGAAAAGCCGTATTTCGGTATCAATCGCTTCCTTATTAAGTAATTGCATTGAAGACACTGATCAACAACGGAAACAAATTCAAGATCAAGGCAGGTCATGGAGTTAATAAAAACTTACCGGTTTGAAATTTATCATACCATCAGAACTAGGAAAGATATAAAGATAATTGCAAACACAATTCCTGATTTAAAAAAACGACGAAACTCTAGACCTAAAACGTTATGAATAGGAGAGAAACGTTGCATTCAAGATCCTTCGTTTCGCCCTTTCGAAGTTCCCATAAGTGCTTGCGGTCATGAAAAGTGCATTTCTGAGAACTAATGCAGACGACAAATACAGTGAAACTTCGACTTAACGAAGTGCCAAGGGACTGGGCAAATTTTTTTTTTTTAACCGAGGGTCCGTTATATCGAAAACCTCGATATGAGTTTTGATAAGAACGTGTTGTTTAAAAACTTTCTTTTTGATAAGAAAGTTTTGATAAGAACGTGTGAACCACAAATATCTAAAAATAACAGAATATGGCGATTTGCTGCTCTCATTCGTCGGTCAATTTGACGAGCCCATTTTTCGAGCAAAACAGTGTCCATCCAGTCTTTCTTTTGAGACTCATAGGTTGCAGGAAGCAAGTTTCCTGGGGCTCCTGCAATTTCAGCTTTTTGAAGAACTCACTGGTGATAACTAATTGCAAATTGAAATCGAAACCGTATGATTACCTATACTAACCCCTCTCTTTGCATCATAGTTATGATACCAATAATTAGTATAATTACTCAGGTGATCACAGAAATTCTCGCGCTCTCAGTGGCCGAGAATGGCGTCATAATCCGCTATAATCACCTCCGGTGAGGTGATTATATTTTCAAAATGGCCGCCTCGCGCTATGTCGATGTGTCAATTAAAAATGAAATTAATTTAATGAAAGAAAATTCCATTCCGAAGAATACCAAACACGCCACAAAGTTCGGAATTTCACCCATCAAAGGTAAG
>BLFK01000435.1:104698-134698 GCA_014634185.1 Astreopora myriophthalma | reverse complement strand
TTGTACCATTTTCTTCATGATACTAGAACCATGCTTTGTTCATGAAATTTAAAACAGTACCGTCAAGAGGGAGGCATGATCCTGTCTTGGTGCTGTTCCACTTGGCGAGAAATTCTTACTGGTTTTCAGTGTCAATTGAGTCAGTTTGAACCTGTTTTCACTGGGGTTAACAAACTCGTTGTAAGCTGACACTCAATTCCACCTACAACACAAATTTCTTTTGTCCCTACCCCCCTTCCCCCTTCCTTGTTTTGTTTTTGTTTTTGATTTTCACTAATTGCAGACCTCGCTTCCTTGGCCGCGGTTTTGGATGTCAGTGGGCTGAGAGTTGGAATCGCTTCTCTTTAATTTACGCCAACCGTTAGCTCCTTTTTGTACTCTTCGTAGCATTCCTCTCCTCCCTAAAACCCAGATGATTTTTAATTCAAATGCAATTCTCTTAAGCTTTGTATTTTACAGATAATGGAGAACTTTAGATCGACGTTTACAGTGGACCGAAAGCTGCAGACATCTCACGTTTGGTACATTCTCTTTCCCAGAGCCCATCGTTTCTCTTAGGCCCCGCCGGCTAAGACAAACGATGGGCTCTGGGAACAAGAATGAGTGGCATTTCTCACCAGCCTGCTCGGTACTCTACGTGAAACGTAGACCCACTGAGAAAGTCTGATGCAGCTAAAAGGGTGCTTTTATTCCTTATAAACGAAGGTACACAGCAAAAATGAATATTTTACTTATATCGCATAATTTGAAGATCTTTGAAAGGAAAAGCGTACAGAAACGCATTACATGTAAAATTATACAACAGACCTGTGTTTATAATTTTCCAATTAACAAGACATTTTAGTCATGCGATAAGAGAATGGTCTGTTTACGGTCAAACAGTTATAAACAAGAACTCATTCACAATGTTGACAATCTGAATTATTTCCGTCACATCTTAATCAATCAATCTTGCCAAATCTGTTTGTCCAGTCGTCTTTTTCCAATCACTAAGTTCAAAGCTTAGTGTAGTTAAGTTCCGGGAAATATAACGTATAGTTCATTTTGTATTTGGAAGCATTTCCCAAATATAAGCCTCCACGGCCACAAGAGAGGGAAGCTTATATTCGGATGGGCGTATTATAGGGGCACGGTAAAACGATCGACGGTACGTAATCTTGTTCCACTTTATGAAGTTGTGCTCCCAGAAGTTTTTTTTCCTTAAGTAAGATAATGTAGCAGGTGCTTCAACGCTGAATACCATATAAGCAGTTGAATTAACCGGAGTTTGAAAAGCTGGGAAACGTCAGCAGATGGCATGTGGCTAAGCAAGTTGTCAATCCCTCCGGCTTCTCTACGATGCTTTACAATGATAATGATATAAAATATCAAAGGGAGGATATAACCTCAACCACCTCTGCTTTGGACAGTGTAGTGGTCGTTTCCGTTTCTATAGGATGGCGCCGCTCCGTTCCTACGGATCCAACCCGTTCGATTCTATCTTCTTATGTTTTATCGCCTCATGCCCACGGGAGTCTCCCGAGGGGAAACAACTACTACGCAGGTATAATGGTCCGGCAGAACGCACATGTAGCTCCTGCTATGTTTCCAAAGCAAATTAGCTTCTGTGGAAAGAGAGTCGAATTGTCACAATCGTGATACCAAAATGCTACTGTTATATCAAAGACAGTTAACAAAATAAAAGCGGTCAAAATATTGTATCTTTATAAAAGTAGGAGAGCCTTCTTAATGGATCCTCAGTGTCATGCTGAGCGACCACTTCTGCTAAGCGTTTATATGAAGTCACTGTGCATCGATAAAAACAGAACGATGAGTTTAATTCGTCAGAAATGTGAACGATAAAGATGGCGGAGCTTTATAGCAAGCCTAGGAATGTTGTAACATTGTATTATGAAAACACAGCATTCAATTGGAAGAAGAGCAAAAAATCATATTCCTGGTTCAAGTAACCGTAGAAAGCCTCTTTTGGAATTCGTGCTTTAATCCAATATTCAGCTATTGCAATCACATACATTACTTGCAAAAAACTCGGACGTTAAAATTTCGGACGTTTTATTTCGGACGTTTAATTTTCGGACACCTTTTCCCTCATTTCGGACAATATTCGGACAAAAATTTCGGACACTGCGCTGAAATATGCCTAAAGTAAATTTACGACTAAAAAACATGAATTAGACTGAAATAAGATCTGTGAAAATGATAGTTTTACTGTACCTTCAAGGCTTTACAGCCGGATACACCAACGAGAAAATAACTCAAACTCAATCAAGCTTATGCCTCAAGCAGTGTCTCAACTATAGAGTTCTCCCCAGAAAGGGAACTAAGGGCTTTGAAGCTTAATGTGGCGTATATTGGCTTTGAATATGTGATGCCGTCGCCCAGAAAGTACTTTTAAAGTTTTATACTATACTGTAAAAATTTCGGACGCTTAAAATTTCGGACGGCTTTATTTTTGGACACCATTTTTGTCCGAAATTAAAATCGTCCGAAATTTTTTGCAAGTAATGTAGACTGACTCAAAAGCTTAAAGTGCACCTAAAGGCCAAAATGTTTCATTTTTGAATTCGTTTTTAAGATAATTCTATAGAAAATATATTACCATTTTCACCTCGAAATTTCGCATTTGATGCGTTGCATTAGCTTTTTTTTTTAATTTGCAAACTAGCAGTCATATGGACCCACGACCGTACCATAAGAGGCATGGGTCTATTCTTGATTTTACACCACAAAATGCTTTGCATTCAAATTTTCAAAGAACTTTTGCATTGCAGAAGAGCTTCTGGCCTAAAATCGAGAATAGACCTATGCCTCTCACAGCTCGGTCGTTGGTCCAAATGACTGCCAGTTTTGTAAACCTTACGTATCTTGAGTGGCTCATAAGAAGCAGAATTCTGAGGTAAAAATGGCAAAGTATGTTTGCTTTAGGTGGAGAGATATTAAAGACGAAAAATATTTTAGGTGCACTTTAATCTTTTGTATTACAATGAAAAAAAAAATCAATATCTGCCCAATTGTTAAGTACTAGGGAATTTGAGCTTTGCGCTGGCGCAGAGGAAAACGAAAACTAGGACCAATAGTGGTACCTTCAAACATTTTTTCGCCCGTGAAAGCATATACCAGCTTCGGCCCTTCGACAGGTTTCGGATACCTATCCATGAGAGGCAGCGAGGGAGAGAAATGTCGGCAGAGTCCACACTTGGGGGAAATTTTACAGCAAGGCGAAGATACACTATGCAGATCTGCCGCTGAGTCAGAAAAAGTAAAAACAAAACGAATATAACATCTCGGGTTATGGTAGACTTAGAAAACTCTAAGAAAAGAGAGACTGAAAGAAATGATTCAGTCTATCGTTGCTCAGCTTTAAATCGTCTGGGACGAACTTGGGCGAGTACTTCTAGTGCGTCTCTTTAGTTCGTCCAGTATACAGACGTGGTGAAAATAGTTCTATTCGCGCAGGAATAGTTGGGGACACCACGACCGCAGCGCCTTTGTTTCATGACCGCCGTGAAGTTATGTAAAAACACTCTATAAAGTAGATAAATTGTAATGGGAATTAATGTAGTATACAGTTACAGCTGGGCTTCGTGTGGCCCAGCTGGGTCCCCTGTGAAGTCTTATTTGGTGTCGGGCATGCGCGCGTAGGCGCTCTTCGAACGGTGTCGACCACGAGGGACACCGAGTTTAAACCTCAGTCTTGCAGGTTTTAGTTGAGTTTTTCTCAGTCTTTCGAGACGTTCTAAGTTAATGGCAATGTAACAGCACTATGAGAATTTTAAACGGCCGCTCGTGCGAGGATATTCTCATTAAGCGTTCAGATTTAAGTGGACTTGTACGGCCAGTCGCCGTTCGCAGCAACAAGTACCGATTAGAATTGGAGGCCTAGATTGGGTATACACACGTGTTTATTAATACAAAGTAAAATCGGGAAAAACACACTATGACACACTGATTCCTCCACCTCTTACAGTGCTCAACAAACTCTCTTCTGAGAGGCGGGAATATAACAAGACGTTCCGTGACGTTACGTCTTATTTACGCGTTACGCTACCATAAGAATACATATAGTTCTTAAACTCTCATGTGTCACATAACATAAAGCAAAGATAAAAAGCGAGAGCAGTGAACACAGAGATCTCCTGAGTCCTACAACTTAATCAAATCTCAATCAGTTGAGAGCAAAATGGCTACATAACATATTTAAACAGTCTCTTTGCCTAGCAGTACTGAATTAACTGCTATAACGCTGGTTAGCCAGCGAAACTCATGTCCATGCTCTAGTACAATATGATAAAAACTCAGTTTAAAAGAAGTCTTTAAATTCTAGAATGGGTGCAGCGTCACATCCTTTACCTAAGCTGCGTAAGAAAAATCGCTGTTGTCTAAGGCGGATCTAGCATTTCACAATGGGACAACGGGGACTCTCTTCACGAGGGGCACTTAGATAGCCGTGTCCATTTCATAAGCCTGGTTTTTCCAAGACTTCAATTTATCCCTCGCGGGCTTAGGACGTCGAGTTGACCTTCTCTTCACTGCGAGAAACACAAGAACCAGCAAAATCACGAGGAAAATAAAGCCAAGCGATGTTCCAATTATAAATGGTGCTTTTTTGTACCAGCTCGAGGCCTCAGGCTGGAACGAATCTGGGACATCCGACTTCGGTGATGTCATCGTTGTTCCCGCTTCACTTGTCGTGGTGTCTAGAAAGAGCAGGAAAAATGTTGACAAGGGCACTGTTTCTTAAGTACTTCAAGGGAAAGGCAAATTCATTGTATTTAACGTTCCGCCAGCTATGAAGCCGCTATTAATGGATGGTTTTCACCAGTGACACAAGCCCAAGCCCAAGCAAAAGAGCGCCTTTTCACCGGGAAAACGGGCTTGTCGCAAGCATAAGGGCAAGGACAAACGCGAGGATCAAAATATTTCTTTTTCCTCACGCTTGCGCTTAAGCTTGCGTTCCTTTACCTTGTCGGTATGAAAACGGACAGCGTAAGCAGAACGCACGCTCTTGTGTTCGTGCAATCAAAAAACACCCGTTCCAGGAGATTCCACTCGCAGAGAGAGCACGGAAATATATTTTCCACTGTTATTTTAGCTTCGCATCCCTTCTTACAGTTTGTCGTCTTTAGGTGTCGTAGTGCGCTTATGGTAGCTTCCGATTGGTTCGTTTTACCTATTTAAGATGCTGTTTTCAGTTTTTTCTCTTTCCCTCGCTTGCGACCCCAGCACTTTCGAGCTTTTAATGATTGTTTTCTGCTTCGGATGCTTTATGATCTGGTCGAGTATGCCCAATCCTGGAGACACGGCTGAAGAAAGTATTGGCACTCCCAGGTCTTTGAATCGTGATGAATTATCTGTGGTCAGCGAGGTTTTTTCCCCGTTTAAAACCTATCTAGAATCGAAACTACACGAAAAAAAAAACAGCTCGAGTCGAAGTCTAAGCTGGATGAGCAAGTGACACAAATGAAGTTTAAGGGTAATCAAAAACAATTCGAGCTTAATGCTTAGATCGACAGCGTTTTTGATAGAATTCGCTCGGTGAGCTGTTCCTAAAGTAAGTAAGTAGATGATTTGGTAGACGAAGGAAAAGGGCTCATTCGTAAGCGACAGAAGATAATCAGAATTGCTGACAAGAGCGCTGATGGTTGGAAAGTGGTGGACGAATATGTTTCGGGTGAGTTAGCGTCGGGCTCGGGGGACGAAAAACGTTTAAAGAAAGTCAAGGAGGCAGCCTACACAAGCTCGTCTTGGACCAGACAAAGAGTTCAAAGGAACTTCGACTTCGACGGATCAGCAGCTTTTCGAGGTGGGCTAAGTAAAACCTGATTCTTGCTTTCTTGCGCTCTCTCTCTCAGTTTTGTTTGATCCCTTTTTGAGTACTTTGTTTGTTCTCTCGCTTGTTAGGGTTCGCACGCGATCCACCCATTTCTGATTTTACCTAGGTTTTGCGGCTATTTAAGCGGTAAATAATGAGCACTTAATGTCTGGCCCCAAGGGAAACAGTGAGTTTTGTTTCCCCGAGACCCTCAATGTTGAGGGTCGAGGGGAAACAAAACTCACTGTTTCCCGAGGGGCCAGTCATTAAGTGTTTTGTTATACCTCCCAACTCAAAAAAGAACAATACTGCGTAAAAATTATTTGCTAGACATCGGCTGACACACAAATTTGCCGCCGTTTCAAAGGTGCACGAACTGATCACGTGCGAGTCGAAAGTTCAAGTCGTTGCTTCCCTAGGGAGTTAGTGGGTTTTGAACAATGGCACGTGACACGTTCCCCTCCAATCGGAAAGCGCATTTGAGTTGAGAGGTATAACAATTTACGTTCGTTTGAGCGAAGCGAAGTAAAACGTAACTAGGGAATCCGTCTTTGCGGTGTACTGTGCTTCTGCTTGGGCTACGGTTCGTTTTCACTTGACATGGATGTGATATTATTCGTGCGCTAATGCTTCCGTCGCTAGCTATATGCAGTGAAAACAAGGCTTAGCTCCCTCCCTCTGTCAATGTTACAGGTATTTCAAGCTACAGCTACATGGATCAGGGGAAAGTCGAAACAGACATCCGAAAGCTGCGCTCTAACCAAATGAGCCACACCTGCTCCTGTTCCTACGCATTTACATACAAATTAATTATTCTCGAGTTTAGTTCAGCACCGCATAAGAAGAAAGCAATGCACTGGAAAGCAATGTGGGATGTCTACGCTGATTTACAATTTCTCTTCTGCGGTTTTGGGCGTTTTTCTCCATTTTGAAGGAGCTTTATTTCAGCCCGAAGATTTTGTCCCAGGGCTCCTCCCTTGTATCCGACCCTGAATTCGTATACTACCTTGGATATATGTGCTTGGAGGTGATGTGGCCTTGGATGGATCTTGAGAGACGTCTAGGTCTAGAGAGGAGAAAAAATAAACATAGAAAACCTCAAAATCAGTCAATAGAAATTAAAAAACCCTTGACCGATTGAAAAAGGAAAGGGCCACCTTACGTCCAGTGTTAAAAGTGTTCTCCTTAAGTCAGTTAAAAACAAACTGTTAAAAATGTAGTCAATCAATCAAGCAAGCATGAGTCAAGCAAGCAAGGAATCGTTCGATCGATACCTAATATACAAGGGCATCTTTGTTAACATTTTTTTGCCTCCTTAGCATAACCTTATTGTTCTGTGGTCAAGCTATTAAAATAGTATCTATGAATATTAAACGAGAATAGCAATATTGATAATCTCTGGAGCTTTGATCCCGATGTACCGGGGAGTTTTGGAGAACTTCTCCGTTAAAAAGTCGAATATTTATAAAACTTACGAATGTATGGCTCACTAAAGTTTTTTGTCTCCCAGCAATTTTGCAGTTTTTTTATGGTTGACATTTCCGTAGATATTGCTTACAGAGGACTGGAAGTTGTACAGATTGCGCAGGTTGACCAGCTTTTTCAACTCTCGAACTTATAATTCATATGTATGGCGAGCCCATGTAAGAGTTATGCTAATGAGCAAAAGTGTAATGACGTCAGTGATTGGAATGGTTAGCATTGAATAACATAGGTTGAAGTCAGGAGCCGATTAGTTGGAGCCTCCATCTCCCATACAAGCCCGCAGAGTCAACCCTATCCCGTTTAGTTTTATTTATAGAAACAGTTTTCGTGGAATATTAGTCACTTAATTAGTAATAACCAATTAGAGCAAAGCTATGACCATGCTTCAATCACATTCATGCTTTCACGCGTCTAAACAAAAATGGCGGAAAGCGTGGAAGAATTATAGGCTGTTCTAAAAATAAATCTAAACGGGAAAGGGTTGACTCAAGGGTACAGAACATATGGAGGCTCCAACTAATCGGCTCCTGGTGAAGTAGATTCAGTGACCAACGGTCAGGGTTAGTGTTACGGGTTGAGTGGGGGTAGTCATTATTGCGGGCGAAGAAATCTACTTCACCCCTGTGTTATCTAATGCTGACCAATTGGAATGCTCATATTTTCGGTTTTCACTTCCGTGATCGGCAGCTATGTTTTTTAACCCAAACAAAGAAGAAACTGTTGACATAAAACTATCGTTCAATTCCGGGATGATTACGAAAAGGTCATTACCAACGCGGCCGCCGTTTCTTTGTTTTTAGACACCAACGCGGCCGCCGTTTCTTTGTTTTTAGACACCAACGCGGTCGCCGTGCCGTAAGATGAAAATCACAACTGCGGATATGGCGTTGTTTTAAACTAATCTTAAAATGATAATCACAGTTGAAGAAAGCCACAAAAGCAGTGTAAAAGCAAACAAACAAAACAAAACAAGTACAAGACAAAGCAACAACTACAGCAACAAAACAGGCTTAAATTTCATTTCACTGCGATAATTGTTCTCACAGTAAACAAGTTAGAAACGTACGTACCCTCGGTGGTGATTGCACTTGGTCTTTCCGTTGTCTCTGACTCTGACAAAACGTCCACAGTCAGCTCAATTTGACGGGAACAAGATGACAGGCCGAGGTCACGTGCGTTAACAAGTAAGCGATAGCTTTCCTCTGTAAGGCCGTTGGCGATGGTCACTTCTCCACTTTTTTCATCGATCATAAAGGGTCCATCACGGATGCTTCTGGAGGAAAGACTGTACCTTACTTCTCCATTCATACCGCTGTCTTTGTCGTCGGCAGATACTACAGTTAAAAGTGTCCCCACAGAGGTGTCCCGTGATATAGTAAAGTTCCTTGTTTGAGTGGAGTTGAACACGGGACAGTTGTCATTCTCGTCGGCAATAGTAATGAATGCCAAGGCAAAGTCTGACTTCCTTGGCACTCCATCGTCGAACACCACAATCTTGAGCTTGTGTACTTTTGGAGAAGAACTTTCGTAATCAAACGTTGCTGATGTAAGAATCACACCTGACAAACTATCAATTGTGAAAGCCGAGACTGCGGCATTGGAGTCATCTAATCGAAAAAACAGCCGTGCATTTCTTCCCGTATCCGCGTCGCTGGCATTTACTTGGAAAATCTTTGTTTTTATCGGAGTATTCTCTGGCAACGTGAAGTTGTAAAAGGGCGCACTAAACACGGGCGCGTGTAAGTTTGGTTCCGCTGTGGTGTTGCACGCCACTCCGTCATATCCCGGATAGCATTCGCAAGTGTTTGGTAAAATACAAGTTCCTTTTTTTGAACAGTCATTGACCCCAGAACAATTAGCCAGACTGCACGCTGCACCATGCCAGAGTGGGTCACAGGCACAGGTGTCAAGACCAATACAAACGCCGTGCCCTAGGGGAAAAATGAGAAACACAGCGCTAAGCGGACATTGTGGCAAATGTGAGCAAGAAACGTCCAAACGCGATAAGGCTCAGTAGCATTTCCCGAAAAGAAAATGCTCAAATTTCTCGTCTCTCTATGACAGACCTTAATAATGTCTTTCCAACGTTGATCAGGGTGATGTTCACATATTTCCATAAGTCCGCAGCGTGCTAAATGGCGATGCACTTCTCCCTTTCGAACGGTCGTGGCCATTTTGACGACACTTAGAAATTTCTTTCACTGTTCTAATTTTTTTTGCTGATAAAGAACAAAATCCTCATCAAGTACCCAACCCGGGCTGAAAGAGAAGCGGCACACGCCATTGACCCGCACTAAACTACCGAGTTGCTCGGCCAACCGTAATTCTAACCCTGAACACCCAAATCCTTCTTCACGCTTTAAAATTTCTCATTCTGAGCGTAATTTAATTTAACTTCAACCACTCTAGGCTAAACTTTTAAAAGACAGGCTTGGTTACCAAGAATGCCTGGCATTGCGTACCGTTTACGAAAATGACACATAAATCAGTCAATCAATCAATCAATCATCTGAAAAGTGCTGCGAAATGATTTATTTGTTTTGTCGATACACAATGACTCTCTAAGGCCTGTCACAGTGGCGCTGGAACACTTGCTTCCCAGCACTATCGCAGATGTATCCTGGCACGTGAATAGTTCCAGAAAATTAAAGGGCCCATTTGTTGAGGACACTAAAACGGCTGCAAGTTTGGCAGCTCTTTAAAGTGCCGAGACCCACCCTATGTTCATTTGAAATTAGAACGTTTACTAGTTAACCAATCAGCGTGAAAAATTCAACAATAGCGCCATTAAAAGGAAAACGCTTTTTGTCGAGACTATGGGCGTTTAGATCGCTGTTTTGGTGACCCGCGTTGAATTGTGGCAAAGAATCCTCAACAAGAATTTCTTGGTATCTCTTTCAAGTAATGGCTACAAAGTTTGGGGACAATTTTCACAAAACCGAGACAAAAATGTGAAACGTTAACCTTATAAACAAAACTGCATGGATGGTGTCCTGTTTCGTTCGTTCCTCGTTTTCCGACAACAAATGACTATTACCTGAGCAGTAATTGACGGTGTTACAGGAAGCATTTGCGCAGTCTAAACCAGTATACCCGTCGTCACATTTGCAAAAGTCTGCCTCTATACAGGCTCCGTGACCGGAACAATTGTTCACAGAGAGGCATCGCGGAACGCTGCAGTTAAGGCCACTAAACCCAGCGAAGCATCTGCCAAAGATTGGAAGAATCAACAATGAAAATCTATTTACCTTAAAAAAAAAAGGTAAAACGTGCAACTGCGGATACCTTTTCTACCTAGGTGCTTTATTATCAGGTAAGATATGAAAGAAGATTTTCTTCGATGACCGCGGGCCAACAAAAGCTGGCTCCTACCTTCCAATGAAACAAATGGTAAAATATTGCGAAGTAAAAACGAGAAAACAAACGAACAAACAAAGAGGGTGCTATGTATAATGCAAACAGCGACGTGCATGCGCCTTACTCCAAAATGATCACTATTTTAATTTTTTGTTAAAATTCAAGTAATCCCCGGCTGAGTCTTTATTAAGCTCAAAACTACAAAAGAAAAGGTTACCTTGAACGTGACGGCAAGAAGTAATTTGAATAAAAACGAAAGAAGATTTAAAATGGCGGCCATTTTGGAATAAGGTGTATAATTTGTGAATGTAAGGAACTGAGATTCGACTTCACACGCTTCGTCAACAATTTCTGTGTCCCTACCAAATATTGACCAGCATTTACAAATCTTCATTAAATAGACGCTAGCGGCGTTAAAAGATTCTTGCTCAGGGTTTTACCGGCAAGTGAGGTTTCCTTCGTTAATGTCATGCATACAAACTCCATTTCCGCTGCAGTTTCCGAGAATTGAGCAATCTGCTACGTCACTACAGTTGACCCCTTGGAATCCTGGGTAACACTGACAAGTGTTGCTTGCCACACACTCTCCAAGCCCGGAACAATGATTTGCGCCTGCACAATCAGGAAGAGCACAACTGTCTCCAGTCCATCCAGGAAAGCACTCGCACGCATACAAAGCAATACATCTTCCGTGACCTGCAGTTGGCCGAATGTGAACAAATCATATTAATATTATGTACAATCTACGACAAATGATACGTGTTACGCACCTTTAATAATCTTTGCACCAGTGTATCACGTGCTTGTGATTTAAATTTTTTGATGTTATGGAGTAGTTTAATTACACTTCAACAACAACAACAACAACAACTACAAACACTTTATTTATCGAGCGTGAAATACATTATTACCGGTTACCCGGTAGTGTACATAATGGCCCTCCCCCACATCCCCCCATCCCCCCCCCCAAAAAAAAAGCCTTCAAATATAAAAAGACCTACTTATAGTTAAAAACGGTGGCGTCAAGACTGTTTTTAATCATTCTTTTTAAGATACCAGACAGAGCACCACTAGAAGACACTCTTAAAGCTATCAAAATAAGTCAAACTTTGGATTTCTCCTCCTTAAGACTTGTTTTTATTATGCGTCTTTAATACTGCAACCGACAAATGTACCACGCGTTCAAGCGTACAAGGTATCACCAGACTAGACAGTGAAGGGTTAATAAGATAAAAATTCAAATCCTGTGTAATGTGTGAGCAATCACTGGCAGGATTAAAACGCTCTGTGCGAACTTACGGTAAAATGTAATAAGAGCCGAGGTCGCATCTCCTATAAGCGTTGACAACGTGCTAGCAAAATTCGCCTTTTCGCCCAGGATTCTCGCGTAAAGCGAGCGTGAAAACCAAAAAAATAATCATAATAAAAAAAATACAAATACAAATCAAGAAGACTGTACTACCCAACTCCATTTAATCGAAAAACAAGATGCTCACTCGACCACGAGGTCTCACAAGATAAAAATCACGTGCTTTAGTAATTCTAGGCATGCATTACGTCCAGATTGAAAACACAGAAAAAAGAGGAATAGGATCAAACGACCAAATGTTAATTTCAGTAGGCCGGTTCTTATATTCATTAACTGGTGAACAGGTCACGATGTTATTGGTACCTCCATAAGTAAAGGTAAAGGTAACGTGGATTCGATCGATCGGGATCTGTGTTCAAGAGTTAAGCTCTTGGCTTCGGCTGTTAATGCAAACCCTGGTCTTGATAATTCTTATATTCAGCTCACCGTCATCCAATGACTGTTAATACTTGAAACAACCAAGAAAGCGCTAGACACTTACCGGAACAATAGTCGAGAGATTCACAAGAAAACTGTGTACAGTCTTTACCAGTCCACTCCCTCTGGCATTTGCAAATGTCAAAATCGATGCAGATGCCACGCCCTGAGCAGCTGGATACATTGTGGCAAGTTGGCACAACACCGCAGTTCGTCCCTGGTAAACAAACAGATTTTACCCAAGTTGGAGTAGTATATGATTGTGCGTTCCGCACCAAATTATTCCAAAGCGAGACCTTGAACGACACTCGAAAAAGTGACATACGGACAATACACGTTGGGATTCGTGATGAAGTGGCATATGGAATCCACAAGTGGTCTCATTCACAGAAAAACACCCTTTTCATATAATAAAAGACAGGTCTGTATATCAACTGGCAATTGGTTGATACTTTAGCATGCGTACATTGAGTTCAACTTGTGCATACGTCGAGCTCAACATGATGATTCAAGCGTGACGTTTAGAGAACGCAAGGAGACCGTAAGAGTTCCTGGAAACGCAGCCGAGGGCAACTCGCTCCTCTTGAGGGCTCCTCAAACTTCCCTAGGGCAGCATGGACAGACGAATTTACGTGGATAATTCGTTTGGACGATGATCCATCCCAAGTTCGTCGCAAACAGATCATCTGTCTCTCCGCCATTTATTAATACTGGACACGTTTTTCTCCCAGACGGATGATTCATGTTGACGGATCATCCGTCTCTGGTAGAAACGAACCACTGCCGGTGCAGTTTTCTGCCAAGAAAGAAACAGTCGATTTTGCTTACCCCATCAGGGTACCCAACAAGTGACTCCTGCGTGCTGAATTTAATCCCCGAGTGGAATTGCTTGGTATGTAATAACAATTGTTTGTTAACTTACCTATGTAACCATCATGACAGCGACATCGATCTGTCCTCGTACAAATTCCGTTTTTATGGCTTGTGCAATTGTTTACATTGTAACAGGTTGCTGAGATAAACCCAAAACAATTGTAAAAAAAGGGATAAAAGGGACTCGGTAAAAAAAGGGATATCCGAGTTCGAGTAAGCAGACGCTGCTGTCAGCCCCAAATAGAACAAAAAAGAACAAATGCACTGACAGGCGTAAATTCTAATTACTCAGTAATAAAGAAAAGAGGACATGCTACATTCTTAAAGGGCCACTGTCACCCTGCTGCGCATTATGAGGTGATTCGATTTCTAATCCCGGCGACGGACCTCTTTTCAAAGTCATTTTCGGTGAGAGAGACCCTTTTCCGTCGACCTAATCAGAGGCTTTTGAATGTTACAATAACGAAATCGAAAAACAATAGCTCATTTCCGAGTTCAGTTCAGCCTCTTTTTCAAAGCGAGTCTAGCGAAGTCTTTCTTATGAAAATGAGTTTATTTATATGCAAGGTAAAACTTATTACCATCACAAAACTTTCGCACTTAGACGCGGCTGCAGCCACTTAGCTCGATTAGCCTTGCTACTTTTCTAAATGGCTAGGCGCCCATCTACCCGTTTCTCTTTCTCATTTGATAGTTGTATAAATTACTTATAGGAGTGCTAATAAAGTTGTATTATATTGTTGTCATTGTCGAAAAAGAGGGTGACGTGAACTCGGAAATGATCCAGGCATTTCAGATCATTTAATCTGTGGAAGCTTCGAACAGAATATTGTGTTCAACGACTCAATGTAGTGCAAAATCAAACCAATGGAATCGCTTTTAATCTTTTTTACCATTTTGTGTCGTTACTTCTCTGCCAGTAAGATATTTCTCCTATCAGCCTTTTGACAATCTGGGTTTGATGCGGTGAGCAACAAATTTCAAGGACTTTCCAGCACCAAATGCATTTTTCAAACACTTTCAAGGCTTTGAATCTTTCGTTTTGAAATTCAAGGACTCTCAAGGCGCGGGCGAACCCTGCCGGGAAGAGAAACACTAGCAAGCAGCTCGAGACTAGTTTCTCTCCGCAGCCGCCTTGAATGGAAACTAAGAAAAAACAAAACAAAACAAACATGCAAAAACAAACACGAGAAAACAATGGGATGACAAACACCGGAAGCTTTACATCGCCAAAAAATATTCCTACGAAGTGGAAGAAACAAAAAGAATAAGTGTACGTGCGTGAAGGAGAAGTTTTCAGAACGTCGAAAGCAATAAGGCGACTGTTTTGCTTTTGGTTTGCTATATGATTGGATAAAAAAAAAACTAGCGCGACTTTTTCAACCAATCAGATGCAAAACTATAACCAATTGCGACTCGCGTCACTCTCCTTTTAACGCGCTAGTTGTTGCTGGCTGCGTTTACTGACTTGCTTTGCGTTCTGATTGGTTAGTGAAACCGATTCATGAATTACTTCAATTTATCACTGAATGAAGGGTGTATTTCCTGCAGAAGGTGCTTGGCTCTGTAATGAGTTTGGTTTTGCTTTTACGACACTCAGTTGAAAACCGCTCTGATTGTTAGATAGTTCTGGTATTTTTTTTTTCTTGCCTTTCTGTTCGCATGTGGCTCCTTCCCAGCCGTCGTCACATTCACAAAATCCTTTCACGCATGTCCCGTGCTCGGATGAGCAGTTTGAACAATCACCTGTAAAGACGAAACTCTCAGCTGGTAATCTTCGTTACTCAGTAGTGGGAAGTGGGATTGTTTGCAGCGATGACAAGAGCGGGTTTTCGAGTTGGGTGGGGTTGATTATCGAACACCACATCGTGAGCCAACTATGGGATCCTGGGGAATGCATCCACGGTAAAGTAAATAAATGCTAAGTTACCGAGAAAGATGTCGAAGAAAACAGAATGAACAAGACATCAAATAAAAGTGTTTCACGGTATGTTGTTGTTGTTCTTGTTGTTGTTGTTGTTGTTGTTGTTCTTCTTCTTTTTTTTATGAAATTTGAAATGTAAGTCTTGAAATGGCTGGAAATGCGTCTTATTGTGAAGAATATTTAGTGATGATTAATATGTAGGTGATATCAACTTTAAAAGGCACATTTTCATTAATACACGAAAGTGTATTAATACTTCCAATGGAAGTCCTGCTGCTCTGTCGTGTTTTTCCTCGTTTAAAACAGGAAACAGGAATGATCCGTCAAACTATCGTTCGATCTCAACTATTCAATCTTTGGCTAAAGTTTTGAACGTATTTAGATTTATGACCAGATTTATCGTCATCTAACTGCTAATATTCTTTTTCAGTGATTGTGGCAGAGTCGATTCGACCTTGTTTGTTTTGAAGGTTCACGTTTATCTACTTTTCTCAGCAAGCCTTCCACCATTTATAGACCAGAAATCCAATCAGCCCAGAAATCCATAAGAAGGCATTACTCCGAATCGAAACTAACGAGCTATACAAAGATACTGTGGCGAATCGATTAGTCCCTTTTGTTCGTGGGGGGCCTGACTTCAAAGAAAAACCCTGACCTGAGCAGTCGGCAACACTAATAGTGTGCAGTCTGTTTTTCGCTCTTTGCATTCCATAGTCACTGCATTAATCGAAACGGCTCATGACGGGTCAAGGATTTGAACATCAATCGTGATTTAACTAATGCCATTGTTTTCTTAGCTTTAAGGAAAGACTTCGACACTGTAAACCACGAGATTCTGCTTTCCAAATTACACTTGCGGCAAACGGGGTCCTATCTTGCTCTCTGAATAGGATATGAAAGTCCTCACCCTTTTGACAGCTGTCTCCAGACCAACCAACCATACACTGGCATGTGGAATTGACACATCTTCCTTTTCCAGAACACTGACCAGGGCAGTCTGAACGAAAGGAAAGGCAAATTCAGTACATCTGATAAAAATAATAAAACTGAGTGAGTGAAAAACAAAACAAAACAAAACAAAAAAAACACACGCACACACAAAAGCAAACAGGAACAATTAAGGCTGCAAGTTGGGTAGCGTTTAGAACGTTTATGTTATTATCAGACGCTTCAATAGTATATTTAAAAAGAAACTCAAGTGCTGTAAATATAACAGTTGTTTCAGAAATACCTCGAGCTCTTCTTTACCCACCCTCACATTGCTTGCCTGTAATTAATCTGTTTTAAAAGGCTGACGAGCTTAGTGTATCTCTTAACCACTTCAGGCTTCTCGCGCTTTTTTCATGTGCACAATTTTTTTTTATGACTTTTCATAACTTTCTAAGGACTCTAAACTGAGACAGGCTTGTTCCTGAGCTCTCTGTTTTTCCCTTCCCTGGACTTCCAGGGGTGAGAGGAATACCACAGACCCTGAGAGCAAGTTTGGATCTGAGAAAGGGTCAAATGCTACACTATATCAAATAGAAAGGGGTAAATGTGAGGCATGAAACTATCTAAACGAAGAAAGATAAAACGCCATATGCCGTAAATCGAAATCAAGAACCAACTAATTTTCCAGGATTTTTCATGTACAGGCCTGTGTTTATAGCATATTGGAACTAATACTCAATAACTTATGATATCCATGCACCTTGTCACGGAATGTTAAGCTGGTGACACACTGTTCAATATTTGTTGATCAACAAATGTTGCAGTTTCTTGCAAAGCAGATGTTGAACAGTGCGCCATGCCATGTTGAATATCGAAACAGGGCATTCAACATGTTGAACGTTGTTGAACGCAGTTAACGAAAATAGAGACAAGTCATATTCCGTTCAACAAGTTGCTGCAACATCGTTCAACATTTGTTGACCAACGTATGATATCTATGCGCCTTGTCAAGCTTTAGGGTAACCTATTCTTTTAAGACTTATTCCGTTTCCGGAATCAATGGAATAGCATTCTGTTAAGTGTGCTCCCGACAGCAGAATGAACGGAATAAACAGAAGAGGTCTACTCGGAATAACAAAATAAGCGAAATACGCATTCTTTTGGGGAGATTTTTGCGCGAAAATCACCCGCGGCCGGTGAAGTAGGCGTCTTTGTCGTGTCAAGACTATTCCGAGCGTTAGTTCTCATGAGCACTCGAAGTGCGCGTTGTTTTGGAAAACCGTATTCCATTTATTCCGTTAATCCTAAACTGGAATAGCAATAAACAGAATAGTCCCCCCCAAAAATGCACCCTGTTTTTGCACTTGCTTAATTAAGGACGCCGTTTGCATGATGCACGTTTTGTTTCATTCAAGTTTGCCCACCTTCCTGCAAAGTCTCTTGAGCGGTCAAAGATGTGTCATTAGTGATAGAAACGTCGAAAATACAACTTTTCAGCATGGCTTTAGAGAGTCCAAGCGCGGAACAGGCAGATGTAGCTTTCTGGAAGGAAAAATGTAAACATCCCGCTTAACTATAGTAAAAGGAGATGGTGAATCGTTTATCCTGGTAAAACGAATGAAGTGATTTATCGAGGATGACTCGCTACTTGGAAGAAAACCCGAGAGCTAGGAGGAGTAATTGCCGGGAAAGTGTTAGTTCGGCCCCCCGGAACTTGTCCGAGTATGCCCGACTCAGAGAGTAGAGAAATACATCAGGTCATGCTGCGTAACCTAGCTTACACACAATAAAATAGAAAATCACGAAAATGTGCCACAAGGTGTTCATTTCTTTTATCGGAGCAATTCCAGAACACCAGGCAACAGCGTTACTAATGTATTGCTCCCGCGGTACAGCAGTCTCAAAGTCGAAGAATTGTATTATGAGAGCAAGGCTAGTAAAACGAGTGCTTTCACAGTCCCGCACTCCCGTAGTCAAGCAAGATTTCCAAAACGACTGCTCCCGTAATCCCGCACTCCCGTGGTCTGAAGTTTAGCCCTTTTATGACTGTAACGATCATAAGAAAGCAAGCTCGACATACTGAAACAATGGCGTCGTCAATGTCTTTCAAAGAGTAAACGGGAACATGGTTCGAGTCTGTGTAGGTCGAATCCATGACGTCATCCTCGTGAAAGTTGGACGCGTTCCAAGACCAGGTTCCTCGGAGACTAGAGTTGCTCTGGGTTGTGCTTATCCGCCCTAATATATAAATAAACTGGATCAGGTATCTTCATTCGTAGAAGGTAATGACTGAACGTGCCTATCAAAAATTTAGTCCCTAAAATCCTCCCTAGTCAATAAGGAGACTTCATTTTCTTAAAGCACTGTTCAAATTGTAAAAGATCAAGTAGCTCGTTTTGTTGTCAATAGACCATGCCCCTTATGAATCAACGCATCACAATCACAAAAGAATTGCGATGCATTACATCATAAGGGGTAAGGCCTATTAGTCATGAAAATGACATAACCTCTGATCTCACACCACAGTCACGCTACTTCATGCGTGACCAGTGTCCCACAGATAGAACTGCTTTTTAGGTTTCGCCACGGGATTTTTAAAAGACATCAATTAATTTTTGGGAAGCGCCTTTACCACGCAAATTCAATTGAAGTCAGTAACTTGTAAACTTGTGCTTGATCGATCGATTCACTTACACGAATCAGCAAAGTTAATAGGGTCTTTATACTGCTCTCCATTGGGTCCTCTGAGGTCATTTGATTCATCGTTATCCATGATACCGCAGAGGCCCTCAGTGAATCCTTTAAACGCTGCGGTCGGTGTAAAGAGGACATTCAAGAACTGACGGCCCATCACGTGACTATATCGCACGTCTGTTGTTAATGTCAGGCCTAGAATAATCGAGAACTCTCAAGTTAATGATCCATTTCCGAATTCACTTCAGCCTCTTTTTTAAGGCGAGTCAAAGCGTGAACTCTTCCTTATGACAATGAGGTTTTACTCGAATGCAAAGCAATACTAATTACCATCACAAAACTGTCGCATGTATATTTGGACTCGCCTTGAATTAGAGGCTAACGTGAACTCCGAAAGGGCCTATTTCCAGCTTCTGTGGCATAAGTCTGGACATGAAATGCAAATGATACAGACGGGATTGACGAAGCAGTCAAGTCTCCGACGTTTTTGCAAGCTATACGAATGTAGGGAAACCAGACTTTCTCCTTACGGATTGTTGAAGTCAGTTTTCGCGCGTCTCAGCTTCGATAACAAGGTAAATTATCTCAGTCTATTTTACCTGTCCACACTTAAACGCTCTAAACGACGAAAATGACTTTTTCCCATCTATGAGATAGCACAACTTGGTTAAAAAAATGTTTTCCAGGTGAGTCCGACTATCATCATAATTACACCTCACGAACTGAACAATGACCTTTTTCGGTTTTCTCATTGGTCAAAGGTAAATACACTTTAATCTCATCGTTATCGATTTGAAATCTATGGCTGTACTTCTCTAACTGTCCTTTTCTATCAGTGTTTTCAATAGCTTTAACGCGAATTCTAAGCGAAAATATATACGGTATGTAAAAGTCTGTGTTTTCATATGACTAACTTACCGATCACCAAAGCAGACGAACCTGATTCGTATTGTAGAGACAACAGCATAATTGCAGCTTCCTCTGATTCGTTACTAAAAGCTTTTTGCATTTCCATCACCACAGTTCCGTTGTCAAGTATTATCTTCTTTCCGATATCAGCTGAAATGTTCACTAAAGCGCCATCGATTCTATACAAAAAAGTGTAATGTGTATCAATCAACGCAAATATGACTGAATATTTTGCCAGCACAGCGTGACAGAGAACCGTCAGTGAATGTCCTCCAACAGATCACAAGTAAAAACCAATCAAAATGCGCGTGTAATTCAGCTTATTATTTAAGCAATCTGATCACATGTTTTAATGGTTTATAGGCTGATAAACCCCACGAAATAATTCAAACAAATCACGAGACGCACCCCAAGTGGTTCATAATTTCTACAAATGATGGAAATGTGTGGTCTATTGCTTTTATATATTAATTCAGGAACGTGCGAAATTTCTATGCGTTTTATGGCACAACTATCATTTCCAAGTTAGGCTAATCATCTTTCGCAATAAACTATTGCTGATTGACCAATCCGAGCGTGCGCATTGATTTGATTAGTGTATAAACAATCAACAATACCCTACCCTGACCTAACCCTTACCCTAACCCTAATAGATCACCGATAACGCCAAAGTGTGGCAAGAAGAAGAAAGTAGCGCGTGAGCCTCGGGCGAGTGTGTCACTGATGTTTTTACCACGCTTTGACGGCGTTCTTTTCGGGAAAGAAGATCACTCAACCTCACTTAAAAATCAATGAATGGACTTGATCGAGGAATGGATGGATGGATGGATGGATGGATAAATGAATGAATGAATGAATGAATGAACAAATGGAAACTGCAGTGGCATACTTACCGTAGCTTAGGGTATTCTCGTGGGTTCATTGTCTTGACGGACATAATTGTAAGGACACTCTGGCCGACTTTTATTGCCACACCGCCGGTGAGCGATGCTCGCTGATAAGCGAAGTAACGAAACTGCACTCCAAAGTCATTGAAGAGACTTTTACAGCCCCAGAATTCACCAATCCCGAAATAGTCAAACTCTATTCCTAAGGGAAAAGAAATGAAAATGAAATGAAAACCTACTGTCGACATATCAATCCTTGCCCCCGCCTCTATTAGCCCTGAAGCTGTTAGCGGTGGGCAAGTATTACTACTTTATTTGAACATGTATTTTATATTTCCTCTGTAATGAACCATGTGTAATAAACTGTTGTTGATGCTGTTGCCCCTCGCCATCTACCCAGATTAAAAGGTCTGAACCTGCACATACGTGGATTAGCTCATGCTATCTACGTTTAGTACTTTAAGACTTATTCCAATTTAAGCCGGGACGGGCGAATTCTGCCAGGCACCTTCACCCCGTTTAGTAGAAATCCACTCACATACATACTTACTATCACGAATCCTGCAATCTGATTGGCTCGTTACTTGCTATCTATTGAGTGATAGATAGCGATTAGCGAAAAAGCAGCGTTTTGAACAATTACAAACCAATTGTGGGTTCTTCAAATCTTCAATTCAGTAAAAAAAATGTAATGAATTCGAAGACAGTATCACTATGCGAGTGGATTTCTACTAAAACATTTTGACTACTCGTTCTCGTTTTCTATGAGTCACATGGTCAACTCGGCGCTACGCGGCTCGTTAACTATTGACTCATGGAAAACTCGAACTCGTAGTCTACTTCATGTTCAGTATAACTATCTCAAAGGCCTGTGCCTCCAAGAAGGTAGATAATTGTGCATCGGGACAATGTCTTACAAACTAATCGTACAAAGGAGCTTTGCACCTAAATAGTTTAGCTCTGAAAACCTTTTGAAAAAAACTTTCCAAACACCTTGATTTCAAGACATACTGGGTGGTTTCGTGGGTGCTGTGTTCATTTACACTCGCGAATTATATAACGAATATCTCGCAACAGTGTATTTCGATCGAATAATGTTGGTCCAACTGAAAGTAATGCTGTCTTCAACGCCATTCTTTTAGAACACGAATTTTGTTTAAATATTGCGCATGCTACCTTAATTATTCTTTGGGATGAAATCGTTTAGCCCACAAGCCAGGCGTGTTTTTCTCCTTTTAAGATGTTGTGGAGCTTTTGGGAAGCTAGATCGATTTCAGTGTTTTTCTGAGTTTAAACAGCCCAGAAATCCAACATGGCGGCTCTTAAATATGACGTCGTTACCTCATAATGCGGACACCAAAAGAGACACTTTCGCGGTTACAGGAAACAAAAAAAAGGTGCGGGGGGAGGGCAGCTGGCCGGAACGGTCAAAAACAGCTCTGTCTAAATACCGTAGATGAAAAGTCAAAATTTTCGTTTTTTTTCGTGCGCAAAAAAAAAACGATCACTAAAATTTTGAAAAGGTGGTCTTTTCCCATGTTTTCAAGTTAAGGAAGAGAAATGTCAGGCTGGTTTCATATCTAGAGGTGTTTCTTAAGACACACGAAATAGGCGCGAAGGTTATTTGTAAAATTGGGGTCTGCTTGTTCTAAAAAGCTTGGCTTTAGTACGTTTTCAAGATGAGAAAGAGCAAAGTTTTTCCAAGTTTTCACGCCTTGACTTGTCTTTGTCGTTGTAAAGATACATAAAGAAATAATGCACCCAAAATGGGCCCGAGGAGTTTCGGGGCTTGAAATACACATTCCTGGCGATGAAGAGGAACGCCTACCGTCCAATGTTTCAAGGTGGGGATCGCCCCAGTTCCTCCACGGCCGTCTACGATTGCAGCAGGTTCCAGTCCAACGGCGAAAACACCGACACTGAGCACCACAATCTGCCAGGGTAAAGACTACACCATTGCCCGAGCAACCAACTGAAAGGTATAATTATCAGGTAACTAATTTATTTATGAGCCGATTTCTGTTTAAGTCGGTAGATTGTGATCTCTGTAGTATCATAAAGTAAAGCGGGTTCAATCAAACTTAAACTGGTTTAAACCTTCATTCAACATTTGTTCAAGATTTGCCCATCCACAACACCCGGCCAGTTCAACTTTTGCTGAACGAATGCTGATCAAATGTTCAAACCGTTGAAACAGGCCTTTATACTCGAAGAATGTTAATACTGAGTAACTGCTTCAAAAAGAAAAAGAAGAAAAAAAAAGAAAAGAAACTGATCAAAATGAACATTTCTCGACTTGGCAAAACGAACTAGTTGAACACGCGGGGTAGTACAGAACTGATGGACAGTGTGCAAAATAATTAACCAGATTCTTTTTCCGAAATCGGACACATTTTCACTGCTCCCATTCTCTTCTTACATATGATGCATCAACAACTTGAACGGACAACAAAAATAGAGGAACATACACAGACAAACAACGATGGCAAAACTTACATGGACAATTCAGCATATCTGGCTGAGAGCAAATGCGTCCTTTTCTTCCTAACACGCAAGTCGGAGAGCGGCCGCAGAGCGGGTACTCTGGACATTGGTAGCGTTTGTTCACTAAGACACGTTTCCTGCCACTCTTGCATTTCCTAACAAAAATTTAGAAAAGACAACTTTGGGGCATCAATAATTATTCCAAGGTTTGTCTGAAGAATGGTTTAGGCGCTAACTGCATTTGGATGTTTGTTCTACCAATTGTGCAAGAAAAACGAATGAACACCAGCATTGGTTCTTTAGTACAAGACAAAGGGCAATGGGTCGTATTCACGAGCATGCGATGAAGACTCATGCCGGGAAAATAATTTGCACCTGAAAAGATTCCCCCTGCATACGCCTCTATTCCATGTTCGTTCCAGTGCGACCATGAGAATAGGAATACGGTCTGCTGCTTCGCTCCTCCACTCGGTAACGAGTTGATAGCAAAACTAACAGTACCACCCTGACTATGCGCGTTTTCTCGCACTTCATGGTTCGATTCGCATATGCTGCGTCAGATTAAAGCTACTGTTTTGTGGCGTTTTCTTTGTCGTCGACGTCGTCGTTGGTTAAAAACTCCCTAATTCTACAGCTTTTCTGTAGACTTACGGTAAACATATACATCGTCCAGTAGGACTAGTAATCGGCTCTTCGTCACTTGCACATTTGCAAGGGGGTGCAGTGGTCACAGGAACAGTAGTGGGTTGAGTTGTCAATGCCGCAGTAGTTGCTTGGGTTGTCGATGGTGCAGTAGTTGCACACCCCGCACAGGAAGGCTGAGAGACGAAGAAGCAAACAAACAAAAGGATAGGATCCGTTATAAAGCATACAAATAAACCGCGAGCCTCTTTCGCTCTCTTCTCCAAGCAGGTAAATATCAATTTTCCTTCCGTCCCTGCGTTGTGTCGTTTGTATGTGGCGGGTGTGCCCTCACCTTTGCTGAGATTATTGACGTCTTTTATATTTGGCATTTCCCAGGTTACTATGCTGAATTTAATATACGGCCATGCCCTTTAGGGCTTGGCCCCAAATCCCATACCCACGGTTCAATTTTTTTTTTCCAGCCAAAGGAGCTCGCCCAAAGCAAGACCTTGCCAACAATAGTTAACTTTGAATCAAGGTGCATGATTTATTTCGGAAGAGGCATCAGAGGAAATAACCGCAGTTATCATATAACAGAGAGTGTTTTCCTGGAAAGACAAACAACAACCAGGGGTCTCATACGCTTACACATCTGGGATCAGTTGGGCATATTTTCCACATGCCACTCTTTCGAATGACATAACGTTCAACGACTTCACGATTCCTGCCTTTTCTGGCTCTTTTGAGTTAACTTGCTTTGGTATCCGTATAATAAAAAGAACACTATATCATTGGGATACTGAATCAAGGCAATTTTTGCATCTTTAAGTCAACGTGGGGTCAACTGCATAGGGTTTCGCGTAGAGCACGTAGATCTTGTCGGTGGATAACAAATTCCACAAGAGACAAAATGACAATTACCTCCGAACTTTCACACATGGGCTCGAAGCACACGCTGAAAAGTGAAAACAAAAACTAAAATTTAAATTACCAAGGGAAAAGAATGGATTTCTGCGAAGTGTGACATGCTTATGTCACACTTATGGACATGCACTACTGCCATCTGAGATTTCATTTCATTTATTTCATGGCATAGAAACGAGGCACGAGTGCCTTTTCCGGTTGGATTTTCCAAATCCGTCAAGATCAATTTTCCCTCCTCCCCATCCCTACTTTGACTTCTTCTCCGAGCTTGGACAAAACTCGTTGGGAAAATGCGACACAGCAACATAAAATACATATTCCCTCATTTTATGTTCTCTAAATGGACATATTTTTACTTATACCCCCCCCCCACCCAAGCCATGTAATATTGTTTTACAAAGTGCCTAATGCTACCACAGCTTTTGACATGCCGTTGTGAACATTGGAGTGGGGAAGTGGGGTTGAGAACATGGTATGCTTGCTTGCGCACAACAGATTGTCCTAGATTGGAGATGGTGGGTCTGCCATCACCTTTGCTGGGATTACGTCATTCATACGTGGATATTCTCAGTTTGCTATGCCAATCTTTAAGAAACGGCCTTGCCAATCAACAATTATCCTATACGTATGTTTCATTACAGTAACTGTGTCCCAACAAACAGTGCCCATGTACCCAAAGCGACACCTTGGCTACAGTCAAGATCTTTTAGATAAGGAGCGCAAAGCTCAAAAAATTCGTCTTTGGGTTGTTTCCAATGTCGTACAATACAGAGGCGGAAAAGTTGTAACCAATAATAAGCGGGTAAAACAGTTCTCATGACTTCGATAAAGTTAAGAAGACTCGGTCGTTTCAATTACTGAAAGGGCCAGAGTATTCTGGGTTAAGCTGCTGGAAAGATTTTGATCAAAGTAAACTTATCCTAGCCACTGCTTTGTAGTAGACCCAATTCATAAATGACGGCCATTAACTTATTTTTTTCTTTTTGCTAATTATAATTAGCCCAACTAGCTTCATGACATGAAGAAAACGCAAAATAACTTTTGCTCTATCATAAGGCTTCTTGGGCTAATTAGCACAAAGGCAAAAGACTGATTTCTTGGCCGCCATTTATCAACCGCAAAGCATGCATAGATTGTTTCGCTGAACAAAACGGGCATATTTGGTTGTTACATGGCCGTTATTCCGCCATTTTCTCGCCGTTCGTCCAGCCAAACAATCCATGCATGCTTTGCGGTCGCATTTCGGACACAGGCCTCTACTCGTTTTGTTACCGGCGAAATTCAAATTTGACAACATACACAGCATGAAAAAAAAAAAATAAATAAATAATAATAATAATAATAATAATAATAATGATAAATACTCGATCCTGATTGCGTAAGAGCACTGCAGTTCAAGTGTAACACACCAGTGCAACTCAGTGCAAAAGTTGAAATTTGATTGTGATTGGTCAGTAAGTCAGAGTCAGCCAATCACCGTGAAAACATTACTTCGTGGTTGTCTATAAATGTCCGTTTGGAGATGTTTGGCGATGTTTGGAGGAGGCATCTGCCCCTGAATTTGACGAGCCGGCGGAGATGAACACTTTCCAAAACAAACAGCGATGACCACGAGGTACGAGTGGATGATTAGAAAGTTATGGGATCTGACTCGTAATTTTTGCATGAAATCAACGTTACTAACCAGTAATCACATGATTTTTCTCGAGTGCTGACTTGGAATAAATAATAATAACTGTATTTAACGTCGAAAGCGTAAGGAGTGGTTGATTAGTCTCACGAGCCAGGGGCTCATGTACGAAACGCTCGACAAATAACAAATCAAAGAGGAAATCAAGTGTCAAATATTGGTTTTTGAGGAGAGGGGGTAACCGGAGTACCCGGAGAAAAAAACTTAGCCCACATATGGCATCTAATCCGTGAATCGAATCCGTGCCGCGTGGGTGGGAGGCGAGTGCTCTCACCACTACGCCAACTCTCTTCCCCTATTAATAAGCATTTTATATTTTTCTTTGTAAAGACTAGCAAAGTTTTGCGACTCCATGCTTATTTATGACCGTGATTATCTACACTAATTTTGCCGCCAAGTGTGAAGGTTGAGACACTTCAGTGAATGCAATGACGCATTGCATTACATCATTAAAAACTGGCCAATCGTAAAAGGTTGTTTCATCAAATAACTTGCTTTATGACCCTCGTAAAAATGAGATTAACAAAAACGTGTCATTGACAGAGGGGCAGGCACTGGAATTCTTTATTTACCTTCAATATCTAGCCGGGTTGTTATTTGCATTCTTGAGTGAGATTTTTATCTGTGCAATGAACTCACCCTGGTTCTAAATGCCAACCCAGCGGCGATCTCAGAAGTACGATACTGACAACATCTTTACCAAAACCAACCGACAGATCTCCAACAGCTTCGGAGAATCCTGCTTCAAGCTGCATCTTGTGGCCCTTCGCACATGTGGAGCTGCATATGGCTGTAGCACCCACCCCGAAAGGAGTCTGAAGACTCAATCGGAGGAATGACACATCTATCTCTTTAGAATCACTGCGGTTGGAGCCAACTACAGTCAAAGAAAACGGTTAGTGGCAGGTAAAAACGGCAACATACAGCTAACCGCAGGCTTGAACAGAAAGATAACAATAACAGTGACACTGGCAGTGGAAATTGCTGCCGCACAATGCCAACGTCATAACTGCAAACAACAACTGTAAACGAGAAAGAGCATGAGCAAGGACATGATGATGACGATGATGATAATACACGTTGAACCTCTCCACAACGGCCACCATAGGGACAGAAGAAAGTGGCCATTGTGGAGAGGTAGGGGTGTCATATGACACCTTGAACGTTCAGATTCGAATGGTCTTCGCTGTTCGCAGCAACAAGAAGTGTCATTCACACATGCCTACTTTCCACTGCCACACACATTCACAAGGGTTGGTCACTGCTGCAGATTTGTCTTTTCCCTAGTGGTTCCTTAACGTCATACAGAATCCAGTTGAGACGAGATCAACGCTTTTTTCTATGTAATACTAGAGGCTCAAACCACTGACCACGTAGGTAGCCCCTTCTCCTCAGTTATTTTAAGGTGCATTCCGTTGGGACTATTCCGCAATAAGAACGCGGAGAATGCTCGGTTTAACTGTTCTTTTGGGACTTATTCCATTTTCCGAATGAACGGAATAGCATCCTGTTTATTTTGTTCCTTACATTAATATGAACGGAATAAAGAGAATACGGTCCGCTCGGATACACCGAATGCGCGTTCTTTTGGGGAGATTTTGGCGTGAACATCTTTTACGGCCGCCAAAATGTCAGTCGTGTCAGGTTATTCCGAGTGTTAGCCATTCCGTTATTGAAATAAGCGTTCTTTTGTAAAAGCTTATTTCAGTTATTCCGTTAATTCTAAAGAATGCACCCTAAGACACGGATGGATGTTCTGGCCAGAAATCAAACCCGAGCCTTCGGCTCCAGAGTCTGGTAACGACTCTTAAGTGTACTAATCGAACGGTGGCTACTTAAGGGGATCCATATTTTTTCTCACTTACAGAAGCCGAAAACCTTTGTCCATAGTTTTTTCAGTCCCTGAAAAGCTCTCGTTAGCAACCCTGGTAAAGTGGGCATTTTGAACGTAAGCTTTGGAACCAGCTGTATCTCCATAGAATATCCCATTTCCGCTTGCACCCGTCCAGCGTTCAAGTTGGAATCGGCGATAAACTGTAAAGCATGAATGACATATTTAAAAAAAAAAATGGGAGAAGTTTTTTATCTGTTGTCAAGGCATTTTGTCTGTTCTTTCCTATTTGATTAAGCTATCCTCCCTAAATTAAAATTAGTTTGCGCTTTAAGATGATTGTCTTCAAAGCGAAAGCTCTAGATCTTAGATGGTAAGCACAATACACCGTATTCAAAAAATGGAGCCTAATTTATTATTCTTTGCGTTCATGTAAATTGAACCTTTAAGCCTCATTTGAGAGCAAAAATCTTAGCACGGTGCTAACGACGTTTGGTAGGCTAATTTTATATACAGACAAAACAATAATTTGTTTGTCCGCCATTAACAAATACGGCGTATGCGGTAACTGTGACATAGCCGTAATGACCTCACACGAAATAATCACTGCTGTCAGCTTAGCATGAAGCCAGCGCCAGATTTTAATATTCTAAAATAACAGAACATGCACAGAACACCAAGGTCATAAACACTGCACACACTTAAAGATGTTCTTTGATTGCATTACATTACATAACATTACATTATTTATTTTCTAGGCATCCTGACATCACTCAAGATGGCAGAAAATATACCTCGAATTTTCTCCCTCGTTTTCGATATTATCTCTCTTTTTCTTTATCTAATAGCCTGAGATGCAATCGTTCCCGTACGAGCGAAGATTTCCGTATTGTGGCCGCGGGGAAATTCTCGCCTCATATCATTTTGCTATTGCCATATTTCAAAATATCATCCGTTTCCATAAATGTACATACACAAGGTGTTAAAAAGGGATACCACGCAGCTGTTTACAGTACTCTCTTATTTCAGTGAATCGGTGTAGGGCATAACTCTATTGTGATTTGAAGTGTGATCATCGCAGTTAATGAAACAAGTTGAGCAGTTGGAAAGAAGACAGAAAAAAAAATGTTACAGGGAAACATGTAAATTACGTTTTTTGGTTTCTTTTGCCTTTGTTTTTCCTTAATTGTTCTTTGTGTGTGTGTGTGTGTGTGTTTTTGTTGTTGGTGCTTAACACTATTCCATTAGTCGTTAGCATTCCTTATTGCCCCGTTTCATTCCGTGTTTGCAGCTAAACTGTTACTCTCGTTGAAATGATATATGAAATGAATCATATAGTGAACTGCGGATATGAAATCAAATGAAGCTATGATCCTCGCAGTTATGGACGCAATTTTAGCAATTGCGTAGATCTGTTCATTCATTGGTCACGGGAACATTTGAACCCACAATAATAATAATAATAATAATAATAAATAATAGTAATAATAATAATCACTTTATTTAAGTCTCAGGTTATCTAGCTGAGCACGAGTGCTCTACTAACTGGGGAGACTACAAATCAACTGAAATCAGAACAAATTAAATCAAATGTTGGTTTTTGTGGAGAGGGGAAAACCGGAGAACCCGGAGAAAAACCTCTCGAAGCAGAGTAGAGAAACCAACAAACACAAATGACCAACTCTCAACATCACTGGCTTCATGGCTCAGTTGGTTGGAGCGTCGCACCGGCATCGCAAGGTCACGGGTTCAAACCCCGTTGAAGTCTTGAATTTTTTCAGGCTTCTCTA
>BLFK01000435.1:89698-94698 GCA_014634185.1 Astreopora myriophthalma | reverse complement strand
GAGAGTGAGAGTGAGAGTGAGAGTGAGAGTGAGAGTGAGAGTAAGAGTAAGCGTAAGAGTGAGAGTGAGAGTGAGTGAGAGTGAGAGTGAGAGTGAGAGTGAGAGTGAGAGTGAGAGTGAGAGTGAGAGTGAGAGTGAGAGTGAGAGTGAGAGTGAGAGTGAGAGTGAGAGTGAGAGTGAGAGTGAGAGTGAGAGTGAGAGTGAGAGTGAGAGTGAGAGTGAGAGTGAGAGTAAGAGTGAGAGTGAGAGTGAGAGTGAGAGTGAGAGTGAGAGTGAGTGAGAGTGAGAGTGAGAGTGAGAGTGAGAGTGAGAGTGAGAGTGAGAGTGAGAGTGAGAGTGAGAGTGAGAGTGAGAGTGAGAGTGAGAGTGAGAGTGAGAGTGAGAGTGAGAGTGAGAGTGAGAGTGAGAGTGAGAGTGAGAGTGAGAGTGAGAGTGAGAGTGAGAGTGAGAGTGAGAGTGAGAGTGAGAGTGAGAGTGAGAGAGAGAGTGAGAGTGAGAGTGAGAGTGAGAGTGAGAGTGAGAGTGAGAGTGAGAGTGAGAGTGAGAGTGAGAGTGAGAGTGAGAGTGAGAGTGAGAGTGAGAGTGAGAGTGAGAGTGAGAGTGAGAGTGAGAGTGAGAGTGAGAGTGAGAGTGAGAGTGAGAGTGAGAGTGAGAGTGAGAGTGAGAGTGAGAGTGAGAGTGAGAGTGAGAGTGAGAGTGAGAGTGAGAGTGAGAGTGAGAGTGAGAGTGAGAGTGAGAGTGAGAGTGAGAGTGAGAGTGAGAGTGAGAGTAAGAGTAAGAGTGAGAGTGAGAGTGAGAGTGAGAGTAAGCGTGAGAGTGAGAGTGAGAGTGAGAGTGAGAGTGAGAGTGAGTGAGAGTGAGAGTGAGAGTGAGAGTGAGAGTGAGAGTGAGAGTGAGAGTGAGAGTGAGAGTGAGAGTGAGAGTGAGAGTAAGAGTGAGAGTGAGAGTGAGAGTGAGAGTGAGAGTGAGAGTGAGAGTGAGAGTGAGAGTGAGAGTGAGAGTGAGAGTAAGAGTAAGAGTAAGCGTAAGAGTGAGAGTGAGAGTGAGAGTGAGAGTAAGCGTGAGAGTGAGAGTAAGAGTAAGCGTGAAAGTGAGAGTGAGTGAGAGTGAGAGTGAGTGAGAGTGAGAGTGAGAGTGAGAGTGAGAGTAAGCGTGAGAGTGAGTGAGAGTGAGAGTAAGCGTGAGAATAAGAATAAACATAAAAATACAAGGGTCACCGAGTTTAAACCTGAGTGTTTACAGCTAAGTTTCATTGAGCTTATCTCAGTTTTTCTAGACGATCTACGCTAATGGCTTTGTAACAGCACTGTGAGTCCTTTTAAAGACTTCTCGTGCAAGGACATTTCATTAAACGTTCAGATTCAAATGGATTTGTCTGGTTTGCTGCCGTTCACAGCAACAGGTTATACAAGAATAACAGATGTTTCCCTGTTCCTTCCACCTACTACTCTTTCAAGTCTCAGTTGGGAACATGTTACTTGCCTGATGGTACAACATGAAGAGCACTGCCATTTAAGGTGATATTTCCATCTCTAAGGCCATACAAATCAAGCAGGTATGGCTCCTCGTCAACTGTGGCCTCGTCAGTGATTTCAACAGGAGAAACATTTTGAGTGAAATCTGCATATTGAATAACTTCTTCGATCCGAGCTAGTGATCCAAGAACCATTGCATATGGTCCTGTCGGTGACGAAAAGCAAATAAATGATCAAACATAAGAAACAAGATGAAGCAAAATCAAAAACCAAACAAAATATTGTCCACGTGGGAAATACACAATTTTATCAGTAAAATTTTCTTCGGACACTCGGACAACGTTTTGTCTCAGCAATGAAAACACTTTACTGCTACTTCAACCAGTGCAGACACCACTTATTATGGGCTTGTCATCATAAAACTAGTTTTTCAGTGGCAAAGAGAGGATTATGCAATTCAGCAAAACGTAATATGTACGTACTTGAATTGTTGTTCAAGGTCAGTATAAAAAGTTGCTATGAAACTGTGTGGCACTTGCCGAATGGTACTTATTTAAAGGTTGCGTTTTGTACCGATTTGCCTGGTAGGCATAAAAAAAGTAAGTTAATTTGCGAATTTTCCGCTGCGTTCTTAAGAGTTACAATAACTTACAAACTTTGACATTTCGAATGAAAATTACCACCAACCATTACCCTAGCTATTTGAATAATAGCAAGACATGCGTTTGCAACCCATGCCCTAAACCATGATTTCTTCAATTCTATTTCACTCAGTACTTAGTACATATGAGATCGGATCTGCAAATCTTGCCTGTATTTGTAGTCTGATTGACCTTGTGCATTAGCCCGCCTGCCTGTGGACTTGATAACACATCACCAACCTTGATACCCAGACTTTTCGGGGCAACAAACACTGACATGGCATCGTCAGTGTCAGGGAGAACAGGACAATTGTAGATGGTCGTGATGTCAGGGTTGATCACCTTTACGTTTCTTCGAGTCAAAGTGTTTTCGATTCTCTTTTTTTCTGTGTAATCTACCTGCACCAATCCGTGAGGACAGCGCGTCTCATTCCAGGCTCTACATTTTCCCTCTTCCTGGAATGACAGATGGAAATCAAGAGGGAAAACAATACCCCAAACCGGGCCAACACTGTAAACATGGACGCCCGAATGGATTAAGCTTCTCCTCCACCTAACTTGCCTTTGGTAGCTTGAGCATATGTGCAGGTCTAATAGTTCCTCTATAGTACATGCTTTTATTATATGGCGGGCCCCGCGAGCGGCAAGATGAGGCAAATTCTGCACTCTGATTGGCTACCCGAGCGGGCACGATGGGCCGATCCTTCCCGCTCGGGACTGCCCGTTTCCCGTGAAAGAATAAATAATTGCGTAAAGGGGACTTCCAAAGTTCGTAACTTTTGACAATGTCGGCAATGGAGTCGTAAAAGGCGGCTGAAGACAGTCAAGACAAAGAAAACATAGATGAGTTTCGGGAAATACAAAAATTAAAACAAAAAGTGACATGAAGGCTTGAAATCGGTTTTGTCTTACGGAAAACGAGAAGAGAGAGGTATAGCCATATAATAAATCCTTTATTGACCAAGGTTGTTCGGTCAAGATCGCTGGATATTGGCCTCGTTCTTTTTCTTTGACCTCACGCTTAGTCAATAACGCATATTTATGATATCTCTCAGATAGTACGAATGCCATAATTGGCTAATTCAACGGGCCGTATTCTACAGGATGGCCCGCTGAATTTCAATGCGCTTTCCTGCTCAATTCGTTACCAAGAAATATAATAAATGTCTTCCTAACCTCGTTTTCTTTTGCCGTACTGTAAGTTACGGCTCCTTGTTTTTTCCAGTTTAATTCATGGCCGCGCACTCGGGCCGTAAATTAAACTCGAAAAAACGCGGGCCGTAACTAGCCGTATGGCCCGAGAAAACGAGGTTACGAAAGATGTTATAGGCGCCCGTACTTATAAATTCTGTACTTTATTTGGGCTCTTTAATCAGTTACAGGACACAATAGCGTAACCATTGTTTGTGAGTGGTTGTATTTTGGCTAGGCATTGTTTTTCGTTTTTTTGTTCGTCTTGTTTTTTTTTTCAACTTATTTCTTTTTCTTTTTTTGGTTTTGCTGTTGTTGTTGTTGTTGTTGTTGTTGTTTTTTAATCATGTGTGCCTTCTATACTAAGTAAAAACCTAAATAAAAACCCTCAACCATGTCAAACAGAGGAACGCTTTAAAGTGACAGCTCGATGGTGCTCTGTTATGGACTGTTTCTTTTCCTGAAAAAGTTCGTGCTTTTCAGAACTGAAGCTATTGGCTTACATCGTTAAAAACCCGCGAGATTAACTTTTTGTCAACAGGTGCATCAATAGGGCCTCTGGAACTAAAAAGAAAAAAAAAAAGAAAACCCGACATTTTAGCCCAATTTCCTCTGTTTGATTACTGTACTCCTCGATTTGTCGCAGAACTGGCCAACTTGGCTGTAGGATCTATTGCTGCGAACGGCGACATCCATACCATCGATTTTAAACGTTACTAATAACACGATTAACGAGCGGCCTTAAGAAATCACTTGTACTGCCGTACATGTGGTTGGTATGAAAAAGTAAAAAACAACAACAACAACAAACCCGACACCGCGGTAAAAACTCGGTGGCCCTCGTGGTCACCGTTCAAAGAGTGACCACAACACGCATGCCTGGGCTAATATAACAACAGGGCACCCCGCTTGGCCACACGAAGCTCAGCAGTAACACGATCTACTCTAACAAGCAGGCAACCAATGCAACAATTACCACGTGGTTATAGCAGTTTTCTAAGTCGTGACATTCCTGACAAGTCTCATTATCGTTTGTGTCTTGGGTGAAATTACACTGTCTTGTAACACAGTCCACTCTCTGCAGATATTAAAAATAAGGGGAAAATATAAAAATCGGAGTAACTTCTGGTCATCAAGAAAGATACAAATGAGACAAACACTATTTTCTTCTGGTAGCTAATAAGAGACTTACAGGTATTGACCACAATAGCTCATTTCCGAGTTGCTGTTTGCCTCGGTTTCAAAGCCATCCCTGGTGCACAGCCATTCAAATGGAAATGAGTTATGTATTTCAAGCAAATCAAACTCATCATCAATTGAATGGTTTAGCGCAAAGACTCGCTTTAAACCAGAAGCAAACAGCAACTCAGAAATGGAGTATTAATATGTGACAACTGATGAATATGTAAATGTGAATTTAAGAAGACAAAGACGAACAACCTTTGACTAAAAAACAAGCTAGGAAGAAAATAAATAAACACCTATTGGTCTCTGGACCATCTTCCCTTCAACAAAAATCAGTGATACAAACTTCAAATATTTACTTACAACCATACACCGTAACGTGGCCCGTTTAAAGAGGCAGACAAAATATAACAATACAAGCAATAAATGACCAAAGTATTTATTAATCAGTAAGAGGAAATTTTGCAACTTGCTGAATCACAGTACAGCTAATTGCGGTTAATGTTTT
>BLFK01000435.1:87561-89688 GCA_014634185.1 Astreopora myriophthalma | reverse complement strand
TTTTTTTTTTTTTTTTTTTTTTTTTTCCAGAATGAAATTCCTGCCTTTCGTTAAGGCCGCACGAAATTAAAATGGAAAAGTACTTGTACAGTGCAGTAAGCCTCTGTCGTTGGTACATATCTGTGCTAAATGTATGTGTTGAACCACCAAGCTTCTAAAATCATATATGGAGCGATTAGTTTAACCGTTTTTCATTCAGTGTAGTCTTATTATACGACAGTTTGGCGAGATTTCTGTACAGGTCCCTACTTCATTATGCATGCATATTCGTTGCAAAACTCTATTCACGGTCGTTCTTTTTGGAAAAGAGTGCATGTATGCATGTATAATTAATGTAGGGAGCTGTTTGGAAATCTTTCCGACAGTTTCACCTGTATTTTGTTGGAACAGTAGTTGATGGACCCGACAGTGTAACAATTATAGTAAAACCAGTCAGGACAGACATCTATATAAGGTCCTTTGGAAGTTCCAGGCATGCACTGTTGTAAGCTGTCACACCAACCACAGTGTGAGTCGCCTTGAAAACAAGTTGAACATCGACGAAATTTGGTGCAGGGCGAATAAGTGCAGCCTTTTCCCTGAAAAATACAGGCAGGCACAGTGTTATAGAGAACAATAAATTCGGTATGAACGAAAACTTATAAGGGAGCCAAAAGGCCTGACCAGCGCTTACAGGGCGTGGATGGATGTTCAGTTTTGCTCATGTACCTTGTCTGGAAAACCTTCTATTTGGCCATTCGCGCGAGACCATAGTGACAATAACCAGAGCCATTTCATTAGTTTACTGTGTGATTTTGTTTTTCATTTTAAAAGAAACCAACATCTTTCAGCCCACTTAAGCATGCACAAACGATCCCGGCGTTTCCCCCATCTGTGAAAAACACTGAATTGATGGAGCCTGTACGGTTGCCTTTCAAATCGGTTACGACATGTACAAGAGCACATCATTGGAGACTCCCCTGAAGGGAATAGTGAACCTTTTTATTTGAAAGATATTGGACAATGTTACTCTAACTCTCGTAAGTCATATTTATCTAAGCGAGGATTTCAAAGGAAATGCTAACATTGTCAGCAACAACAAACAAAACGCAACGAAAAAAAGGCTAATAAATTTGTAAACTACCAGGAGCGTCTGTCCTCACCACTGGGTACCTGCACCAACACAAGAGGAGTCGCAGCTATTTTTGGAAGGACATCCCGCACGCCAAAAAGGCATAGGCAGGTACTGACGTTCATCCAATAAAATGCATTTAGTATGACAAAGATTGACAGCTCATTATTATGACATGTCGTTTTGTTGTTTTTGTTTGCTTTTTGCACAGAAGAGAACCCTTGCAACCATAGCAACCACTTTTCTCGGGGATTTCAAAACCTAAGAATAACCCCGTCTAGCCCGGACCATAACATATCGACACCTCTATTTATTGGCTTCTGAAAATACAATACTTGCCGCAAATCCTGTTTGACACTTGCACAAATTTGGCCCAAGGCATTGTCCTCTTCCAGAGCAGTTGTGGACTTCTCTACAGTCAAATTGAGAACAGTCAACACCAGTCCACCCTCGACGACAAAAGCAGGTGGCACCAACACAGTCACCGTTATGAAAGCAGCTGTTTGGGCAACGATTTACTGAAAAATAAGACAAAAAGGAAGTTTTATCAAGCAAATTCATCAATAATTCATAAGTGGAAGCCATCTGAAACGTAGTATTCAGGTGACAAGTATACCTCTAGGTCCTGATACAGTTAAATTGTTACTCTAATTAGTATCAGGTATCCAAATTACAGAATCACCATTCTAATACTTACCTGCGTTCCTGACACAAACAAAAGGATAAAGTGCACCACAAGAAACAATCTTTTGAGCTCCGTTTTCTGTTAGCACAGTGCATTGATGTCCTCGACCATAACCGTCTCCCTGGCGATTAAAATCAGTAATATGTATTACAACTGTAGTAGCCATCTGTCATAAAATTCCTTTTTCTTCCGTTGTCCCTTGTTTTCCCAGTTGTATAGTATGTTTGTTAGTGTTAATTATTTAGTGTCAATGTCTCCTAGTAGTAAACCGTAATTAGTACTTAAGGAATAGCTTGTAAGTTTATTTGTTCGTGAAATTATTTTGTATGAT
>BLFK01000435.1:67561-82561 GCA_014634185.1 Astreopora myriophthalma | reverse complement strand
GTACAGGCGGGCGATACCTGGCCATGGTTTGCAACCAAGCTCTAGCTAGACCGCTTAAAACAAAAGTGAACAGATGTGCAAATGCTGGTGTATTGGTGTAATGGTGTAATTTGCAGTGTTTGTATGGGGATCCGATGTCAGATAATTTTCGTGGAACTTTAGCTCAGAAAAATTTATGAATTGCAAGGTACAGGGCAAAGGATTGTACCCACCAATTTTTTGGGACTAACGTTTGTAATAACCGAGCATATTTTTAAAGCCAAATTTGAGGCTAGTGTGTTTATTATCCCGCAAATATTTTCGCGGTTTGAAGTTTTGGAAAATATCACTTGGGGAATATTCTCGGATATTCCCAGTTTTAGCTGGGGTATATTCGGTCACGTGACGCATTTAGACCAATCGCGTGCGAACGAAAATATTTGATGGATTATAACTAATGCCAATCTTATCAATGGCCGTTGAATAGTGCTATACTGATGATGGATGCATTTTACCGCCCAAATCATGCAGTTGTTACTATCCAAGTGTGAGAGTGCATGTCCAACGTATCATGATTACCCTGTGGGACAACCCTGTGGGCCTTTGGGCCGCGCACGCGCGCTGGTGGGGTTGAGCACATGGGTTATATTCAGTCAATCTCGTTCCCAGAGTCCACGTATGTTTTGGTCGGCGCCAAGACACGGAGCTCTGGAATAATCATTTTACAGAACTACGTTGATTGGACTAGTAATTATCTTTCGGTCTTTCGTATTTTAAACTGAATCATTGAAATGCTGTGTCACACGAGTAAAGGCTTTCGACAGCTACGCTAAAAACTGGAATATAGGAGGACCAAGAAGTAGCTTAATTGCTTCATCCTCATCCTCAATAATATAAGGGAGTCTGAGCAGTGACGACGTCGAAGTAAACAAGAACGGGAGAAAAAAATAGGTTCAATGAGCAAAAGCAATGGCTCAGCACGCTCTGCACGTGCGTTTTACATTATGGTACACTTTCTTTGCCGTTCTCGCCCAAACAACGACATGAAATGACCAAATTTGAGGTTATGTTAAGGACGAGAGTACTTAACGATAAATTTTCGATTTTCTCTCTAAACTTCGACGCCGATCACACCAGTTAAGGTGGCTCAAACGGGTTTCAACACTTTCAAGAAACTCACTTATTGGAACGATTTACACTACAACACTGTATCACATATTAGCAATGTTGTGGTACCATATGAAACATATCCGCTCCACAGAATTTTTTGAAACTTTGCAAAAAGTTTTATCTTGGTCTGTTGGTTACTTTCGAGCAATAAAAAATGGGGATTACCGAGTCCGTTTTGGAGATATGAGCAACTAAAGCTGAAATATAGGGTGTTTCTACAGGGCTTTCCTGTTACCATGGTTACGTATTACGTCACAATAATGACTGCATTTTATTCAGAAATAATTGTTGTTTCATATGGTAACATAAAATTGTTACTACGTGATAGTGTTATAGTGTCAATCTTTCTGATAAGTGAGGCTCTCGAAAGTGTTGAAACCGGTTTGAGCCACCTTAAATTCCTGGATTGTTAGTATACAATTTACATGAGCAACGACTTGGATTCATCCCGAAATGATTACAATGACGCGAATTTATATTTTCCGTGACGTTCTCGTAGCTGTTGTCGTCGTTGTTGCTTAAGCTCTCTATTATTTGGCTTCAATGTGCCTTTAACGCAGCAACTATTATTATTCTTGCAAACTGAAGTTATCAATGAATATTGAGGTGTTTCAGAAAAGCAATTTTGTTTTTCAGTGGAATCAGGGAGCCAAGGACGAAATTTTACCTTTTGAACAGAGTAATAGTTCGAGGTTGTCAACAGCAAAATAGTTTCTTCCGTAGTAATACGACGACTTGTTAGCCTTGCCTTCTAAGAGCACTCTATACTCATCAAGATCTGCAGGAAGAGCAATTTTCACCTTGACCCAACGTTGCTGTTGGCCATGCTTGCTACTCCAGATGAGTTTCTGCTCAACTTCAGGGTAGGTTCCTAAAATATAACCAAAAAAGTAAGACAATAGATCGTTTTGACTGTCATGCAACAAAAAAATAAATTCGAAACCGTTCAATGAAAAAAGCCAGGAAATTGAAGTCTTATAGAATACAAATACATAAACTACCTCTTCATTTCTCAGGTCCGGTTCGGTACATCGTTTCCGAGTTATTTGCCGAAGCGTTTTACACAACTTAATAGACACTGAACAGAGCTTTGTATGGAGCCACCATGGTCCACCAACATGGTGCCCGGTAATCAACGAAAATATCTGGAGTTCACTTTTCGATGAAAGAGCTTACTTTCGCTCTTGAGATAAAATACATGTGTATGGACACAGCTCCTAATGTACTTGAAACGTTCAAACTGCTGGGAATCATAGGGAGGGAGAGAGACTTTTTTCAACCAAACATACTTGTATCGTGGTGTGACACGCAAGGTGACAATTCGGAATTCAAAATGCTGTATTTTTGAAACGAAGGACGTTACGGAACTGGAAACTTGTAAATTTTTATTTCTAGGTGATCTTCAACTTCGTATAGATAAAAATTCAGAGGGCCTCGCGACTGTGATTTTAAAATTGGATGACGTCAATATGAAAACCATATCTATAACACGATTTCTGAATTGACTGACTAAAAAGTATAGTTTCCGTATTCTAATTCCGTAGAAAGTCCAATCGAACTTAGTCTAACTGAAAACAACAAACTACTGATTACGTGAAAGGCCAATTCATTAGAACTGAGGAATTCAGTTTTAGAGAATACCACAGACCCTGCGTACGTAGAGCGCTAGCTCCCACTTGGAGCATAGCGCAATCGTACACACAGCCAGCGTGGGGTTCGAGTCCCGTTCAAGCCTGTATTTTTCTAATTCAGACTTCTTTGCAACAGCAGTTGTGTAGTTCACTGCGATCATCATTGTTCGATGATCAATTAGAGGGCATCTAACAAGCAATGCATTTTAAATTACTAGCAAACCTGTTTGTATATATAGGGATAATGAATCGTTTCTAGTTCCCATCAACTGGTAGAAAAAGACGAGAGAACAAAACGAGGAGTGCTTGGTAATAACTGGACTGATGATGGCGGCGTGAGCATCCAAATAATAATGGTCACTAGTGACGGAAAGCCGTTTTCCTTCAAGAGAAAAAAGAGCAGAAAGGAAAAAACGACATTGATAATTAACTCAAATATGTCTTAGTAATTTATTCAACCAAAGCAGAAGTTCATAACACAGAAGTCTCCATCTGTCTCACTTGGCCTTGGCCCATCAGTTTACGGTATTATCTAAACTGAGAATGGAGGTCCCGCCAAATAATAGCCAATCAGATTGGGCCTGATAACCACAACGTGTCTCATTGGTCCGCAAGTCATGGCACAAATCTACTAGCAGCAGCGTTCTAAAAACAGACGATTCCATTCCATTCCATTTCGAGTCTTCTGGGTTATGGACTTCTGAACAGAGGAAAGGACAGCAAAGAATTTATATAAAATTTAACTAGTGTAGAGTAGTGTTAGCGTAGTATCAGTGTGTATTAGTACTGGCAAAATGGTTCTTATTGAAAGCTTTGAACGTTAACTCGGTGCTAGTGAACTTAATTTCCTTGGAAATTGATTCTGTACTGAAATGACATTCTTGTTTGAAATAGCAGTTATGTATACACATAAATCACAGAAACCATTTTAACATTCGAACAAGCGTGCAGTCATTGTTGCCGGAGAATTAGCAAAGGTAGCGTGACTCATATTCTTGAACGATTTGAAAGTTCTTAGTAAGTTCGATAGTTCGGATATCAGTAATCACTGTATGTGATATATGATCCAGTCATCGGCTTGCTTTGGATGTTTAGCCAATCAGAAGTTCTGTTATAATCAATCAAACACACTCTTTTTCATTCCCCGTAAAGAGATCTCACAGGTCAGTGATGCAGCTTTTTTCGTTCTTTTTAACTGCTTTTGCAGATTTTATATGATGTCATTACTTCTATTCGAGAAAGTATTAAAGTCATGAAGCCTTAAGTGAACATTCAAGAGGCAAACAGTGTGTATTTGTTCTTCAATATATCGTATTCCAAACATGGACATCGTATGGATGTGAAGATAGCATTTGTTCAAATTTACCACAATTGCTACTAATCTCGCACTCTGATCGGCTAATTTGTCGTAGTCGCTAAAACTCTAGACAACGCTGCTCTTATCAACGTGTCACGCAATGACTTTTTCAGCTCTCAAACATGGATGACTCTACAATTTGACGTTGATAAAGTTGCAAAAACAGATCGAATGTGGTTTAGCGTTGTCTGTACTCTTTGTCGACAACGATATTCGTCAGTGTCGAGTGAGTCCACAACAAATTTTGACCACTGTAATGACGAATATAGTTGTCGATAACAGTACAGACAACGCTAAACCACATTCGATTAGTTTTGCACCAATATACAACCCGTAAGCTTCTCGCCTCAGAAAAATCATCCTCTATACGAATTCAATGACTGTTTGTAGTCGAACCGTGGCATGAATGATAACTAATCCAATTCTTCCTACATAACTGTGCCAGAATTGTCAGTGTTCTTGCTGTAGCTAAAGCAGACATTGTGGCCTGACATAATGTAATTTATATCGAGGCATGGTGCTCACGTGATAATCCGGTGGAGGTGGGTTGTACCAGGTACGGATAGCACCGTAAGTTTAGCCAATGAGGTTAGAGCAAATGATAAGCGTTGTAGTGAAATAGAAAATTTGCCGAGGTAGTCTTCCTTCTTCTCCTCGCCATCAGATTGAACCGATCCCCAGAAATATCTTTTCAACAGATCACCAAGAAATCTCTTTTCAGGCAAGTAGCTCATTAATTGTTTTCTTTCTCAGTGTTGGTGATCTTAACTCCTTTATTTTTTGGATTTAGGCCTTTTCGTTTCTAACATGGCACCAACACGTGTTTTAGTTCTCGGCCACTCATTTATTCGCCGTTTCCACGATTTTCTTTGTCACAATTTTAATCAGGAATTTACGGAAAACTTGCACATACCTGGGGATCTTTGTATCAAATGGCATGGCATAGGGGGAAGAACTATTGCTAAAGTTCTGAAATATGATTTGAAGATAGTTCAGTCCTTTGCCCCAGACATTGTTGTTTTACAGTTGGGTACAAATGATCTGCCAACCATATCCGCCGTTGAAACTGGCTCTGTTCTTGAGGATCTAACTCGTTTGCTATATGGGTCATACGGTGTGCGGGTGGTCTGCGTTTGCCAAACGATTTTTCGCAGGGATGCTCCTCTATTTAATCACCAAGTGAAGTTATTAACTAAGTATCTTCAAGTCGTATTGGAGCCGCTCCCTTACGTTGTTTATTGGCGACACCGAGGCTTTTGGAATTGTAAATCAAACTTTCTAGCACGGGATGGTGTTCACCTCAACTCGTTAGGTCACTACAAATATTTTCGTAGCTTGAGAGGGGCAGTTTTACGATGTTTGCGGTCTGTACCGGCCAAAAAATTCATTTGATCCACTCCTTCAATTTGCATCTCTTGCCATTTCAATTTTATTTGTTCGCCAGGCCAGTGTGTTCTGTTTCAAGCCACGCCTATTGTTCACACACGGTGTTGTTCCTTGCCTGTGTGGCTTGGTGGATGTGTTCATCAACAGTGCGGCAATCAATTGTATTGTCAGCCATAGAAATATGTTCAAGTCGCGGTTATAGCATACCGTGCAATTAACGGCCTTGGCATTGTTCATTTTGTGCGATCACTTTGCCTTCTTAGTGTACAACTATTGATCGCCCCAGTTCCGGGGTGTGTCCAATGCACTTGGCATTTTGTGATTTTGCACTTGTTTGTTCATGGCAGAGATGGCCTTATTTGCGTGTTTGTTCTGGTTTTTAACTTTCGCTGAGATTCGTCTTGTCTCGCTAGCTTGGCGCATGCCATGATTTTTTCCTTCGTGAAAACGCCCCTCGCAAGATCTATTCTGTTACGTTTCCGGACAACAAACGGCAGCTACAGTTACATGCATTGTCACCGTTAATTTCGTAATCCCCTGTCCTGCACTGTTGTCTGCTTTCTCATATTTTATTATCAATTGTATTCTGTAAGAAATGCCTCCTAAAAAACGTGCAGCCCCTAAGACTTCCACGGCTTCAGCACCTTCCACACGAGCCAAAAGACCTCGAGCCTCCACAGTCAACTCTGTTTCCGAGAGCATTCCAGTCACTGTTGGCGACACCTCCTTGACCCGTGGCACTGTTTCGTTGGACGTTTCAGCCATTTCAACGACCGTATCTGCCGTGGTATCTCAAGCCATCAAGACTGCCTTTTCGCCAGAAAATATAGCTGTTCTTCTCGCAAGCAGTCGAGCTCCTCAACCCGTTTTGCCTGTGTCTCCCCAGGTTTCCTCTGGCGCTATTGAGGACGCTGTGAATGCTGAGGTCGTTGATATTATCCAGGACAACTCGTCAGGTACTGCCAAAGAGGGCCCTTCCTCTCCTTTTGTTTCATCCGATTCACGGCCACAGACGACTTTCACGAGTATTTCTGTCCCTCTTAGTTCTCGGGTTAGCTCTAAACTGAAAGCGAAAATATTCGCCAACGAATATGTAGATTTTGGGGCGTTGTTATCCTCTTCCCCTCACAACGAAGGGCAATATTCCCTTTCTATGTCACCCTCAACGGGGTCAGGTCTCCACCCCCAGTTAACACTCGAACCCTTACATAATTCCAAGCGGATTCAATCTATCCACCAATGGCTCTCTGCCTTTACTATTTTTGTTTCTGTTTATTCTGAGAAATTTACGGCGGAGACCCCCCAGTTGATGAAATACTGTGAGATAGTACGGAATTTGGCTCACAAGGGCGGGGATTGGATTTGGTATGACGAACAGTTTCGGTATTTACGGCAATCGGCCCCCGAGCAATACCCTTGGGATCAAACACACTGGGAATTGTGGTTACGAGCATCTAGTAGTTTTCGCAAAACACAACCGTCCACCAACAAACCAGCCGTGCAGAATCGTTCCCGGTTTCGTTCGCAATTCTTCCCCAAAGGAACTTGTTGGGCGTTCCAAGCCGGTAAGTACTGTTCGGGCTGTGAGTTCACCCATGAGTGTTTCAAGTGCGGTGCAAAACATCCGGGTAGTCAATGTTCCGCACCCCAACCCCGAACCCCTTTTACAGGCGCGCGAGGAGGAACTCAAACGCCGGGTTCTTCACAGTCCGCCAGTAACGCCAGTAAACGTGGATCGTCTTGAAATTTTGCTACAAGGTTATAACCCCTTTTTAAGCAATTATCTTGTTGTGGGTTTTCGTTTTGGTTTTCGAATTAATTTTGTTGGTGAACGTTGTGCTTTGGATTGCCCCAATCTCAGGAGTGCTTTAGACCGTCCTGCAGTCACTAGTGCTAAGTTACAGAAGGAATGTGATGCGGGACGTATAGTTGGCCCTTTTACAACTCCTCCCTTTTCGAATTTTCACACCTCGCCCATAGGCCTTGTTCCTAAAAAAGACCCCTCCGAGTTCCGCTTGATTCACCACTTATCATATCCGAAGGGCTCTTCTGTAAATGACTTTATTCCGGATTATTGCTCCACGGTTAAGTATGCCTCAGTGGGTGACGCGACGACGTTAATCAAACGCTTAGGCAGGGGTTGTTTTATGGCCAAAACTGATGTGAAGTCTGCTTTTCGCATCATTCCTATTCATCCCGCTGACTATCCCTTATTAGGCATGCGCTGGAATAATTTATACTATTTTGACAGAACTCTTGCCATGGGATTGTCTAGTTCATGTGCTATTTTTGAATCCTTTAGCACAGCGCTTGAATGGTTATTCGTTCACCAGTTCGGTGCTTGCGCCGTTTTGCACATCTTGGATGATTTTCTCTTCCTTGCCAAAACTAGAGATCAATGCGACCGCGACTTGCAGAATTTTATCTTGATGTGTAATCATATAGGCGTCCCTCTTGCGCCGGAGAAAACCGTTGGTCCGGACACGGTTTTACAGTTTGCTGGAATAACACTTGATTCCATACTCTTTGAGGCCCGCCTACCTGATGACAAGCTTCTAAAATGTCGCTTGATGTTACGCAATTTCTACATGCGTCGAACAGTCACCCTCAAAGAACTTCAATCCTTAATCGGTTTACTGAATTTCACGTGCAATGTTGTAACGCCTGGCCGCGCTTTTCTCCGCCGCATGATCGATCTTACCAAAGGCATCCAAAAGCCGCATCATCACATTCGTCTTTCGAAGGGTGCAAAATTAGATATCTTGCTTTGGCTTCAGTTTTTGGACGAATTTAATGGTAAATCCTTTTTCTTTAGTGATGTTTGGGAAACTTCAGACACCCTTCATCTTTATACTGATGCCGCTGGTTCTATTGGCTTTGGTGCGGTTTTTGGTTGCCATTGGCTCCAGGGTCTTTGGCCCGAGACGTGGAACACATTTAACATAGCCTTTTTAGAGCTTTTTCCTATTGTTATTGCCGTTCACGTCTGGGGGCCACTCATGGCAGATAAGCGTATCATATTTTTCTCAGACAATGCCGCCGTGGTTGACATTATCAATAAGCAGACATCGAAACACCAGGACATTATGGTGCTCTTAAGAGATTTAGTGTTAAGTTGTCTCAGGCACAATATTTTCTTTCAAGCCCGTCATATTCCAGGGTTACAAAATTCTAGCGCCGATTACATTTCCCGTTCCCAGGTAGAGAACTTCAAGGCAATCTTTCCAGCAGCCGACGAAAATCCCACTCCAATACCCGAGAACCTAATGCCGAAGAATTGGGTGCTAACTTGAGACGTCTGTTAAGCTCCTCTCTGACCGCCAGCTCGCGCCGCGCGTACCAGCGTGCGTGGACTGTTTTCCGCCAATTTTACGTGCAATTCTATGATTCCGGAGATCCTCCTTTACCACTACCTCAAGCATGCATTCCTCTTTTTATTTCTTATCTTACATTTCGTAAATTGGCCTTTTCCACCATTAGTTCGTATCTTTCGGCTATTTCCTACGTACACAAATTACAAGGCCAGCCCGACCCTACGAAATCGTTTTTAATTCAAAAACTGTTAACGGCTCTTAGCCGTCGCCGTCCCGTTGACATTCGTCTTCCGGTGACTCGACCTGTTTTGCATCAGCTCGTTCGTGCACTTGTCCTTACTAATTCTTCGGCATTTCAGCGTTCTCTTTTTTCGGCGATGTTTCTAGTGTCGTTCTACGGCTTATTTCGCATAGGAGAACTGACTGCCAAGAGCACCCGACTTGCGCCTTCTGTTGTCCAGTATAGTAATCTGACCTTTTTGTCCCACGATGGGCACATTCACACGGCGAAGATTACTATTTCCGAGTATAAGCATAACACTAGTCGTCGGCCATTTGATATTCTAATTACCCGAGATGTATCTTCCACATTTTGCCCCGTCCAAGCCCTTATTCAATACTGCCAATTGCGGGGACATTGTTCTGGTCCGCTTTTTTGTCACGCCGATCTGAGTCCCATTTCTGCTCACCAATTCAATATCGAACTACAGCGGTGCTTAGCTTATTGTGGCTTAGACTTCCGTCGCTATAAAAGTCATAGTTTTCGTATCGGCGGCGCTTGTCATGCCGCTGATCGGGGCTATTCTGATGCGCAAATCCGTGCTCTGGGTCGTTGGAAATCTGATGCTTTTAAAGTCTATTTGAGGTCGGAAGTTCTTCAGGCGAACTAACCTTTGCACGTGAGGCATTTCACAACTAGCCTTTCAGAATGGCCATTATCCAGCGTGCTAGTTCAGACAGGGGCTGCTACCATGCTGTCACCACCTTTTTAAATTTTCGACATTCTTTGTGCCATTCAATGTTAATTTATAGTCGGGAGGCCTGTTGAGTCGGTCAGACACTGGGCTGCGACTCGGCTTGCACTCTCGCTTTTTTCCTGATTTACTTTTTCCAGCGGATGCTGATCATTTACGTTCACTTTCGTTATACCTCCCGGTGGTGATTCGCACTTTGTTATTTTACGTGACTACTGACCCCGGTCCTACGTCGAGTGGGTGGGGATGCTTGTTGAGTCGGTCAGACAATGGGCTGTGACTCAACACGCCTCTTCCCCTCATTACATTGCCATGTCCGTAGTGAGTGCGAGCTTTGTTTTTCATTGGGGCTCAAGCCACATAGTGTGGCCTGTGGCGAAATTTTGTCGCCCCATTTATCAACAGGAGATTAAGTACTTTAATTTTTATTGCGGTGTTATGAGTTTGATAATTTGTTCAATTAAACTTGCCACAAAGCGTGGCCAAATTTATTCCAACAAAGTTGTCTGTCATTCTCGTTTCCGGGAAATCAGATAGTAACTCTGTTTTCAACAAAGCTCGCGCTTTAACGGCACCTTATGTTTAGTAAGAACATGCCTCGATATAAAGCAGACATTGTGGCCTGACATAATGTAATTTATATCGAGGCATGGTGCTCACGTGATAATCCGGTGGAGGTGGGTTGTACCAGGTACGGATAGCACCGTAAGTTTAGCCAATGAGGTTAGAGCAAATGATAAGCGTTGTAGTGAAATAGAAAATTTGCCGAGGTAGTCTTCCTTCTTCTCCTCGCCATCAGATTGAACCGATCCCCAGAAATATCTTTCCCACCTCCTCCCCATTTTCAACACCTGTTCCGTTAACACTTTTTCCTGATGCCTGGACAGAATCAACTCAGGCGAAATTTTGTCGCCCCATTTATCAACAGGAGATTAAGTACTTTAATTTTTATTGCGGTGTTATGAGTTTGATAATTTGTTCAATTAAACTTGCCACAAAGCGTGGCCAAATTTATTCCAACAAAGTTGTCTGTCATTCTCGTTTCCGGGAAATCAGATAGTAACTCTGTTTTCAACAAAGCTCGCGCTTTAACGGCACCTTATGTTTAGTAAGAACATGCCTCGATATAAATAAAGTTAATGAAGAAGTTATTTAAAGAAGGCATGGCCTGGTTCACATTCGTAAACATAACCAACGGCAGCACTTCCAATTTAAAGCCAAGGTATCTATTTTTTAACTAAGCAGCGCTTACTCTGATTTTGTAGGTAAGCAGTACATTCTTAAAAGTCTTAGATCCTAGTTTTGGTGGATGCTTACGGAATTCAAACCAGAAACAAACTTCAGGCTTTTACGGGTATGAGTTTTTCTCAGACCTGCTGAGGACGCGCAAACGGCTGTGGAGAAGATCCTTCATGCGCTTGCATGAATTCTTTTGAGGTATAGTCATTTCGATTTTGTATTAAATTACTCAGTGGTTCTGGAGGAGGGTGGAGAGACAGGGGCCCGAGAGACCCTCTGGAGGCAAAGAAGAGAACCCACGCCAAATTCAACCAACGATGGCACGGAGGCACGGAGGAGGCGGGGGCGCTATTCCCACTGCGACATACATCCCTGTTGCAGTAGTCTAGAGGTTAGTCAAATAAATGTGCACGTGACATACAAAAATTTCATCGTACCGTTCGGTGAAAAGTAGGAGTAATCGTCTCCCCAATTCAGTCCTCCTACAATTTTCCAAGTTGTTGTGACCTTAACTCGATTGACTGACATGTTGGAGAATGTTTGCCAGTTGCAAAGGCCAAGCTCAAAGGTGCATGGGGAGCCTGTGAAAGAAAAAAATCACAAACATATGGGTAACAGCCTGCAGCGCTTTATAACTATTTTTGCGTGATTATCTTAAGTCCAAAATCTTCTTTGTGGCCGTCTTTGGCATTTTAGATACAATTAAACAGGGTTTGATTGGGGTAATTAATAATTCGTTCGTTATTTTTTTATTATTTTTTTTCGGGCATGCGTGAGTGTGTTCATTTGATCATTCATCTATTTTTGCTTATGGCATTTAACCTTTTCGTTCCTCCCTTGGGTACTATAAGCTACATATACAGTCACCCTTCCCAACATTCACTACTATGGATTATACTACCATTGTTCAAAGCAAAAACTTACCTATTATATTAATTTCTTCCACTTTAAAAGCAACTTGGGAATTAACGTACCCAAACCAATGTACCACAATGGAATCGAGTGGTATGAACAACTGTTTGTGGACCAGATTTGTCAGGTTTGCGCCTGACCTTTCCAAAATCGTCTTTCCAGGAAAGAAGCCAGAGATTTTCAGACTCTGTTCTCCATTAAAGTATAAAAGAGTCATTTTGATGCCTTGGCCATGGCGTACCTTCACTACTTTTTTACAAGATGCCGATGTATTAAGTATCTTTGCCCTTGAGGCGATGTCAAAATATAGAACTGTCTCGTTGTTAACGAAGTTATTCTCCTTATCGCAAAGGAACATTTGGCCATAGTAGATACGGGGTAAATTATCTGGCTTCGTTTCAACAAAGGAGATTCCTATGTAATTGAGAAAGAATGTGGTGTTTTCTACCGCAATGCTCTGCCCTGAAGGCAAGATTGCGTTTATCCCTTCATGCCCAAGAAAGACAAACCTACTGTTCTTGACGTGTACATCGTTCTTCGGCGAATAAACGCTTAGGCCGCCACCCATACAGTTCCTGATAGTGATGAAGTTCATATCAGGCACATTCCTGACAGCCTCTATCGCATGGACATTTCTGCCATAGCGACTGCCACAGTCCGAAAAGTCAACATGCTCCAGGGTTGACGGTTCCATGGTAAAGTCATCTCTTGACGATACAAATCTTATGTTACCCCAGGGTTCCATGTGGCACAGAACAGCCAATGAGGTAACGACCTTGATAAACGATAGTTGTTTTATCGAGCATTCGTGTAGGAAAGTTTCATTCCCGTGACAGCGCAACTCCACAGGACTTGAGCCATTTAAATTCCGTTGAACTTCGGACACGGCAACTGGCCAAGGAGGACGATATCCAAGACGTTTACAGACTAATTTACCAACAATCCTTCGAGATGAAAATCCTGCTACAGTAACTGGTTTCCAGGAGTTTTCTCGAAACAGCTCAAGCATTCCATACCACGGGGAAAAAAAGCCCACAAGACGAACTTGAAGTTTCAAATCTACTTCACTGACTTCAGCTTCTCGATGGGTGAAAAAGATTGGTTTAGATGGCGTTCCAAGGGCGCGGATCTGACCAGCAATAAGGATGCTCATTCCTGGGTTTATCTTGATTGTTACTCCTGCCTCTATCGTTAGTATGACATTTTCTAAGACAGTTAAATCCGTTGTTACATGGTAAGGGCTTTGAGATGCCTTAAGTGTTAAGGACTCGAACAAACGACCCGAAAGAACATTTCTATGTTGTTTTAATTCACGATCAACCTGAGACACTGAGGTTAGGTCATCAGGACTCACCAAAAATGGCCAATCTTCAGCAACAGCAAAGTCGTTGTTGTCATCAAAGTCAGATATTCTGTTGCGTACCTCACTCGCGTTTGTGGTTCCCCACCAGTTATGTGTCACGTTTACGATGTCATGCTGAGACGTGGCGGGGACTCTTATGCAAAGTTCACTTGGATATCTGGAGTTATTGAACCTGTTAAATCGAAAGTCGACGTCTTTTTTATAAATGACGCCGGAAAGAATAACTGTACACAAATCTTCATCCTTCCAGGAACTGAACGAATCACGAAAAAAGTTATTTAACAGAGTGTTGTCGCTGAAGACCAAGTTTGCATTAGCGAGCGATGCGTCAACGTTGTGAGTCACTTGCAAAAAAACAACATTTGGTGCCACATTTTGTTCGACCGTGTTGTTAGTGAAATTAACTCCACCCGTGGGTTGGACTTCTATCAAGTTATTATCATGGCAATCATTATATCTAAACGTGTTATCGTTGACGGAGACTTCCAAGGCATGCCGCGTTTTGGGGCTTTCTAGCAAAACACATCTTCCGATGTTGGACAAGAAAATGTTTCCCTCAATAATAACATCACACTCTCCGCAATTTCGAACGGAAACTATTGCATTGTCTGTGAAACTGTTTTCGGCAAAACTGTTTTTACCAACAAGCACAGTTGCTTTGGATACACTGGACGAATCATTTGGTTCGTAGAGGAAGGCAGCGGAGCCCCGATTCCTTCGGAAAACGTTTTCAATTAAAAACATCCTACTGGTCCTGCTGGTGGATAGTGTAGGACTCACCCTAACAGTAGTCCCCTCGTTATCAAAGAAACTGTTTGAGTCAAGCTTGATAACCGATGCACCGCTATCACGGTACCAGTAATAGCCAGAGAACGCAAGAGTACCATTTTTGTTGGAGGTAAATGTACTGCCACTAACTAAGAACGTGAGAGCCCTTCCATAAAATAAAACACCCTGATTTCCACTGCGTGCAATGCTTAAATTTTGAATGAGTATTTCATTCATAGTTCTCGGGGTTCTGATAAGCAGGCCTTGCGTTCGTGAACTGTTGATCGAGCAGTTTTTGATGACTAAAACACCTGCAGAATCAGAGTAACTAGTTGACCTCTTAGCTCTGGCAATCTTTATACCGAACTGCTGCGAGTCTGAAATCTCCGTGTCCGCAATGCTGAGAGATTTCAAAGAGTTTTCTTCGATTTCGATGCCTCCTTCGATGCTATTGGCAATCTTCATTCGAGCCGCTTTAATTTCTTCTCCAGTGTAATCAAAATTTTCACTCTCTAGTGGAGATAAAAGTGATCATTTTCATTTATAAGCCCTTATTCACGATAGCTTTGTGTTTGCATTGTTATCATGCAAATTAAACCACGCATTTCTCAGGGGGCAAACAACGAAAGGTCGAGACAGTTTAACGGATATTATATATCCTCAGATGAATTTTTTCATGTTCAGCTCTAGAACGATAACACGAGTTGGTTTGATGTTTTTGCACAAAAAGATCAGTTGAAGCAGCAAAGAAGTGAAACTATTCAAGAGAAGTCAAAAAAAATTAAATTTTGATGATAGGCATTTAATTTTCAATGTTTAAGTGTGCTTTTGGCAATGTCACTTTAATGTTGTGACAAGTCGACTTTCCAGAATTTGCCGTTTTTCTATAGTGTTTGCTCCCCTCCCC
>BLFK01000435.1:54275-67551 GCA_014634185.1 Astreopora myriophthalma | reverse complement strand
CCCCCCCCCCCCCCCCCCCCCCGCCCTCTGGCAGAGCTCATGGCTCATTTGTATGACAATTTAAAAACAACCATGGCGGCTATCGTGAATAAGACCTATTAAGTTAAAATCAAACACATGTGACCAGGGTCAATTCAATTACGCCATGTCGATAATTCAACGGCATTACTAATTGGAGGGCGGGTAAGAAATAGTATACTTACGTTTGACTGTGCTCACTAAAAAACGAATCGGAAAGTTTACGGCGTATCTTCTATAGATATGAAACAGGACTGCAGAACGCGTTGAATTGAAAACATAGCGATCATAATACCGTGAAAATTTCTCCGCCGGGTCCCAGGGCGAACCAGCTGAGCTATTTCCATCAAACAAACGAATGAAATGATAATAGTATGCCGGGTAATACAGCCATAGAATGACAAGTTTGTATCCTGGCTCTGTCTCCACAATATGATAACAGCTGAGATCTGCAGAATGTTCAAATACCTCCCAAGTAAAACTAAATACTCTGTTGGCTTGCAAATGTGTTTTATTTTTAGAACAGATGTGAAAGGTTCGCCTCATTTCCGGGCTGGCCATGGTCAATGCAAAGTCGTTTGATCGATCCCTGGTCGTTGCAAAAAGGAAGCCAACGCCACCGTTTCTCGTCAAATCTATGTCCGTGACAAACGAAGAGCAAGAAGTGTGAATACCATGAGATCTTGTATGCGATATTACAAACTTCGTCATCGAGGGCATTTTGTGAAAGAAGCTCTGGTACACGAATTGTATTCCAGTTCCGTCGGAACCGTTAACATAAATGTTGCTGATACTGTGATGATTAAGGTCTATTTTGAGAGCGACACCAGCGACTCTGATGTCACTGCGATACGCAAAGCCTGCGTCATAAATTTCGAGGTGCCGAAGCGAGCTGTGGTATTTCGACATTGCTAGATGAAGTCCTGCCCACTTATAGTCCTTGCAGTATACGTACAAGATGCCTCCCTGACATGTGGTTCCATAACTCCACTTTTGGCGACTGCAATTCGTTATATCTGCATCAATGTCCCAGTCGCATTCAACGTTATTCACAAACCCAGCTGTTGAATAATGGGGAGATCTGAGTTGGGACCCATAATAATGAAGATCAAGTTGTTTGCAAATAATTATTGCTTTATCTATGTAGGAAGAGTTGTAAGGCGAACACACTGGCGTCCACGTGCCGTTGACCCTGAATTCAACTCTTCCCTCCCACGGCCCTCGTCCGCCCGCCAAACGGAAGTTTTTCGTGGGATTATTCTTCAGGAACTTTACCTTTTCAGTTTCACTTCCATCAACGATGAGTGTTCCTTGCACAATCATTGCAGACCTGGAAGGAAATAGCAGGGTGGTATTTTTTTGTATCACTAAAGATCCGTTTGCCAGAATCATGATGTCATCGCGCACTTCATAGCCATAATCGCTAATGGGTAACAGTAACTGTCGATCCAAAATTCCACCGATAGTTTTATTTCTTAAGAAACACGATGGTCTCGAAATGTTTGAATTCACTAAAAGTGAGCTGTTTTTGGAGACCATGTACGGAAAGAAATCAAATAGAGAAAGCTGAACTCTGTGACGAAAGTCGAAGATTCTGTCAACAATTTCGCATTCATCCGCTGTTCCCCACCAATTGAACCTCGCGTCTATAACGCCGAGAGGGTGATGATCCAAAGTTGAGGTCTCAAATGAAAAGGCAGGATTTTCAAAGATGTTTCCTCTTAGCACGAAACTGCCTTCTTTGAGAACCATCACCGCGCGAGATGTTTTGCGGTGGTAAAAGTTTGGAAAAAGATCTTTGGTAGCTACTTGGTTGTCTTCAAAACTGTTGTTGACTACCGCAACAGAACGAGTATACGGGTATGAGCGAGCGTCAACATATAAAATATTTTCAGACACGCAGTTGTTCCTGAAGACGTTCTTCTCAATTTGTAATGACTTAGATCTTTCTATTCCTCCCCGCCTAAGCCGATACCAATAATACCGATAGCCGCCTTCAAAAGCGAAAACTGAACCGGTGTTGCTTATAAACTCGTTGGATACAATTATCGCTTCCAGTCTGTTGTAGTATACGTGGAATGCATTTTTAATGTTTCTTTCAAAAATGTTTCCACTCACGAAAGCTGAAACCTTCCTTGACCGATACCTATGCCAATACCAATACCAGCAGTAGCCTGATGTGGAGCTCATGAGGACTCCTCTGTTATTGCCTTCAATCTGATTGTCGAGCATTTTTAGTGAAACGTTCACAACTGATTCTCTCCAGTGTAAGCACTCGGGGCTTAATTTAAATGCATATTGACGATTGCCTTTTATTGTGCATTTCACCAAGCTTATGTGATCGAAGAAATTGGCATTATCCATCGCGTATGCGTAGAAGTATGGTAGATCAAAGAAGGTAACACCAACTCCCAGGTTGTAATTTACGTTGCAATTATAGAGTTGATGAGAACCCCCTTGGTTCGATATTTGGCAGCCACCTTCCATGTTTCGCGACAATTCGCACGACTTCAAAGTGGAGGAAGCCTTGCCATTACCAAATCGGATTCCGCTTCTTCCATTTAAAACTGCCGTAGCGTTCCGAATTTCAATGTCACCTGTACCACGATCAATTTCCAATCCATTGTACCCATTTGAATCAAACTTCCCATCTGAAATGTTGCTTTTGAGAGCGACGCGCTGGAGATACAGTCCATTCCGCGAATTGTTCCGTATAAACAAGTTGTGAAGGTAACATGACAAAAAGCTACTGTTCTTGATTTTTATGCCTTCATCTCGGTTGTCAAAAACGTGCGCATTGGTGGCTGTCAGAGTTCCAAAGATTCGCTCGGCTGACACTCCGTCAGCATTATTGCGACAGACGGTAGCGTTAGAAATAGCTATATGCCCCGTGATATTGCTTAATGTGACGCCTCTTCCACGGTTATTCTTGAATGTGACCCTGGAGAGCACGAGGGAAGACAAAGCTGCAATTTTCAATCAAAATGGTAAAATTGTAAAATTCTTATCATTTATAACCTTAGTGAGCTACCATACAGGGATATAACCCTGTTTGAAACCTGTCTCCCATCCGGCCAGCTCAAACCCAACAAGTAACCGGATTAAAATGGCAAAAAAAAGGGAAAAAAAAACTAAGGTTTCTTAACTTTTGTAACAAAAGAAAAAATAAATAAAATTCGGCGATCTATTGCCATCCGCGTCGAAATGTTTCCTACAACATTCTCGTAAACCTTTCTTGGCGTTGGGAGAATCAGGGCGAGCCTGTTATCTAGAATTCTTGAATAAGGAAGTCCTCGCGAGTTCTTCGGATTTGATCAAACATGCCTGACTGAGGACTAGCACCGAATAAGGAAGAACACGCGGTAAACATTTTCGTCATTATTATTTTATATATATACGTATATATATATATATATATATATATATATATATATATATACATGTTTTTTTTTTCTTTTTTTACAAAAACTAGTGAGTAGCACACAGCAACGTATCTTGTCAACTTGGTTTATTCTCGGACCGCTTTCGTCTCATCACAGTATTCCTCGGGAAGTTTAATTGACAAGATGACATAGGAAAGTTCTTTTTATATCTGTGTCTTACTGTATAAATCACGTTCCTGCGAGGGTGCTAGGGGCAAAGACTGGTAAACACCTACAACAGAACTACATACAGGAAGTCCCGTGATACGTAAACATGTCGCAACATTTAATTCTGAGGCTTACGATTTAACGTTGAAGTAGTTAGTTTATGTTATCGTGTTAAACTCCAGAAGAAGTCTGTGTGATCAGACGAAACTGGTCGGAGAATAAAACTAAGTTCACAACATACGTTGCTGTGCGTTGCTCACAAGTTCGTGCTTAAAACTGAAATTCAAAAAATTAAGACATTTGAAAATTTAAAAAAAAAATAACAATAACTAGCTTAGTGGCGAAATAGGACAACTGTAGCTCAAAAGAACAAGATCCCTGTGAAAATGGCCAATGGTTAGTTAAATTTCAGCTCACATAGGTCTCAGTTGCCAAGTTATTCTTTCCACTGACGAATTTTGTGAATGACCCTGAGGGCGTCGTTTGTTTTTCTTGTTCATTCCTTTTTCGTCCTCGGTTAGAAATATTATACTTGCTTGGCATTAATCTTGTAATTAAAATCATTAGTGGTGCGTGTTTTTCAAAGGTTCATGGTGCTGACTTGCGCGTTTGTGGGAAGAGGGGGGTTTGTGTATTGCGTTCTTTCTAGTTTTCGTTTTGTTTCTTTTCTCGGGTTGTCGTGCCCCACGTGGCAACGTGATTCTCGCACGACCTCCCTCTGTTTTCATGTTCTGCCACTTTCCTTTTCAAAGAGAATAGATTCTACTTCTTGGAACGGTCGACCATCGCGTGAAGGCAGGACAAACAGCAAACAACAGCAAAATTATAACCACAATGATGACAACAATAATAACAACGGCAGTAACAGGGGCATTGTGGTGTTGCCCCGCGAGAACTTCGTACAGTAATGTTACTTATCGCAAAAATTACAATGTCTCCGATTGTGATTGGTTCAAAAGATTTACTATTTTCCACTGATTTGTTTCCCAGTTTGTTATCGGACAGTTCAATAAGCTAATCAGATTCAAAGTTGTGTTTGAAATCAATCAATCAAAACCTCGGTTTCAATCACCATAGAAACAGTGTAAAGACTAAAACGGTCCCGCCCTTTGCAAAATGAAGAATATTTCCGCCTGAGTAAGGACAGTTTTTAGAAAACAATCAATTTGTAACTTTTATGATAAATTGGTAATATAGGACTTCGTGTTGTGATAAACAAATCGGCCTCCCGCTACCCGGTCGTCCAATTTTGTCATCACTCTTATGATGAATTACAGACCGAATTGTATAGAAAGCCATAACTGTGTGATCATTCGTTATCACGTGATGTGTTTTCATGATTATACGATGTGGTTTTATGGTTATGTGACGTGGTTTCGTAATTTTGTGACGTGGTTTCATCATTTTGTGATGTGATGTGGTTTCGCCGTTATTTGATACGGTTTCATCATTATATGATCTGATTTTGAAAATTAGCATATGTCGTAATGGCGGGTAGCCGCGTTATTCAAAGCTCCGCCATAGTCTGACGCTAAGCTGCCTCTATGGCCACCGAAGAACAGATTAAGGTTCTGTTGAGAGCAGCCATCAGTTCGTCAGATAAGAAGATGCACCATTTAACCACTGCATTTGCTGAATTGAAGAGTTCAGTGGAGTTCCTATCTAAACAGAAATAACTAACATTTTGAACATTTAACTCCTCTGAATATCCACTGCTCATATGTTCGGTCTGTCTCCTTGTGTTTGCACCTTATTTACTCATCTCTTTCAATCCTTTAATCTTATTTTGTTTTGCAAGCAAAAGGCAGGGGAATAACTCGAAAACCGCAAGGTTCTTTTATCCTCCTGGCTCAACTTTAAGCATGTCTATTCCTTAAGTTACTGTAGTCTTGTCACTTGCCATGTAAATATGTATTTTAGTGTTTTGAGTACATGAAGCATTGTTGTTGTTGTTGTCACCATTATGTGTCGCGGTTTCACCACTGAGATGTGATGTGGTTACATGATTACGTGATGTGGTTTTGTCACGGTGTCATTTCTTCGTTGCGTGTTGTGGTTCTCTCGTTATGTGATGTGGTTTGTTTGTTATGTGATGAGGTTTTGTCATTATGTGATGTCGTTTCACCATTATGTGATGTGGTGTCATCATTATGTGATCCGGCTTCGTCATGATGTCATTTCTTCGTTGAGTGTTGTGGTTTCTTCATTATGTGATATGGTTTTGTCATGTGGTTCGGTGGTTCATCATGTTTACTTATCATCACTTCCGGTGCCAAGCCTTAGTACCCAGTCTTCACTGGCAGGGGAAGGAAAGCAGAAGAGAGAGAGAGAGAGAGTAGACAGAGAGTTGATCCTTCGTATATCAAAGCGAAACGCCGTGGAACTGTGGTTAAAATACACTGCCTCGATTTTATCGATTTTAATATTAAACGCACCTTTAACTTATAACAGAGCTTGTAATTCAGTTAACAAGCCTTAATTAAAAAACAACAGAAAATTGTTTTACTAACCGGCTGGAAATTCGTCAATCTTACTGAGAACCAGGGACAAACTTCGGCATTGCTAACACAGACCGACAGAGATCTGGGACTTGTTCTCCTACCCAGACTCCGACACATTCTGGGATTGACGAATGCTGAGATTGACCAATGTCCGAATAGGCCATTTGCATGATGGCGTCATTTTACTACCAAGACCAGAATGCATTGAGTAGCTTCTATTGTCAGGCAAAATTTTACCAGTCATCATCAACACCAGTTCATTAAAAAATATCATTATTGACATGAATTACATACACAACTTGCAAATAGCATAGGCTAGTCGAGCTGAGTTGTGTAGATGAAAATTGTCTCGTTATTCCCTGAAGAGTAAAAAAATCTTCACAAGAAAGCATTTTTACAAAGCAGTCTTGTCTTTGTAGTAAAATGACGCCATCATGCAAATGTCTATTGAATGTTCCAATGTTTGAACCGCTGATCGATTGTGGAATTGCCGAATGTCCGAACTGGAGGTTTGAATTGAAGCTTTGAATCGACAAATTGAATGTTTCAATCTTTGAATCGCTGATCGAATATTTCAATTGACGGATGAAATGTTTACGTTGAGAAATTGAATGTCTGCATTGATAAACTGATTATTGAAATCGCCGAATTGAATGTTTAAATACACGGTTTAAATAGTTGAATTGCCAAATTGAATGTTTGAATTCCAAAAATGCAAGTTTGAATTGCATAAAAGAATGTTTGAATTGAAGGTTTGCAATAAAGAACAACAAGTTTGAATTTTGGTGGGGATGGCACCACTCTATATATGACACACAGGATGATTTACTGCTTGAAACTGGTCAAACGAGTTTGTCGTGGCGAGTGAAGACGGGGTAGTAAGGCTTGGCACCAGAAGCGGTAGTAAGTAAACATGAACCACATAACCATACGACAAAACCATAACACATAACGAAGAAACCAGAACACACAACGAAGAAATGACACCATGACGAAACCGGGTCACATAATGATGAAACCACATCACATAATGGTGAAACCACATCACATAATGGTGAAATCGCATCACAAAATGATGAAACCACGTCACACAATTATGAAACCACATCACATAACCATAAAACCACATCGCGTAATCATGAAACTACATCACATAATGATCAATAATCACATAAGAAAGTTATGGCTTTCCATAGAATTGGACTGCACTCAGTCCTATTATCATTACAAATAGCTTTTATTCCTACCTTGGCCATCTGAGACAATGAACTTTACCGATGCTCCTCTTCGTCCCGTGTATCGAAACCTTATGTAAAATTCGTAACCAGAGCTAGTGAATGGTGTAACGGCTTGATTGACACCTGTCGATGCATTAACCACTGTGACAATACTGCCATTGATATTGTTCCCATCATGAACCACGAGTTCAAAGTTCTCACCCGTCATAACATCGTAATACACCGTCAAATGGCGCCCAGGAACAGTCCTGATTGTCTGAAAATATATTGTTAGAACATTGAAGTCAGTGAGGGGGGCATACTGGCTCATTGAAGTTATCGACGTCAAACATTAGTCACGCTGGCTAGCTTTGTTAACCTCATCAAAACCAGTTTCACGCCTACGAAAGTCCTTCACAATACATGGTTTGATTACACTACATTGTATCACGTAACAACAACGTTATGGTATCCCGTAGGACACTATACTGTTGCTTTTCAATACGTAACATCGTGAGCAAGTTCAGGGCAGCTCGACTGAATTCTGTCACATTTTGGAGACATTTTGGCCTACTAATTGCTTTCCAATAGTCAACATGTGATGTGATTATTGACTTCATGAGGAGGGATGCTTTGTAGAGCTGTCCCCAACTTTGTTCCCAGGGTCTCTCTTCTCATCTCCAGGGGACGGGACCCCTTACAGGCTACATCAATATAATGACACAATCTTGTTTAATAGAAATAGGTGTTTTCTTGGGTAGGCTTAACAAAGTATTTCGACCGGACTGCGCAAGTTATGCATTTACGCGCGCTTGTTTGATTGCTTTCTGAAACATGAAAAACATTTTTGCTTGTCTTCTATCTACGAATTCAGAACAGTTGGATCGCAATTCCTCTCCGAATTCTACCAAACAGATGTTAAATTATAGTGTTACTAAAGAAAGTTTTACTACCTGATCTTTTCACAAAAAAACAAAGTGTTGAAACCTCACCAACAAATGTCCAAACGTCCCGGAGTTTTTTTTGTTTGTTTGTTTGTTTGTTTGCTTGCTTGTTGTTGTCTTTTTTGACTGCCGACCCCTAAAAGATTGTAAGAATCCCCCGAATGCAGCAGTTTGGGCATACGAATGTCAGCCACCTTGCAACGATGCAGCTGATTCAGACGTTTTAAAAACAGGATAGCTCATATTATTCAACACCCTTTAGAATCTCCGCACTAATAATTCATAAGCCTATGATCCTATCTGGATGACAGATAATAAAAAAAAAAAGCCCGGACAGGGTTTTGATTTTGGTTTCGGGGGAAAGTAGGGTTGACGAATGCAGAGGCAATTAAATGTAATTTTTAAAAGGTCAGTGTTAGATAAAATAGGATGAAAAACAGATTTCTGCGCCCGCGAGAATGAGAGCCCTCACAAACCAATTTTGTTTTCACCCCGACTGCTGCCCCCACAAACCAATTTTGTTTACACCCAGACTGCTGCTCACTGCATCGGCTGTTGCACCCTATGTTATCGAATGCTTGCCAAACAAAAACGGCCTTCATGAGGCGATTTAATGTGAGGAATTTAGCAAACCTGCGCAGTTTCAAAGAACAGTATATTCCAGGGGCAACCGGGCTAGCCTTAATAGTGGGAAAAACCTGCTGGGTCAAACAAGCAAAAAACAACAACAAACAAACAAAGCTATCTTCGCAGGCTAACCCCTGCTTTGTTAATTTTTCGGAAAAGAAGTTTCTTTCTGTCATAACTTTTCACGCCGAAAATCCTCAAGAGATGTTGTCTATGAAGGGGCGTGAGCATTTGTCTTACATGACTGGAAATATACAATAGCGATGGCATGAAGTGTGCTTGTTTAGACCTTATGCAGGAAGTGTTTGCATCGAAGAACACATTTCCGAGTTTCCCTTGTCTCTTTTCGGCTACTGAATAGTCAAGTCGCATTTTTTTGACCACGACGAGATCTGCTGGTAGGAGGGAGAAAGCCTGGTACACCCCTAATGGGTTGCCCACACCCATGGCCAATGGTTACCCGAGGGCCACACAGGTGCTGTAGAGAAACCTCTGTCATTCCTGGTGGGGAATCAGGTTTAAGAAAAAGTCCGCTTGCCACTAGGGAAGGTAAGTCACCTTCATTTGACGATAATTGTAATAGCAAGGTGCACTTGCGGTGGTGGTCGTCAAGGCAACTGTGTTAAGTTTCTGGGAACAAAGCACTGGTATTGTTTGATGCAATCGTTATAGGCGTCGTTGAAAGTGATTCTCCAATGGTAATTGACTTATCTTGTCATCATATGAAGGAATTCTGGCTCGCAGCGGAAAGCACGTTTGCCCCACGGACCCTGGAATATTTGACCTTCCTTTGCGCCATTCCTTCCACTGAATGCACCTCTCATCGCAAATTGCCCGTCCAGTGTCTGCAACTTTTACTAAGCGAGGTCGGGTGGGATTATTCCTTTGCAGCAACAAAACAGATCTTTTCTTTTGTCCCACCTCCGCAGCCCGGTGCTATCAATGATGAGGCAACCAGGCCATTTAGACGTTTTAAGAGGTAACCAGACCATTGCATAGCTCCAGCAGCATGCTATACGGAACCGTTATTATCTGGCTGTTTTCTGGTTAGACAGATAGCTCTATGGGGTGTTATATAGTACATGCCGATCATATAAAAACACTCGGCTACAATTTTTATACCCGATAAAACACTAGCACTCATTTTTAAAACATTACTTCAAAATGACAATTTGCGCAAAACTCAAGGAATTTTTCGCTTCAGTAGCTCTTAAGATACACAAAAGCAAATGACTGCTTACGCTATTTATCTTCCTTTGGCACCAATCTGCACTACTTTTGACTAGGATTTTTGCACCGAGAAGAAGAAGTGGGGACATGACACCACAGGGAGCATACATTAGTGATGGAAACAAATAAAATATTATAATAGAAAGATTACCCTGTTCTTTTTCTTCCTGTCTTTTACGCGCGTCGGCTACGCCATAGTACTGCATAAGCAGGCTGAGTTGTTTTCTGTACGCGCTGATAAAGAGAGAGATTTTACTGATGCATTCAGAAGTCCGTAACTCAGAAGTCTCGATCTGGAATGGAATGCGGCCCATCAGTTAAGTATTATCTATTCTTAGAAGGACTGATGCTAGATTTGTGCCATGATTTGCATTTGGCACGCGCAATCCCACGTGGGGTTCTTGGTTCCGGACCAATGAGACGCGTTGTGGTTATCAGGGCTAATCTGATTGGCTTTTTTTTGGAGGGACCTCTATTCTAAATTTAGACAGCACCGTAAACTGATGGGCCAAGACCGAATGAGACAGATCGATACTTCTGGGTTATGGACTTCTGATGCAGTATTTAATAGTTTGCCAAACTATATATTCTGCGTATAATCTTAATTAAAAGGTAATAAAATTAATTAAATTCTTAATCAAAAATTATGAATTAATTAAAACAACTCAGCTTGCGTGCGCAGTGCTTTTCAACCATTCGTAGCCAACGCACTTAGAAAGCCTGGACAAGAAAAAAACAGGGTAATCTTTCTATTAAGTATATTTTATTTAATTCCGTCGGTAGTGTATGCTCCCTGTGATGATCGGTGACACATTTACACTAACCCGCGTAGCTGGCGGTTGGTGTTTGTCAGCGAGCGGCGATGCCCCGAAGAAAATGAGGTGAAGGACCCTTCTCCCCATCTCCTCCCCCACCCCCACCATTCCTCCCCCGCCGAGGCTTCGCCGCTCGTATCGCTCGTACGCGCCCTCCGAAACAACAACCGCCGGGTCTGCAGGCTTCGTTTACACCACCTTTGCACAATCGCTGACTCTTGCATTTGATTCCACCACGACATGAAACGTGACTGGAAAAGTCATGTTAGTCTCATTCATAGAGCAAAAGTCGACTGGATTACTGGATAGTCCACTGTACGTCAACCCGTAGCCATACTTTGTGTCCTCCACCACTGTGTTTTCAATTAAAGTCTTCACCGGTCCACTTTTAATGTAAATGCCAGCTTTTATGTTGTTCCAGATAGTGGTATTGTTTATAATGAGCGAAGAGATCATTTTTTCTGATACCACTCCATAACCAGAACTGTGTATTGTCAAGTGATATAGATCGGGTAGGAATTCATCACCTTTTACTGCCTCGTTGGCATCAGAAATGTTGATGTACTGAAGAGAATGAGGTTTGAATGAGGTGGAAAATTCGAGACCTTTCCAAGCACCAAGCCTTTCCAAGCCTTCACATTCTATCCCAATATCTTCACTATGGGCTGCAAGTGAAATGAGATCAGATTGTATAAGTAAGCGGAAAGATAGGATAAGTAAAACATCAAAAAATAACACTACGAATCAGTCTAATAACTCCGGCTTAAACTGACAATTGGTCTTGTTGTATCGATCCAGACTCTTTAATTACTGAATGATTCCGAGTTGATTTAATTCTGAATAAACCTACAAGTTCACCATTTGAAAATACTCCTGTACCGTGGCTAAGAAGGGACTTCCGACTTCCGATTTCCGACTTCTGATTTATGACTGTCGACTTACTTCTGAGCAGTTCTGATCTGCATTCCTTTGGCAAAACTCGTTTAACAGAGAGAAATTCACCAATGCGCAGAAGATAACTATCCATATAAAGGTTTTACGCTAGACATTTCCACTGACATGCATATCAGAACCACTTTCAGCTCTTTCACGCCGATTTTCTTATATTCCGGGTTTTGGAATAGTCGTTTTATCGATCTGTGTGTTTGTTCAAGTTGGTCGGCTGCGTTTCTTAACCTCAGTATACACCAGCTTTATAGATGGTGGTGTCACATTGATGTGTATCCTCGTGATATGCGTATCCCCGTACACATATCACCAGTTATGTGTGTACGGGGGATACACATATCACTGTGACAGCGGCAATGGCAACCGCGACTTGCAGCAGACAATACAAGATTACTTTTTCCAGGGAAATAATAATTTTGAGATTTTGGCTTTCCTTGTAATTGTTCATGGCATTCCCCGAGGAATACGAACACTTGCACTTTGGTTTAAGGGAATGGGCTTAAAAAGAGCGAACTGTAGGAACGAATCACGCCTTGAAGACATGGTATCTGCTATTCTCGATGAAATGGAAGGATCGATTGAATTATTTGTGGTTTATAGAGGAATGACGATACGTTTAATGGTAAGGGACCACATTGTCGTTGGACGAGATACTGTAATGAGAGCCATGCAAGTTATTGATCCTGAAGGAGTCTGAATTCCTAGAACCGAAGTCCGAAGTCCGAAGTCCGAATTCCAAAGTCTGAAGTCTGAAGTTTGAAGTCCATTCTCCGCGAGAGTAGAACACCGATGAATTTCCCTCCATTTCCAATTCTCTGTTAAAGATGTTTTGCCTCAAGAATGCAGATCAGAACTCAGAAGTAAGTCGGCAGTCAGAAATCAGAAGTCGGACGTCTGAAGTCTGAAGTCTGAAGTCTGAAGTCTGAAGTGTGAAATCTGAAATCTGAAGTCCCTTCTAGGCCACGGTACTCCTGGTTCCGAGATACAATTCCGTTTTCGAGTCCGACCAAATTCCATCTCAGTAATTCCGCTCTCGTGTCTTACGCAATATTTTGATCAAAATCTAACAACACTTGCGTTGTATTAGTTTTCAGTGTCTAAGTCCAGTAGCTTTTCCTTGGTGGTCCTTGGTATTGCCTTTCGATTGTTTAGTTGAGCCGGGTCTTTTGGGTTGGTCTTGCTGATTCCTTTAATTCCTAAATGTCCTACGTAATAACACAAAATATCGAGGCGAAAAAATCCATCGTCTGAACACGCTCTGGATTCTATAAAAAAACATTTAATCGAAAGATATGGTTGCTACAAAATAAATAAAAACAATTGGTTTTGCAAACCCTAGACTGCATCTCGGGTTTCCATACCTGTCTGGGATTCTCCCAACCCCCA
>BLFK01000435.1:21063-48563 GCA_014634185.1 Astreopora myriophthalma | reverse complement strand
CCTACCGTTTTGCTTTTGTCCAGTTGGCTTTCGACGGAAACTCTTAATGTACCGCTTTTCCACCGAGAGGAATGGGTTAAAAACGTTTCTAGTTCACGGCATTTGTATTGCAGGGTACACAAGAGGTAGGCGTCGTTTTACCTTTTCTGTTCAACGTTTTTTTTCTTTTGTTTTGTTTTTTTTTTTTAGATCTACCATTCTCAGCATTGCATGGGTCAAAATCGCATGTTGCTCAGCATGTTAGCATGCTAGGAAATGAAAAGTTCACATATCATGTCCACGGGGCGGCATTACAACTGTTTTCGTTTTCTCTTTGAAGCTTCTCTTCAACTGTGGAATGTGACCTACGCAATTAGTACGGGTGTTACAAACTAGCGAAGAAGAGCAATGCAACTGGTCATGTTTATGTGGAAAAAGCGCTTAATTCCTTGCAGCTTAAGATTCAACACATTATCTACTTCATCGACGAGAGACCAACTTGTTCCTCGACCAGTTGCATGTTAGATACAAATGCGCAAAAAGCTGTATTTCAGTATCAATCGCTTCCTTATTAAGTAATTGCATTTAAGATACTGATCAACAACGGAAACAAATTCAAGATCAATGCCATCCAGGGAGTTAATTAAAACTTACCGGTTTGAAACTTATCATAACATCTGAACTAGGAAAGATACAAGAATACTTACGAACACTATTCCTGATTTAAAAAACGACGAAACTCTTGACCTGAAACGTTTTGAATAGGAAGGAAACGTTGCATTCAAGATCCTTCGTTTCCCCTATCGAAGTTCCCACAAGTGCTTGCGGTTATGAAAACTGCATTTCTGAGAACTAATGCCCATAAGACAAATAAGAAGACAGCTAAAAGTCACTTGCTTCATCTTAAAGTAAATAGTTGCAACCCGCTCAATACTTTTATAATGAAAGCTGTGTTTGTGAGAAAGAGCTGAACAAGATAAAGAAGACAAGTAACTGAAGGTTTCAGTCATTTGTCTTCTTCGTTGTGTGAGTATGTTTTTTTTTTCTCTAATCATTAATTAAGTGATGCCGGATCCTGATTTGAACGAAAATACGCGCGTAGGAATGACGTATCTGGCCAAACAATAGCACGGATCTGTGGGTTTGCCTATTCACCCACCCCCTCCCCACCTCCCCCAAGTTTCTCAGCCAACACAGCCAGCAAACGTTGTGCACTGAATACTGCTCGTGTTACAGCTCCAGAACTGGCATAACTCAAGGCAGCTGTAATCCATCATCCCGATTTACCTGACGGCTTCAGTTTTTTTCGTGTTTCTTTTGGGTAGTCTCTTTTATCTTATTCGTTGAGTGTCCTGTTCCTGTTGGTTTTCAAGTGTGGGCAATTGAATTTGTCGTGCAGTCGAAAAATGCAAGGTGTAATGGCTTACTGAGAAAATGAGCAACCTAGCTGGTCTCCCGATAGAGGGCCCCCTATTTGGACAGAAAACTGGCCGGTTGTTCCGGTGGAAGAAAAATGGAACGGTCCTTTTGTTGCTGTTTGTTTTGTTTTTTTATTGAATTCTTTGCACCTTTTTCTTCATGATACTAGAACCATGCGTTGCTCATGAAATATAAAACAGTATGCTGTTCCACCGAACAACTCTTAAGTGTTGACTTTTCCTTCAGCCAAATTATTTTCAGACCCACTTTGCTTTGTTTCTTGGTTTGTTTGGATTCCGCCGAAACAGACGATAGCGACATTCAGTGTATGCAATGACATAACCGTGTCTGGTTGGGCAGGGGATGAACCGAGTACGCCGGTAGAGACTCAACCAGACTCTGAAAAAGGTTCGTGTGTATACTAAGAAAAATCAAGTCACTCGTGGGATATTTCACGGTATACCACTCGAAAGCATTGTATATCTAGCATATATTCTCTCAAAAAAAGGAATTCGACCGATATTTTCCCAGTACGGACCGAACAAACTAGTTCAGTAACATCTATATATATTTCCGGGAAACGTTATAGGTAATAAAGCGGATAAGAAACAAAACCTATGCATTTTTTGTTTCTTTTCCTACTTTACTGAACAGTATTTTACTCGTACAGAAACAATTATCAAATCCATGGTTGTATAGAAACAATCAGATAACTCATAACCTTCGCACTTGCTCCTTGTTTCGTCGAATACAACAGACCAAACGTCTCTTGTGAACAGAGATTTACTTTAAAACGCACGCAATTTTTGTAACGTTGTCTCCTCGCTGAAATCAGTTGACACCACAATGGAAAGGTGTCGGGTTACTTTCAGATTGTCACGAATCATGTATACCTGAAAGAAAGATGACTATGTCCTCTCTTCAAAACAAAGGTCTCTATTGAGCTGAAAACTTGTAACCTGGTATGTACCTAGCGCGGTAAATGTCCGCATAAGGTGTCCTTTGAACCACACATAAAAGCATTTCAATACAAAGTCCTTAACTCAATACTAATGACTAATACAAAGTTGTTTAAGATAGGTTACATCTCACAGGATAAATGTTCGTTCTGTAAATCGGAACCAGAAACCCCTCACCATCTCCTTTTTTATTGTAGCCTTGTGCAACCCTTTTGGAAGGATTTCGAATACTTCCTCTACCTACTGACAAGAGAATTCGTCCATCTTACTCTGCAAGGTGTCATGATTGGCATTATTTACGCAAATTATCTTTACTGAACTATTTGATACAAGTCGCTAAATTATATATATAGGACTGCAGAAGAAATCTGGCTCCTCCTATTATAAACGCCTTTAAACTTAAGGCAAAAGATTAAGTATGAAACGGAAAAGTTTATATGTGTTAATACTAATAACATGGACAAATTTAATAAGAAGTGGGATTTGTGCATGGGCTCTGTACCTTAATTTGCAATCTGTTTTTATGTGTGCTTATACTATGTTTTTAGAGCTGTATTGACTGTAATGTAACTTTTGGGTAATATGTAGCTATATAGACATTAGACAAGTATTGTAATGTAGTGTAAGTTAATGTAGTACTGAAAGTAGAGTAAGTAGTTGTTTTAGAATTGATTTATTTTAATTAAAAAAAAATAGCGCGGTAAATGTCTGACAAGATAAAAATTTGGAAGGCTTGCAGTTTTTGATGTTCCTTATGATTTCCGGGTCCAATAAACAAAGTTGACTCAAAACGGAAATTATTAGTCCCCTCACTTTGGCGAGGACAGTTTCCAGAATTTGAAACGACCGTGTTCTTTTAATCTTAGTTAAAATACCGTCGTAAACAACAAAAGTTACTCTTTTCAGCCTGTGAAGCGAACCTTTCCGTAGCTTTGACTGCTACAGTTAGATAGAGAGCAAGACGCCCCCCTAACATGCTCCAAACTTTCGTTTTAGTCTTTGCTGAACTTTCGACCGAACCGTGGCACTAAAATACGGTAAAAGAACAGAATTGAGTGAAAGCGCTTGCCTCACGGGCTTTTATCCTCTTATCCTTAAGTAGTTTAGGGCTGGATGATACTGTGAAGTGTTCATTAAACGACGCCAATTGCAATTGTGCGCGGCGTTTTTTCCAGTTTGGGTGAAATGCTTGCAAGTTCAGAAAGGTTACAGGTTTGTATGAACAACAGGGTTTGATTTGATATCACAAATTCCAAGAACTTGAACAGAAGAGCAGGCCTGATCAAAGATTTTCCTACAAAGTTTTAAGTTGCGCTACCGTTTTGCTTCCGTCCAGTTGGCTTTCGGCGGAAACTCTTAATGTACCGCTTTTCCACCGAGAGGAATGGGTTAAAAACGTTTCTAGTTCACGGCATTGGTATTGCAGGGTACACAAGAGGTAGGTGTCGCTTTACTTTTTTTGCTGACCGTTTTTTTTTTTAATTGTTTTTTTTTCTTTTGTTGTTGTTGTTGTTGTTTTTTTTAGGTCCACCTTTCTCAGCATTGCATGGGTCAAAATTGCATGTTGCTCAGCATGTTAGCATGTTAGGAAATGAAAAGTTCACATATCATTCATATGTCCACGGGGCGGCATTATAACTGTTTTCGTTTTCTCTTTGAAGCTTCTCTTCAACTGTGGAATGTGACCTACGCAATTAGTCCGGGTGATACAAACTAGCGAAGAAGGGCAATGCAACTGGTCATGTTTATGTGGAAAAAGCGCTTAATTCCTTGCAGCTTAAGATTCAACACATTATCTACTTCATCGACGAGAGACCAACTTGTTTCCTCGACCAGTTGCATGTTAGATACAAATGCGCAAAAAGCTGTATTTCAGTATCAATCGCTTCCTTATTAAGTAATTGCATTTAAGATACTGATCAACAACGGAAACAAATTCAAGATCAATGCCATCCAGGGAGTTAATTAAAACTTACCGGTTTGAAACTTATCATAACATCTGAACTAGGAAAGATACAACAATACTTACGAACACTATTCCTGATTTAAAAAACGACGAAACTCTAGACCTGAAACGTTTTGAATAGGAAGGAAACGTTGCATTCAAGATCCTTCGTTTCCCCTATCGAAGTTCCCACAAGTGCTTGCGGTTATGAAAACTGCATTTCTGAGAACTAATGCCCATAAGACAAATAAGAAGACAGCTAAAAGTCACTTGCTTCATCTTAAAGTAAATAGTTGCAACCCGCTCAATACTTTCATAATGAAAGCTGTATTTGTGAGAAAGATCTTAACAAGATAAAGAAGACAAGTAACTGAAGGTTTCAGTCATTTGTCTTCTTCGTTGTGTGAGTATGTTTTTTTTCTCTAATCATTAATTAAGTGATGCCGGATCCTGATTTGAACGAAAATACGCGCGTAGGAATGACGTATCTGGCCAAACAATAGCACGGATCTGTGGGTTTGCCTATTCACCCACCCCCTCCCCACCTCCCCTAAGTTCCTCAGCCAACACAGCCAGCAAACGTTGTGCACTGAATACTGCTCGTGTTAAATCTCCAGAACTGGCATAACTCAAGGCAGCTGTAATCCATTATCCCGATTTACCTCGCGGCTTCAGTTTTTTTCGTGTTTCTTTTGGGTAGTCTCTTTTATCTTGTTCGTTGAGTGTCCTGTTGGTTTTCAAGTGTGGGCAACTGAATTTGTCGTGCAGTGGAAAAATGCAAGGTGTAATGACTTACTGAGAAATTGAGCAACCTAGCTGGTCTCCCGATACGGGGCCCCCTATTTGAAAAGTAACGTCATAGGTACTCTGCGTGAAACGTAGACCCACTGAGAAAGTCTGATGCAGCTAAAAGGGTATTTTTATTCCTTATAAACGGAGTTACACATTTCAAGAGTGGATATTTTACTTAATTATAACGTATAATTTGAAGATCTTTGAGAGGAAAAGTGCACAGAAACGCATTACATGTAAAATTATACAACAGACCTGTGTTTATAATTTTCCAATTAACGACACATTTTAGTCATGCGATAAGAAAGAGAATGGTCTGTTTACGGTCAAACAGTTATAAACAAGAGCTCATTCACAATGTTGACAATCTGAATTCCTTCCGTCACATCTTAATCAATCTTGCCAAATCTGTTTGTCCATTCAAGCTTTTTTCCAATCGCTAAGTTTTTCTCTTAACTCTTAAGAACGACTTAATCATTTCTTGAATCCCTTGATCTAGCTTAAGTCGCCTTTATGCTCCATTTCTCAACCTTGTTTTATTTTTTCTTCCACTGATTAAATGTTCTTGACCTTTTCAAAGGTCGACAAACATTTCACCCGAAAAAAACATATTTTAACTCAAGACGATTATTTCCTCGGGATCTTCTTCTTCTTCCTGTAAATCTAAAAGCCTTGATCGCCGTTGTTCTTCTCTTTGAGTCCTTCTTGACGACGAAGCAATACTCGATGTGTCGTCACCCATTCGACTGGACTCGGGATTTGACTGTAGCACACTCGCGCATTCATCGGCAGTGTTCGACGGAGCGTTACCATTCGAAATAACCTTTTCCTCGATTTCACAACAACCGTAGCGAAGTTTAGAGAAATTTGCGACTATGACTAACATGTTTTTAAAGGCAAAAACCGAAGCCCCAGATCTAAATTTATAGTGAAGAAAAAGGCGAATTATCAAAAAAGGAAAATTAATCACCATTGCTTGCACAAGTATGTAGACGATATAAATCTTTTCTTGCGTTTGGTTCGTCTCATATGAGTTCATCACTGCTTCGCGCACCGGTATGGCGAAGTTAAATGTCAAAACAACCAGGTTAATGATCGCAAAAGCGCAGATGCAGTAGTGTATATCCTTGGGCAAGATTGTGTTCTTTTGTGGATCAATGATCGCATCCAAAAGATTTACAATGTCCATGATATCCACGATAATTGGCCAGTTCAATTTCATGTGTAATTGGGGCTCAAAATCCTCAGCGTCAAGAAGCAAATAAACCACTGCTGTCATTGATAAGGGGTATTTCACGAATCCATGATCGAGCCCGGATGATTCATCGTCAATCTTGGTCATTAGGGTACCAAGAATCCAGCCTGAGTGTATGCAAAGAGGTAAAGAATACAGAAACCACACGCCAGATGCCACTTCGCGCCGTCGACCGTTCATTTGCCCCTTTGCCCAAAGTAACATTGCCGGTATGTAAGCAAGCGTGAATGCTTGAAACGACGACTTGTTCGCGTAAAGGACGAGGTATTGGTTTAAAATTAAAATCTGGCAGAGCATAACCAGGGTAAAGAGGCACCGTCCAATCCACTTGAAGAGAACTGGGCGGCTGAGTTGACATCCGAAATCGTGTTTACACATTGTGCATTTGTTTGCTTAGCGAACTGAACGGTTAACAAGACAAACAATCGATCGAAACCAGGCCGATTCTTTCACAGGGCAGTGTCAGTCAACTGGAATGGACGGCTGCAATCCCCTACCCAGAATCCTCAGTGTGGTGAGTGGTCTAGTACCCCTCAGGAGAACTCGCAGGAATTGGGATACATTAATTCCAGACGTTTGATGGAACATTCGTTATTTTGGGTACATTTAAAGTCTATACAAGTATAATGTACACTTTAATATTTGCAAGATTTTGCAATTTTGACAACTTGATAAGAAATGGTCGGTTAACTTTTCAAGATCAAAGAGAAATCTTACCATGCTCATGATGTTGCTGTTAAGTTGTTTTGACGGCATGCTCTCTTACTGAACAAGCCGTAATTGTTCGAAAGTTGGATAGCACTGTCCACGGGATAAATCACTATCCACTGGATAAGCATCAGCAAAACCGATTGAGTTATCCAGCGGACAGTGATTTATCTAGGGGATAAGGCTATCCGCCCTTCGAACAACTGGGGCCTGGGTATTTAAAGGGGCTATGTAAGGACAGTTTTGTTCTTTCAAGGTCAAAGCGGTAGAAAAATCAATGCTTGTTCCCTTATTCATGAATAAAATACTCCTTCAAAGAAGAGGAGTATACCAAACGAACTTTTAGAGGAAGAATAATCCGTGATACACTTTTGGCAATTTCTTGAAGATTTTTATATATATATATTTGAGGACTTTATTATACGATTGCAACAATTACAATCATTAGAATCAGAAAATGTGAACAAAGTAAGGACTAGTAAGCTTCCCAAAGAATACGTATAAAGAATACACGTGTTCGAGCGGAATTCTATACACTGAGGGCTGGTGAGTATTAGTCACATGACGTGAAAGGGTTTTTAACCAGCGCACGCCCTTAAGCAACACACACCATACCTAAGCTGTTTTCGTCAGAATATGAATCAAAAGTGCTGTAAAAAGTCAGAGCACGCACTTGTCGCGCATGCTCAAATGCTAATCTTGTTGTCTTTAACTTCAGTTGCTTGTATCTCCGTTTCTAGTCAGTGATTTTTTTCTCATTTTTTGAGTGATAGCTATAATTGATTTGGTGAATATTTCCTGCGCTTTATAAAAAAATCTGCACGTAGGAAAGTTCAGGCAGTTGTTACGAAAATTCGTTTTTCATGTAAACTATGCCTATGGGCTCCCGACAGATCTCTGTTCAAGTTCAATGATTTGAAGACATTTCCATGAACTTTAATTTATTGTGGCCTGAAACGAAAAAATTTCGCCGTCCGGCTTTCAATATAAGGCAAGAGAAGTCGATTTTGGTGGTCCAGTAGCCTACCTCACTGTGTTGTTGTGGTGACAGCTTTTACCGCGAAATATATATGATGCTTTCTTCGTTTCTAGGGTAAATTTCACGCTGGTACGGCGATCCTAAGTTCAGTTATTATCCCAAACCAGACACTACATTAAGTTTAACCAAAAGAATTTCGAGCCACCTTAAGCCAGAAGGTGGATTCGCCCTTTATTCCCAGTCCTTTTCGAAATAGTGCATTTGCAAACTGTAAAATCAAATGAAATGTTTTCCTACTATATGTCAACCCATCCTTTCCAAGATTTCTTTCTTATTTGTTCTCACTTCAATATACGCTGTTATATAAGCAAACTTTGACAACCATTGAAACCGACTGTCAATTTTTAACCTACATTAATGAAATGAGAATTTCAAATGGTAGAAATAATCTGAATATATTTGAAATCGTCAGAACACATCATTTTTGAAAGAAATATTGGGACACAGTTTTGTTGAAAAACGGTCAATTTCAATTTTAGCATGAAAGCCTAAAAGGTCTTATCAAGGAGACCTCGCGGCGATAGCGCTGTACTGTCAAAGAACCGTGAATTTCGACAATCACATTAAAAAAAAAACTAAGTTTGCTTCTCACCGTTGGCAATCAAACAAATGTTCATTACATGGCTCGATAATACACAGCCACACAATAAACAGCAATGTTTTCGGTGTACGAAAGGTCATATTCTTGTATTCCAGGATGTTGACGGTTTGTCTAGCGAGGTGACAACAAAGGCTTTTCATTTACTCAGTTGCAAATTTAAGTGACGAGGATTGTAATAGAGTCACACAATAAAACATTAGTCAGATTTATTTCCTCTAGGACGTTGTCAAAATCAATCATGGGAGAGCCACTTCAGACAATGAGTCAGAAATGCAATCACTTTAAAATCTTTTGTGCTACATTTTCTCTGTGGGAGCATAGTTTAATTTAGAATTCTGCTTCATATCTTGCACAGAGAATCGTACCCACTCTGAATGTGATTTCCGCTAATGCTCCTCCAAATTAAATATGTTTCTCCGTTTTTCGTTTAAGGGTAGCAACTGGGTAGCATGTTCATTTTCTTGGACTCATTTCCTTCCTCTTTATCGGACAAAGACTTAAGAAAAGTGGGATATTACATGGAAAATTTCAGTCACTATATAAATTAGGGCAGCTGTATCAACAGTTATATGCGAGTTCCTCCGGAGTGCGCAAAATTTTCCACTTGCTCTACGGTATGAATGCAGTTATCGAACCAGAGATGAGGAATTTTTCAACAAAAGATGGAGATCAACGGACTTTTGAAGAGCAAATCTGTTCGTCATCTGTGGATGAAGTAAACGCGATGATATTGGTCGTTGCTTTGAACATAGCATTGTCGTTGAGTACATCTCTGGGAAACACCTTGATCTTATTTGCTCTGAACAAGCAATCTACCCTCCATCCGCCATCAAAACTGTTGTACATTTGCCTCGCGAGTACAGATCTCTGTGTTGGATTTATTCTGCAGCCTCTAAACGTGTTCCACCTGATAATTGCAATGCAAGGACGTTCTGGACTGTGTGCTCAGGCTTTGGTGCCACTTTATCTCATCGGTGTGGTTTTATTTGGGATATCACTCTCCACATTAGCAGCAATAAGTGTCGATCGGCTTCTCGCGTTGCTGTTAGGGTTGAGGTACAGACCAGTTGTTACCCTAAAGCGAAGCCGTCTTATGGTAACTTTTCTGTGGTTCTTGAACATCTTCGTTGCCTCAATGTACTTCTGGATTCATTTTCTCTTTCTGTGGTATGGGTACATTTTGATACTGCTGTGTTTCGTAATATCAATATCCTCCTACACAAAGATCTATGTAGTTCTCCGAAACCGTCAAAGGGCAACCCAAAACCCTGTCCTCCGAGTTCAAGGGTCCAACGGAATCGACCATGCATCGCGATATAGAAGTACAGTGTCCACAGCTCTGTGGTTGCAGCTCACGTTAGTGGCTTGTTATCTTCCGTATGGTGTAGTTACCGCTTTAATAACTATCAATGGGCTATCACCATATATAGTTCTAGTCTCGAGATTCGCATCCACTCTGGTCTATTTAAACTCGACCCTTAATCCGTTTCTTTACTACTGGAAGATTAACGAAGTGAGGCGAGTTGTTAAGGACACGCTCAGACTCTTTTGCTTTGCCCAGTCAAGAATTCAGGCTCTCGCCTGAAACAGAAGCTCAGTTCAGCTCATAGCTCAGTTTCTGAAAGTTTGATCCAAATACAGCCCTTATCATCGCGAGGAATGAAATTTTGAATCGGTCATTAACGAAGTAAGGCGCGGGTGTTTTTAACACGTGGTTCTTAGTTTAGTAAAACGCTCAGCTTTTGTTCCACAAGTCTCAAAACCGAAGTAGTGCCGATCAGTAGGCAACAACGTAAAAAATAATAATAATAAATAAAAATATATATATATAAAGTTGAAGGAAGTGCGTCTAACAAGGTGAACTAGTTGAAATAATCTTGAAGCAGTGACAGCAATCCATAATTGCGGTGATCAATTCTGAGGGCGCTGTCGTCGTAAAGTAACAATGTTTTAATAGCTCTGAGCCGGAAAAAAAGTGGAAAGCATTTCAGAGGGTAATTATTGTTCTTGTCGATGATTGAGACGGCTTTTTTGACAGTTTCCCGCCAGTTGCTCATGGCTACATCATTGATCCAATTATTCAAGACAACATGATGACTATGATATTAATTAAAAAGTAATCCTAAAATAAGGAAATAGACATAAAATCTCACTTTTTAAAAAAGAAAATAGCTGCATTAATTTGAACGCTCTTTGAACGAGTGGAGAAACAACAAACCGGCTCAACTTTCCTCAAAGGAAGGCGCACTCTTCAATTACTCCGGTATTGAAAATAGAAACAACGCCTTAATTTTCGGACATTGGTTTTCAATACAAACAACTGTGACAACAATTATTGACGGTACATATACGCTGGTAAAAATAAAAAATAAATAAAAAAGCATTTAAAGGAAAACTGAAGAATGAAAGGGCTTAATGTTGCCATCGCATTCAAGTCCTGTCGAATTCAAATGACAACCAAGACTTTGCACGCTGGTCTAATTCCAAGTGAATTATTTTCCTAAAACTTCTGTTCCTCTGACAATGAAGCGGTTATTTGATTTTCGGCGGTTTTACCTAACTCGTTTGGGGCTTGATATGTAATGAACCGGTGACACTGAATCGTTGCGAGGTCTTGGGAAAATCAATAAACATATCAATTGAGTCCGAAAAGGCGTGATGGAAATTTTCTCCTTTTGATCATTTGTTTCAATCCAGGCACTCATTGGGGAGTAACTTGTCAAAAAGCTTTTTAAATGCCAGTTGTGATATGCACACTGACGTTGTTAATTGCTGCCGCTTACTAGCGTTTGAACCGATGTTGTCAACTTTGTCGTATTCACAGTGTTACCAAGACGCAACTTTCTTCAAGAACAGTGTTTCAGATCATTTTAAAAGACAACCGTGTCTTTCTCTTGCGATGGACTTAGACTTGGATTCGAAATACTCCGTTTTTGTTCCATCACTTGTTTAGTTAAGTATCAAAAACAATGGCAATTAAATCAACGCTTCCCTTCGGTAGGGGCTAATGAATATATCTGTTGATAGCTGGGTACGTTTATGTATTTTATTTCCTGTTGTTTTGCTCCAGCACTTGTCAGGCCAACAAAGACATAAAAGCGGCTTTTCATTAAACTTGCGCTTATTGAAGCTGTGCTAAAGTTCAATTTTCAACTCAGCTGGAAGTTACCATTATGAATTTCCGACTTATTTTCTCGGTTTGTTGCAGTGTGAGTTTGATTCTTCATCTTGCCTTTGGGATGCCAAACGAAAAGATCAATCAGCGTGGTATGACATTTTTTTTTTAATTCAAGCTGTGTCCAAATATATTTAATATTCAGTAGTAGCACAACTAACCTGCGAGCAGACTTTCCTTCGAACTTCCTGCACAGAGATCGGACTGAGAGTTTCTGTTCGCAAAGTATAACTTGTGTAACAAGTGTGCTTATGCCAGTATCGCACCGATTGTTTCTTAAAAAAATAAAGACAAAATAAATTAATTTTAAAAAAACATTGTTCACTGTGGTACTGGCAATCTGGCTAAAGGATCACTTTTCACTCTTTCTCCAAAGCAACAAAAGCAGTAATTTTAAACACAACAACAACAACGATCTGGATTTATTGCGGACGGTTGTATTGGATTTATTACCGATGGTTGGAGCAAGTCGGGGAGGGAACGGATTATTCGGGACAAAGTTAACAACTATAGCTATGAATGCAAAAACAAAAGAAACAAAAAGAAAAGTATCGCAGACGAGCAGTAAGGCATGATCTTATTCCTCAGGGCTTTTACTTAGCTTGGATGATCAAAAACATCGCCTTTTGTTTCGCAGCATGAATTCTCTTGCTCTGGCTCTTGAAAATCCTTCATAAACAGGAATGTTTTAGGCTATGAAAGGTCATATTCTTGGATTCGAGGGTGTTGACGGGTGGTTTGATCGAGGCGACAACAAAGGCTTTTTATTTATTCAATTGCAAATTTAAGTGACGAGGATTGTAGTCGTTTGAATCAAAACTGAGCAGGTGAATCAGCTGAGGCAATACTCAAACCCGTGTGAGGTAACCGCGACCAGTTGGCTCAATCGAGAGTGTACTGGACTTTCATGCAGGAGGTCGTGGTTCGAACCCCGACCGGACCAACACTCAAGGCCTTTAAATAACTGAGGAGAAAGTGCTGTCTTTGTAATTACATCTGCATATGGTTAGACTTTCTAGTCTTCTCGGATAAGGACGATAAGCCGGAGGTCCCGTCTCACAGCCCTTGTTCGTTAACTCTGTGGGACGTTAAAGAACCCACGCACTATTCGCAAAGAGTAGGGCAAGCTGTACCCGGTGTTGTGGTCTGACCTTTTACGGGCCCGCAGTAATTGGCTTCACGCTGTTGCGGTGACCCTGCGAAAGGCATTGCCTTGGCGAAAGTTAAATAAATAAAGTATTTGTCGTTTGTATGTTTTAAGAGTTTCTAGATTTTATGGCTACCCTAAGGAGCAATTAGATCTGCTCTTCCAAAGTCTAATTATTTCAGTTTTCACATACTGGGCTATAGAGGTGTGGGGTTGCTATTATTATGATAAATATCTAAAGAGAATTGACAAACTATTTGCTAGGGCTTTTAAGTCTGGATATTGTTTGAAGAAATATAGTATTTGTGATATTTTAACCACCAGAGACAGCAAATTATGGATCAAGATAACATCAAATACCACTGCACTTGATGATCTCTTACCGCCGAGACGTACTAGGCAATTACGCAGCAGGGGCCATGATTACATATTACCTAGAGTTCGTACTTCACGGTTTAAATCCACTTTTGTGAATAGATGTCTTTTTAGCATTGTTTGCCATTAGTAGTTACCTGAATTTTTATCTTAATTTGCTTTATATTTCATATTCATTGTAAATAATGGCACGGTTGATGCATTATTGGTTTTTAATAAAGACTATTATTATTATTATTATTATTCATACTGGGCATGTCGTACCTTTTTTTGCTGGATGACCAACATTTTCCGTTTTTATAATTTATCCAAACGGCCTCATATCCAATTTATATAGTTAGCAGTTATGCACCTATCAATGTTACGCCCCATGGCCGAAAAAGGGGGAGTTGGGGTACACACGGGAAATTGACTTAGAGAGCCTCCCCTAGGTAGAGATTTTAGGCAGCTTCAGCAACGACGAAGTGTGGCCACGAGAACGTCTCTTCAAACTGGGAGTTCGCGTCATTGTAATTACTTTGCTGTTATTCCAACTCTTTCAATATCGGTAGAATGCGTATCTGTTGTCCAAAAATGAAACTGGTATGAAAGGCGTTAAGTTCCAAGTTTGCAGAGTGAAAGGAAAATTCAACGTCGTGTGCTGACGTTCTGCCCAAGCCACTGATTTTGGTCATTTAGCTTTGTTTTGCCGAGGACGGCAAACAAATGTAACAAAAACGTTGTAAAACGATAGTTTTTACCAGATGTACTTAAACCTGCTGTTATGTAGCATTCCCCTCATTGCTAAAGTTCCCTTTTGACATTTACGCATTCCCTCAGGGTCGGGAAATTTGACATGGCCACCATCTTGAAAGACCGAGAGAATCCCGCGAAATTTAACATTCGGCAGGTCCTCGGTTTGGGGAATTTCACATTCAGTAGATGCCCGGGGATATGGGGAATTTGACTCTAGTTTCCACGAGAAGTCAAATTCCGCTGGGTCAGCCCGCCTCTCCCCTTCACGTTGGGGCTTAGCATTGCCAGGAATATTACGTCTTAGTCTTTTGCTTACAGATTGAGTTGCGGCTAACCTTGACAGCGCACGGCCTAAGGGTGCTTTCTTTTGGGACAATTCCCGAATAAGAACACAGTTTACCTGTTCTTTTGATCCTTCTTCCGTTTTCGGAATCTCTTTAATCTTTGCGGCAGAACCACTGAATACTACTGAGCTCCTCTCAGGGGTTTTGGGGAACAAGGGAACATTACTAATTTAAATAGTTCAGTTTGAAAATCGGATGTCACAAATATTGCAGTACCAACTTAAACATTTAACTTCAAAATTCTTTGTTTCAGGAAGTGGGGGAAACGCGGTTGCAAATGATTTCTTCTTAAAGGAATGCGAGCACTACTTTGATTGTGATTATGGACAAAAATGCGACGAGGAGTTCAAACTTTGCGTACCACAAGATACTGGTCAGTACCCAATCGCAGCAGTTATTACTTATTCCGTAATTGAAATCACAGGAGTAGACGGAGCTATTTTTGGAACGACATTTCGCGCTTTAAAAAAAAACAGAGACAGGCTCGGTCATCCAATTCATTCAATCAAATAGGCTAGCATGACAGTCATTGACAGCTCATTTTTCATGCCACGTATTTTTTTGCACAGAGGAGAGCGCTTGCAACCATGGAAACAACTTTTCGCGGAAATTACGAAAACTAAAAATAACTGATGCATCTACTCATGCGCTGTTGGCTCGGATTATAACTTATGGACGCTCCTACTTGTGGGCTCCTGTTTCTATATATTTTTATATTCGCGCCACACGATGTGGCTATTTTTAACTTCAGTCCCATGACCTCGCGGTCAGTGTTTCCCAAGACGGACCAATCAGAATCCGTTCCATAAAATAATTAGTCTCATGACTGCGTATTAAAAATTGATTTAAAAAAGATCATTACTGGAGGGCCCTGTATGGGAGATTTGTTCTCTTACCTCATCCTCTCTTGGTTAGATTGCAACCATGAAATATGGTTTAGAAAATTAGAGAGTTTGTATGGATTTGGGGGATGCTATTTCCGAATTAGAGATATTTGTATGGAATTTGGCTGACCTTTGACAAGTAACAATTCGGTTATACGTACTACGTAATAAAAACAACCCATTCTCGGTTAATTTCTGAGCTATCTTTGTGGAGGGTTGGGTAAACTTTGTAATATGACGTAATTTATTGCAATATGATGTAATTTCAACAACAAGTAAACTAGTGCCGAGTCCTTTTTCAAACTTCGGAACGGGCAATTTTCTTGCAGCTTCAAAATAATTATCCTGGACATGATTTTCAATGCTTTCCGTCCATAGAATGAGTATTTCTGCTTCTACATTTTGTTCACAGGTCTTGATGGACTGTGATGGTGTCACCGATCCGGGAACTCAGTAATCACGTGCTAAAGAACAAATTTTTATTATCTTACCAATTTGTGCATAAAATTAATGCCGCATCAGTGCTCGCTCACCGCTGAACAAAATCGTACACGTAATGTATCAACAACACAAAATCGTTGAATACAAATAAATAAAATGCGATACTACGCGAGCAATATTGCATATCGTTCTGTTACCAGTCTGGACGGAATTTTACCCAAGGATGTTTCAAAAGGCAATACTAGGGCACGTTTCTCAAAGAGTCCGGAAATTTTTCAGGCATACTTCGGGTGACATAAATCCCTCTGTATCTTCGGAAGTGAAACGTTTCAAAGCATGAAACTTTGCAAATGTTTTGCTTTTTCTAGTCTTGAAAACATGTTAAAAAGCGGATAGTGGTTTGAAAAGTTGCTTTTCGGGACTTTTGCGAAACGGGCCCCCAACCTCGATACCGACACGGCGGCCATCTTGAATTCTACTGCTCTGAGAGAGAGAAGGGGAGAGAGAGAGAGAGAGAGAGAGAGAGAGAGAGAGAAAGAGAGAGATTATGGGATGCCCAGGAGACAGATGCATAAACTTCGGTTCGGTTTGGTTTAAAATGTTTTCAAACCGCGTCTTAATTTTCATGTTTCCTAGTCACTTATAGTTTGGAATAAGGGATGTAAAAATCGAAGTGGTAATTTAGCTCGGAGCTGGGGGTGGGAGGGGTGGCAAGTCCAAGCGATCAGTTCAAACCGATTTCATAGTTGCAACATCACAGTACTGGCCTCTATAAAAGAGTCCCCAGTCGGCAGCCGAGTGTGCTGATCCATTTGGACACGACATTTTATTTTGTTGCACCTATACCCTATACAGTAAGGTACCCGGTGCGGGGACGGGGGGGGGGGGTAGAGGAGAGGAATTTGACCTTGGTCTTGAAGAGGCAAAAAAATTGTACAGTGTACAAAACAAGTTAAAACGAGAAATAAAAGTATCTCAACCCCATTTCATTAATAATTGACCCTTTTGGGGGGGGGGGGGTATTTTTTTCTTTCAGCATGGGATTGATATCATATATATCACAGCTCAACCATTTAATTCAATTATTTTACTTTCAACACCGCCAGGACTTTAAATTCAAAATTCATTTCAAACTCTTCTAAAATGCTCCAGCGCGCTCAAGAAGTACTCCGCATACGCTTACGCACGCTTTTCAAACTTAACCGCCACGTCCTTAAGCACACAGAAACTAGATTTTCAAAATCTGTCGACTAGACAAATACATAATTTTCACCCTATGAATTCATTTTCAACAGCTTTCTAGTTAATACATCCGTCCTGATGTGGGCTCGTCCACCTCATCTGGGTCGGGTGTAATATACACACAACGCCCGTATCTACCTTTCCCGTTCTTTGTTGAACAGGTCATGCCAACTCGACAAGGACATTCGTAAGAACCAGGCTGAAAAAAGGCCAATTAAAACACCAATCAACACCTATACCTTTATCACGATGCTTCTAAGTTTAAGCTCTATGCATTTTTAAGCTCTTAAATCCATCTGGAAAGAAAATTCATAAGACCATGGTCAAGCTTTTGTTGAACTGAAAGGCATTAGCAAATAAAGTCAAGTTTATGAGAATTTACAGTTCAGCACTCAAACCGTGAACAGTAGTTGCTTTCATTTGTTCCGAGTTTTTTAACGCGTTATCATCCACAGCGAGATTGGAGACAAAAGTTAGGGTTACTTTTTAGGCTTCCATCAATGGTGTACTGAATCCAAAATTTATTGGAAGAGGAGGAGGAGGCGTTTATAAATCAGTGTTGTAGTTAAAAAAGATTCAGGTTAATAATAAAATAGTTTCAACTTTGTCTGATTCCAGGAGTCCATGGGTAGGAGCGTACATCTCCACCAGTGGATTCGTACGCCAACACAGGAGTAGACGGAGCTATTTTTGGAAGGACATTTCGCGCTCTAAAAAGCAGAGACCGACACGTTCATCCAATTCATCCAATCAAATGGTTTGCATGAGAGCGATTGACAGCTCATTTTTTGTTACGTCACGTTATGTCAGAAGAGAGCGCTTGCAATCATGGCAACCACTTTTCACGGGATTTTCAAAAACTAAAACAACCTTATCTACTCTCCTGCTGGTGGCTCGGATTATAACCTGCATACAGGCTCCTGTTGATTCTCACTAGTTTTTCTGAAAATCGCAAATAATTCATTCCAGCGCGCAGGCGGCTTGCACCAGTGGTTAGTGCAAAACTCCTTCGCTAGATTGTTTTGTCAACTTAATCTCGGACTGGGAAAAATTCGATCTTACCCGTATATAGGGATTACACGGTTCTTTTAGCTGAGGCTGGTGAAGGCAAGTTCCCGCGCGTTTAGATGACAGGCCGGCACAGCATTCTTTTGGGCTGCAGTCACTCTGATTCCAGCATTTTGAAAAATGCTAAAAATTGAGAAATAAAAACACATTCGTATTTTCTCAATGAATTAAAAAACAGTGACCCCATTGAGGTCGATACACACGAGGAGTTTTGCTCCCGGGTTCAATGCCCCAGGGGCACGCTCCCGGAACTAATTAAAGCTCCACCATGTGGAAATCTTCATCCTCGGGAGCAGAATTTCCACACCCCAAAATGCTCTACGATATTAATAAACAGGTTAAATATTTGGGATCAGGATCCCGCGGCAAATTGTGCGTACTGGTCGTGTGTATCGGCCTTTACAATATTAAATTGAGACAGCCCCACCGCCCTCCACTTCAAGGCATTTTGCAATTACGAACTTCCACAGACCAGTACAAGCCCGTGATTCAGTCACAGGCGTCAGGCACTTTCATTCAAGTTCACAAACTGAGATGCAAAAATTCTGGCTCGTTGCCCTATAGATTCCGGCTTACATAACGGTTTGGTGACCACTCCTACACTCACTGATTTACATAGCTGATAAATAAGGTTGTATTTTTTAGAGGGAGCCGGGAAATAGTTGTAATCGTAACGAAATAAAAGAAACTAATCAGTATAAAATCGAGACGGTCATTACTAAAATAACTTATGGCTATAAATAACCTCGAATGTAAGGAAACAAAACGGCATTTATCCAAAGTTGGAGTCGGCGCCCTCTTACAAAATGAAAGTACTGAAAAAGGAAGTACTCATTCACAACAACAGTGAAATTATTTCCTCTATTTAGGTAGGTTCAGCTTGGGAAAGGTCACGGTGTAGAATCCAATTGTCGAACATAGCTATGTCTTTGCTACACTAGGAAGAAACTGCTGTGCAACGTATCCGGGTATCAACACGCACCAACATTTGACCACATGAATTCATTCTAGAATGTTAGCTGAATTAGCCACAGATTCAAAAACGCAGCTTCAGTGCATTTCGTCAGAGTGAGGAGGCCAAGACTAGGAAAGTCAAGTTAATTTTAAATGCGGAGCCAATTCGTAGAAGCAGAACTCAAATTTTCAAAGCTCAAAGAATATCAGAATACTCGGAACAGGTGTCTCGTGAAGCTATCTATTTATAAGTATCGTTAGCCGGAGAGATTAGCCCCCAGTTTATCGAGATCTTTCGCCTCCTGTGAATTATTTTAGCTTTTGACTAAATTTAGTAGCTTTCAAAAAAAGAAGCACTAAAAGGCAACCGAAATATTTTATCGATCACGAAATAGCGGAAGTGCAGCGTCTTATATCTGTTCACGATAGTGCATCCCAATTTAGTAGGATCACCACTCATCCTTTTCTCGGTTCGAATAGTCGTCATCGTAGTTTTTAAAGACTAATCCTCTGTATATACGTAAAGGTCTCATTATGGCTTATAGGAAAGACTGTTATCTAGCTTCTTTTTCTGTTTCCGGAGTTTCTCAAAATTGCCAATCTCGCAAAATTCCTTGCGTAACAATTCTATTTATCAGTTCTGCGAAGTCGTGATCTGTTTTCAGTTTAGCAAAGCCTTTATACACTTTTTTTTAAATTTCATCGACGGCTGTCGATATCCTGTTCATCCATCGAACACCTCATACTAATATTTGCAAGCTGAAAGCGTACATTTTGCTAAATGCACTTTGGCTTTCTAAAAGGCTAGAATTTAGGGGGTTTATTTTAGAGTGTTCACCTGGAGCAAGGAAGTTCCTAGCTCTAGAAACGTCCTAGCAGGCGGATCATCCTACCGTCGTATGTGAACCTGGCCCTCGCACCAGGATCTTTCTAACTCTAAGATCTTCCTAGCCCAGAGATCCCAGCATCATGTAAAGTGCCTTCGCTCGACAGAACATCATTGTACTCGGCACACAAAAGTACAAACATGGCGGTAGTCAAGGAGTCAGCTCCATACCTTCACTAACAACAACCCTAACCGAAATATCTGCATGTAAACCAAACGAAAAACTATTTTGCGCTCCAGGATCATTTTAGATGTAGGGTTTTCCCGGCCTCCCTCCGTTAAAACAGCCCCTTGCGCACGACGAAAGCGACTTGTATTAGTCGTACATTGCATTCTTGGAATAGTAAATATAACAAGTTAACCGAAAAGGCTCTTATATAAATGGTGTTTACAGCTGTGAAACTAGGCTGTTTATGATCTTAAATATGTTTTTATTTTGTTAAAAAAGGTATTCGTTGCTGGTCGGTGTGGTCCATTATTTGCGTAATGTATGCATACATCGTCTTCAACGACGGCCATCTTAGCAAATACAAACCTTTACTGACTTTAAAGTTACACTGTATGTACTTGAGAGTTTACTTAACTCTGGGTAAAATCAAGTGAATAAAACAAAATGTACAACTGTTGAGTTTATTTTCTTTGATTTATGAATTTTTAGTTTTGATTCCATTTGATAAAATCTATTCTGAAATTTTAGCCTGGAGCAGGTTCTTACGTAGAAGGGGTCTAAATCTAAAAGGTTTTTAAAATCTAGGCTCTTGTAAGCGGGTTTTACCGTATGTCTAGTTTAAAGAGACTTGAGGCTTTCAAGTGTTTCAGGAAGAGACGGCGTGGCTCTTGGATTGGGCGCTGGATATTATTTAAATAGTGCTCCAACCACTAAACCACCATCTAACCACTAAATGTATTTGCCTTCGGTGATCCCGAAAGCTTTGTAAATAGCCAAGAGGTTCACCTCTTCCGGTTGGGGTGTCTTAACATTATTCTGCTCAATTGAATTGCATGTTACTCTCTATTCAAGGCCCCACAATTAGTCATGAAACTTTAAATGTTTCCGTGTACAAATAAGGGTTCTTTACTTCCTGCAGTGTTGACATTGAGTGCATTAGCAGGCATGAAATGCGTTCCTTGTGGTTTCAGAGGAGCCAAGAGGTTGAAGGATAGAAGAAGTCAGACAAGACCGGAGGGCCTCATTATGGAACTTGAGTCGTCAAAACCATATAGACATATGTGTAGGTAAATGAGTGGGTGTCGATTGTGGCTTGCATCGTCAATGTTGTAAAATATATTACCTGTCTAGGAGGTGAAACGACTGAAAGTACACTGCGATAGCTCCTTGTGTCATCAACCTGAACGGCAAAGAAAATGAATAAAAACAGTAAACAACCATGTACACCAGAGACATGACGTCATCATTTTTTGTGTTCATTTTCAGTAGCGCTGTCTCTCACAGTGGCTGATTCTGTTTTTTTTTTCCAAGTTTCGAACGAACTCGTCAAAAAAGCCCAATCGTTTGATAAGGCACTTACATTTAAAAGTCAATGGACCACACGTTTATAATTATTAGGGAAATTGTTCAAAATATATTTGGTTAAATTTGGATAAATTTGATTTTAACGCGAACGACGTTTTTGACACCACAATACCGACCGCATTAAAAAACTAGTGGCCTGCTTTTTGCGATTCATAATTCAAAGCTCGTCTTGACCAAGAAAACGCTCGATTTTGGAGACAGCACAATTTCTCACACATGATGCCACTCCGAGACTCAACTGGTGTGTTATTTGTTCCTAGTAAACTATTTTGTATCTATTCTTCCAAGACAGCAATACGTAAGCCTGTTTCAGAGTCTTTCAGTTTTACATTAATGTAAAGTACATTGTTTGTAGTGGCAAAAGTACTTTGTTATTAGATCGCGATCTACGCCGGCCTATTTTTTTGTCACGCTTTGACGGCAGTGCGGCTCATTGTTTCACTACTTAACACTTCAGTTTTCTCCAGTGAAAGAAGGTTTCCTACTCGTTGGTTACAAACGGAAGAAACAGAAAGAAAACAAATAACAAGGGAAAGAAAGAAAAAGAAAAAGAGTAAAAGAGACATAGAAAAGGGGGACGATAAATAGAAGCGAGAAGTATAAAAAGAAAGACTTGCTTTGATTGTATCACTTCCGCGAGAGCTGAGTGGGCAAGCCGCTGTCATTTTTCCAAGGATGTTCGAAGACTCTCCTTTGCTGCGTTTATAAGGACTGGTTTAGATGTAGAAAGAAGTTAAGGACTGTGAATTTCACAACCTTTTTGCAAAGAGATCAGGCTGAATATATTCGTCTTTTCCCGATTGTTTTGTAGTCCTTGGCGGTCCAATCAGGCCATTTGGGACGAAATCGTACCAAACTGTACGGAAGCATATTGTACCGGGTACTTTAGAACTGGGGAAGCGAAAGCAAAAGATCGATGGCATTAGGTTAAATCCCTTGCCATTCCCTTCGGTGCTTCTTACTTTCATGTTTTTAATCGAAACGATTATTCCATTGTTCAATAAATGCGCCGGCCTTACAACTTACTTCCTTTGTGTCTTCATCAGAAATTCCAAGAAAAATGAAAGCGACCACAAGACAACAAAATTACTTTGATTTACCGCAAATAATTAAGTTTGATTCAAACGCAAACCGAAACGAAACAAAAAGCCAATGTACCCTTTGCAATAGATATGAATGCTGTTGGTATTTAATTAATGCAAGAAACCTTTCTCTAAAGCAGATGTAAAGTTACATCTTAATCCGAGAATAGATGAACAAGTGAGACTGACACGGAAATGTGTTCCGGCTTTGTTTTCCATTTGTAGGTTCCATGAAAAACGCTTTGCCTTTTCTACAGGCACAGTAGGCCAGAAAAACATTGTTTGTGTTTGATATCTCTCCTTTATCGATATCTCCTTCCTTTTTTCGTGGGTGGAACTAAACGAATAAAAGGTTTTAATTTTAACGAGAAAGGGTGTCACATTAAACGTTGTAATAGTGTTGTTAAAAGAAATTGGTCTGCAATCCACCCTGTTTGAGTCTTAAGAAAACTCTAATTCGTGAAAGAAACAAATTTGAAAACAGGCTGAAACTAAAATTAGTAGTAGGTCTCAATAAGCTAGAGACTGTGAGAGAAAAATCTTCGTATCGAGTACATTGCACAATTTCTCTTGTGCATTAAAAGCAAATTAATTGGCCGAGAGATTGTATGTACGGACTGAAAAGTCATAAACATCGAACTGAATATTTCAACTCGAATAAATTAGACGGCAAAGCCAACTGATCGAGAGGAAATAGCAGGTTTTTTTTTTTCAAACATTGACTGGTTGCCTAAGCTGACTGATTGATTTGGTGAGAAAGAAAGACAAATGTTTCAGCTCGAATAAATCAATGCGAAGTCACCTCAGTTAGGACACAATAGGAGTTTAAAAAAAGGATACATGGAGATAAGTTTCGTCTTAATGCCATTAACGTTTTATATATACTCGATGAAGGTTCCCACGCTGGTTTTTAACATAAAATGGTATTGTTGGTTCAAACCAATTAATGTAAGCGGCGTGCGGTAAAAGCAGACACGAACGAGCTAAGGTACTTGCGACTTCTATTTGTTCAAAACCTTTTTAGTTCTCGAAACGAAGAGATTATTCTAAGATCCCCCCCCCCCCAAAAAAAAAGAGATTTTAACTCCAATCCTTCTAGATGGAATTGTTCCGGTACACAGACCGAACAGTCGGCTTTCGGAATTTTCTTCGATAAAAAGCACAGCTATAGTCAGTATCAGTCAGTGTTTACGGCACCGGAGATGCCTCGTTCGAGTACGCCTCGACACACTCTCTTTTCAAATGTTTATGAATATATATATACAAATAATGTGCGACTTATATAAACTGAAAAAGCCAATCTGAGATCAAACCAGAGCAATCTAGAATGCTGTATTTTGATAGGTAGTTACAATTCACGTTCAACGAACAGATGAACTGTCAGAGAAAGCTAGGCTAGGTCAAATTATGTGTTGCGTTTAATTTCTATCCCTTCCCCATATTCTTTTTAAAACTAAAGTACGAGGAAGATTACAATTCTTCCTTATACTCCTTCAAAATAGCTCACGTGAAATTTGCCTGAGGCCATCTATGGCCGAGCAAGGTTCTTGTTTTTAAAACAATTCTTCGTTGTTTGTTGTAGTATACACTGGAATTTATTAACTCTTTCCAAGAGCTTAGGAATCGAAGCCATAACAATCTGTTAACTTTTTATCTCTTGTCGCAGATAGTTTTTTTTTTCGTCAGTTTCTTTAAACCGCAACACAAGGTTAACACGTTGTAAGGTTAAAGAAAGATGTTTACCTAGTAACGATCTTTTTTTTATTTTTTCAATCGTAAAAATTCATGATACACACACATACAACATGAATTGTTATTGACTGTTACAGATATTGTAGTTTCGTGCGGAGTACTCTATTGGCGTGAAAAGAGCGGCCGCCTGGAAAGACCGTAGGCACGAGTCGTAAGATCGAAGCAGAAGAAGTGTGTGGAAACAACAAAAAAAGATAAATACTAAACGAAGTGACGTCTTACCTCCGCAACAGCCATCGCAACTACAAATAGAAATGTACCCATTACAATTAATCGAGATGCCATATCGAAGATGCCTTGGTTTTTGCCCCTGTCTGCTTTCAGTGAACTGCGACGGTTTTAGACTCAGCATCGGCTTAAATACTGTGCCGCAGAGAAGCAAGATGTTTCCAGACTTCACTCGCCCCCGCCTATGTAACCAAAGAACTCGGTCCACGTGTGAAGCGGTACGCACTCTCGAGTCCGGATGACAATTTATCAATTTAACGATAAAAGCTGAATTTTTTTTTTGTGAACTTGGCCTAAGCGCGGACGCGAAAGAACAAATGAGATTGCATGGTTACATTGGCATTAATTTCAGCAATTTTAGCTCAACTCTAGCTGGAGCAGGCGCTGGGAAATGAGAAATTTATCGCAGTGCCGCCTTTCGCCGGTTATTTCGCGCAGGTGTTCTCTTTTTTGTAATGGACAATTTAGTTTGTTAGCTGATGGTAGAGTTTTATGTCTTGTTGTTACTTAACAAGTTCCTCAGCAGGAAATTAAGGAGGAGCTGAGATCGAAGCGTTGTGTAAGTTGCTAATAGTAGATCCTTCTTTTAACGTCAAAACTAACTGTGACCAACGTTGCTCTTGAAAGAAAAAAATAAATTAATTAAAAATTGAAAACAAAAAACAATCAAGTGAATTGAATTGAATTCAGTTTTTTCCTCCCCTTTTGGGCGGTTTGGTAAGAATAACAAAAACTGACTCCAGGAGAAACAAATGGAAACCCGTTGCAGCCGCTTTGCGAAACGTCGACCCACGTATACATATTTCGACATATTTGAGCACAGGGAGACAAAACGCACATCTATTTCATTCTATACGTTGTTAAAAAACCCCAGGGGTAATGCGGTGCGGTAAAGTGTAATTCCACACGTATACCCAGAACTCAGTCGCTTGGGCAGCGAGATGTAAGACGGATTTCCGTAGCCATAATAAATGAATGAATTGATCAGCAGCTCATGGAGTTTCATAACCGGCTTTAACAGCACGTACATTTTAAACTCTCCGGCATAGCAGAGCGAAGCTAAGGCAGCAAAACAGTCGACTGTGTAATTTGCATTGCGCCTTAGTATATATCTGACTCGTTATAATTAATAAGGAGCTTTAGCAACGAGGACGGCAGCGGGCTACAAAACAGCAGGTTTAATTAACGGAAACAATCGCTCTGCACGCTCTGCATGTGCGTTTTACAATGTTACATGTCTTTCCCGTCCTTCTTTCCCGTCTGCAAAACTGACAACAACGTCAAATGAACAAAATCAGCACTTTTAGTAAGGAAAACGCCAGAACATGCCGTTGAGTTTTTCCCTCTCTCCAAACTTGAACACCGTTCATACCAGTTTTTTTTTTTTTAATTTCGAGATAACAGACACATTTTAAATGTTGAAAGAGTTAAAATAATAGCGAAGTGATTACAATAACACCAATTTACATTCGGAAAATACTGACGTTCTCGTTGCCGTTCTCGTTTCTAAAAAGCATCCTAATGTATTAACGGCACCGTGCGGGAAGCCCAAGAGTCTAAATACTGAAATCATTAAAAGAAATGTCATCAAATAAAGCTCTAGCGCGGGCCGTACAGTACTCATGTTTTATGTTGTCTGGGTTGTTTCACGATTTTTTGAATATAGAGAGAAAATGAGAAGCAAAGACAAGAACAAAGACAAAGTTTCGCTCAGTGAGGTTTAATGTTTGCTTCACCTATTGAGTTTTTAGCTTCCTCAAATTGCGGGATATAAAATTTTTGTCATCGTGTTGAAAGCGATGAGATGAGGTATCTGAAAATTGTCGCATATTATCCACGGAGAAAAATGCTGTTGGTTTCTACATATTTCCACTGAACTTGATTCCGAATTTACAGCCAAAGACTTAAAAGGCATCTCTACGGGTTCACGAAACGATATTTGATGATATCAGTTTGTCATATCTTTAAACAACTCAAACTGGCGATTATTTTGTGCATGAAAATGTTAATTCATGTCTTCTTTTAACTGAGAGGAAATGCAAGGGACAATATGAAACCTTAAAATGCTTCCGAGCTTTAAAACAAATAAATCGTTAAGAGATGCCTCGTCAGGTCTTTAGAGAATATATGTGTGCCCTGATTTCTAAGTAATAAAAATTTAAGAGTGAAATACAATATTTAACAACTACCGTACCCTTGAGCATTTGGTACAATCAGTGGAAGACTCAGCGAAACCTTGGCTTAACCAGCTGGAATTGAACTCGGGGAAAAAAACTGCAAGCTAGTGGGCAAGAAAACTAAATGGTAAAATAAACAAACTCAAGATATGTTTTCCCCAAGTTATCAGTGAAATTGAAATTGTATCAACGGACTTCCGCCGAGGACGAACGGAACATACGCACATCCGAACAATTCAATTGAAAAAACGACAAATTGGCGGACGAGGCTCTGCAAAAGAAAACGAAGACTCCTTTTTGCACTTGAATTTCGCGGTCATAGAGCCATTTTACCTGGTTTGATCATTTTTAAACTGTCGGCTTTGAAATTGTTTTAGCTTTACGCCCTGTTTGAATAAAGCGGCAGTCGATCTATGCTCTTCAAATGTAAATGGCATGGTAAGCACGTGGGGTATATTTTAGTGGGTTTCGACAGACCGGCAAAAAGCTCCAAGGAAAGTCGCCCGTGCGCAGGGATCCAAATTCCGTTTGCAAAGCTAAAATATTAGATGAAAACTTCCGCTGAACAATGGACATAAAAGGCATACCTTTAGCCGAGACACGAGCAGTTGTAAAATGAAATAGTTATAATATGAAACAACAGATCACTGGAAACACGCGAGACTTACGATTAAATAGACCCCCAAAGCGTGCATGCTGCTACTGCTGCAATTTTTATAGCAATTTCTCTTGCTATGTTTTAGAAGCAAGTTGGCTTGTGTTGAAAGGGAACCCAAGCG
>BLFK01000435.1:0-16053 GCA_014634185.1 Astreopora myriophthalma | reverse complement strand
AAACCACGTGGTGGTTATTTAATTGGCGAAGGCAAAGCATTACATCATCACGAGGGATAAGAGTGCAAGGTCATTCTAGGTCATTCACGATTGCACCATTTTTGATCTGGTTTCATTTGACCATTGCACCATAGCTTGAACTGCTTTGGATTACTGAGGATGTTGTTTTATATCGTGAATCGCTTTTGTCTTTGGACGATCAAAATGCATACAAAACCGCATGCCCTTCGGCGTAGACCTATCTCTTTGGTCCGCGAACTCGGAGAGAAATGCCAAGAGAACTCAAACTCGCACATGAACTCAAATGGACTCGAATGCCACTGAAATTTACTGAAACGAGGAGGAAAAGATTAATTCTCATGCAAGCAGGTACTTTACTAAGATTTTCTGAAGACAACAGGGATGAAGAAATATCCCGACGATCAACAGACGCCATATTGCAATGCTTCGAAATCAACGGAAGGTCAGCGCTTCAGCTACACGTACGTAGTTGACATAATTTTCGCAGCGAAGAAACGGCCATAGGCCAGAAGAAATGACAAAATGAGATGACGTCAAGTCTATTATTTGTTATATTCTTTTGCTTTACATTGTGTTACAATTTCGAGTGAACTCGCAAATGGTCTGTTATCTTGATGTTTAGATGCCATGTATCAATAAAGAAGTTCGAAGAAGCTTAAGAAGAGTAAACAATTGGTAATGAAAGAGGACTCGTCTTCGTAATCATCTTCGTAATCGTCACCACTGTTGTACATAAAATTTTCAAACTCATTAATCATGCCTAAGGACACTATAGCTGGATTGAAGCAAGAAAACGAATCATTGAAGCAGCAGATGACAGCTTTAGCTAGTGAAGTCAAGTGGATGAAAGACAAGTTTCGAGCTACCAATAGCAGCGGAAAAACGCTTAAAAGAGAAGCAGAGAGAAGCCTTCAGTTTCTCAGTGACGAATATGATGATCTAAACTCATCCAGTGCACGCATGGTGGCTGAATTAAAGAATATAACGTGTCGGTGAAACGATCTGAGTGCTCAAGTGGAACGAATTAGCGACGCCATTGCCCAGGCTGAAGAATACAGCTACCAGTTTAATATAAAAATTATAGGCCTACCAGAAATGAAAGACAACGAATCTGCTCAAGACACGAGCACTTTGTGTCTGAAATTATTTCAAGAAATGAGTGCCGAAGTCGCCACTTCTGACATCGATATCGCGCATCAAGTCCCGACACGAAAGAACAGGACCAAAACCTGTAATCTGTAAATTTGTTCGGGGCCTAGTAAAGGACAAAGTTATGGAAGTAAGACAACAAGCTTCCCAGTTAAACCCAACGCGTATTGGATTATCTGCTGGCTCGGAGCTTGGTCGTGTAAGATTATTCGATCATCTAACTCCGGCAAAACAAGTGCTGTACTACAAAGCCAAGAAGTTCAAAGATGAGAACGGATACCGTTTTTGCTGGGTCAAGAACTCCACCGTTTATTTGAGGAAAGCTGAGGGCTCCCGTGCACTGAAATTATCAAAGCTGAGTTGTTTACAGGAGCTAATGACAGATCAGTGACTCTTCGACACTATAGATAAGTGCATTTGATATTGTGTTAATGATATTTTTAAATGAGTACCCTAGATAGTAAGGAAATCTGTACCGTATTTTCGTCAAAATATTAACATCGTTCATGGTCAATTCAACAACTCTTTTTTTTCAAATTTACCATCCAAGAAGAGCCTTGAAACGATGCCTAGTATCTATGATCTCGACCTTTTCAAGTTAAACGCAGTTGAAGGTCTGAATCCTGGTAATGGTATTTATAATCATGAAATTCAATGTCACTACTACTCTCCCCCATAGTTTCCATAAGTATAAAAGTGAACTCCCAAAACATGTTAAGGATTCATGCTTCGCTGTCCTTCATAATAACATTAGAAGTCTTAGACGAAATCTTGAAAATTTTCAGACCCATCTCCTTGCTGAGCTAGATTTTAATTTGTCTATTATTGGAGTTTCGGAAACAAAGATTATAAGCGGCAGAAATTTGAATTTCAACCCTGACATTCTAGGATATGTATTTGAATACGTCCCAACGCCTCTGGCTTCTGGAGGTGTTGGCATGTATATTAGCCAAAATTTGACGTATACGGTTATCGAAAAACATCAGAGGTTGCATTCCAGGCATTATGGATCGAGATCCAAAATGAGGGGAAACGCAACATCATTTGTGGTATTATTTATCGACAACATAATTCCCCCCAGCGCTTTCAAGAATACTTCGATGAAACACTTGAGAAATTGATGAATTCTAACAAATCTGTCTATATTATGGGCGACTTCAACATTAATCTCCTCTCCGCAGAAACTTCAAAGTATGCCCATGATTTCCTTCTCTCTCTGCAAAGTTTCACATTTATGCCAGCCATTGATAAACCTACCGGTGTCTATGACAATTCAGCTACGCTTATCGATAATATCCTAACCAACAAAATCGACTTGGAAATTACTAGTGGTAACATCATTTCTGATATTACCGATCATTTTTCACAATTCTGTATTTCCTATCTTTTTACATAAAAACGAAATCCAGTAAACAAAGATACATAGACTTTTCTTGTTTCTCCGAGAGCAGATTTAAGTGTGAACTCTCAGAGGTGCTATCTGACCTAGTTATTCCTGACGCCTTCCCTGATGTAGATGCCGCTTTCTCTCAGTTTTACAACATTCTGAGGAGTCTTGTTGATAAACACGCTCCCTTGAGGATAGTTACCAAACGCAAGCTTAAAGAGTTTTCTAAACCTTGGATAACGAGTGGTATTAGGAAATCAATTAAGGCGAAAAACACACTTTTTCGCACGGAGGATTTTGCTAACTTTACAAATTTTACAGAAATAAAATCACAGCTCTTATTAGACAAAGTAAGAAGAATTATTATGATGATTTCTTTTCCAAGAACGTAACGTAAATAACATGAAAAACACTTGGAACGGAATAAATAACCTAATCAACTCTAAGAAAAAGCAATCAAAAGTAATTTCTTCCTTGAAACGCCCCAGTGACAATAGCCTCACAACTGATCCCATCGAGATTTCTAATATTTTGAACAAGTATTTTTCCTCCATTGGTGGTAGCCTTGCTTCTCACGTTCCGCACTCTTCGCATTCTTTTACTAAATTTTTGTCACCAAGAAACCCAAATTCCTTTTTTGTGATCCGGTTTCCCCAGCGGACATAGTAAACGAGATATCCTATGGCTTTTTTTCTTGTCCAGTTCGCATATTATCTGGCTCCACGCACATTATAGCCGGTCCCTTAGCTGATATAGTAAATATGTCGATTGATACTGGTGTATTCCAAGCCAAACTAAAGCGAGCGAAAGTCATTCCTGTCTATAAGAGCGATGATGAAACAGACCCTGGAAATTACCGGCCAATATCTTTACTCTCCGTTTTCAACCGGATATTTGAAAAAACTATGTACCATCGACTGAAAGCCTTTCTTGACAGAAATGATATTCTTTTTAAATCTCAATACGGTTTTCGTGAAAAGCATTCTACTCAACATGCTATCCTTGACATCGTTGATACCATACAGAATAATATGGACCTAAAACTTTTCACCTGCGGAGTTTTTATAGATTTGAGGAAAGCCTTTGATACCATGGATCATTCAATCTTCCTCCAGAAACTCAATCACTATGGTATAAGGAGAAGCATTAATAATTGGTTTTCTTCATATGTACTCGACCGTTCACAGGTTACCGAAGTGAATTCCAAACAATCAGTGATTAATAAGATTTCTTATGGAGTTCCTCAAGGCTCTGTGCTGGGACCCATACTATTCTTGATTTATATCAATGATATTTTTAATTCTTCCGCGAAGTTATTTTTTCTTCTCTTTGCCGACGACACCACTCTGATGTATGCTGACAAGAATCTGAAATCTGTCGAGGCAACAGTGAATTGGGAAAAGTTTCTGACTGGCTAGCGCTTAATGCAAATAAACTAACGTTAAACCTAAAAAAGGCGAACTTTGTTGTTTTTCGCCCGTATCAACGTAGATAAACCACTTGGTTAATATTAAAATGATTGATAACAGTATTCAAAAGCTTATCCCTCTTGAATGCAAGACTTTTTACTTTATTTAGTTTTACTGGACAGTAACCCAAGCTGGAAATTTCACATCGACAATATTGCTCTGAAATAAGCAAAATTGTCGGAGTAATTGCTCGTCTCAGACACTTTGTCCCACTCCCTACTCTAATAAGTATCTATCGCTCTCTGATTCTGCCTTACTTGTCCTGTGGTTTGTCTGCTTCAGTGGGGCCAAGCTGCCACAGTTCATTTAAACAAAATTCTCTTATTGCAAAAACGTGCTCTTCGTCTGTCGTATTTTCGTGAACCAAGATCTCACGCAGTCCCCCTCTTTATCTCTTCCAAAACTCTTCCGTTGAATATGCTCTACGTTACACAAGTCTTGTCTGTAATGTATGATGTCTCTTGTAAAAACACACCTTCTAACATAACTGTCCTTTTTATCAAAGCTAATGATAAGCATAATTAATCACGAAACTAGATTCTCCTCGTCTGGAAAGTTCTACATCAGAACCTCGAGAATAAATCAAAAGCAGAGGTCTTTTGCGAGTTTCGGAGCTACACTATGGAATTCACTTTCAATTGAGACCAGGAAACTTCCCAAACATGCTTTTAAAAAACGAATTAAACAGATGCTATTTTCCATATTTGAGGCTGAGGGGGATTATGTTGAGGCATCTATCTTGATTAGCAAATTATTCAGGTTAAACTCGCTATCATTGTACTCCATTTCATTCATTCACCTAGCTTCTTCGTTTTATTTATTTATCTAGTTTTTTCCTGCGTATTGTACCTGCTAAATTGTCAACTCCTAGTGCGAATTGTTATAATCATACCTATCTATAATCATAGCTATTAATAAATTTTTCTTACTTTTTGTAAACAGTAATTTATTTAATGACTGCTCTAGCCTTAGGCCGCCCGCCTCGACTAGCGTTGGCTATTTGCGGGCGGAACTGCTTTGTATGTATAGAATTTGAGTTGACTGATTTTAAATTAAAAAATAAAATTAAAAAATGTTGATTGTAATGTTCTATCCTTGGTGCACATTGCCACATTGACAGCATTTCTAAGTTGTATATATCGAACATCATGATGTTTGACTGTCTCATGCACGGTTCTAGTTCTGAAACATTTTATGTCATTAACAGAGGGAGATGATTTTGATGTATTTGAAAAATCTGCACAACTATCTGTAACTGGTAACGGTGGCGGCTATTAAATGAAAACCTGGTTTCACTGAAGGAATGCAGGTAGTTTATTTACTTTCGTTGTGTACTAGAAGACACGTTTGCGTAGACCTATTCATTGAATCTGACATTACTGAGAACCGAGCAGTTTTACAGACATTCATGGATACAGAATCAGCTGACACACTTAGGAAACTTGCTCGAACATATGTAATTACGCCGATGCCAGGGACAGCCGCGGTAAAGTTTGGGTGGATTATCCGTTTTGTTCATCGTAGTCGCAAATTGCAACGCTTGTTCTGATTGGCTAGTTTTATTTTGTGGCCAATGGTATCCACTGTAATATCAAGCTCGAAGTCACTCTTTTCGTGAAAAAAACGTTGCGAGAATACATCGAGGTACTAATTGTTTACTTTTGTAACCTTTTGTTCCACTTACTTGTGTTTTCAGGTTTCAATTAAAGTTTCTTTTATTCAACAAGTGGTGTTGGAAAGTTACGTTCTTGAGCCCTCCGGGCTGTTTAGCCTTGTGGCAGTTACAGCGGGAATATATCGAGGTACTAATTTTGCATCTTGCGAACTCGGTACAGTTTGCCGATAAACACTCTGGTCTTGTTTTGGTGTCGTTTTACGATGCCGCCATGGACTGGGGCAAAGTTTTTGTGTAAGCACGTTGTTTCGAGTGCGGATCAGTGTGATTGTGTCACAAGTTTTAAATGGTGGGCCATACTTCAAATCATCTCAGTACCTGAGTGAAAAATACTGAAGTTCTGAGTGGACTAGAAGACCACTTATTTAAAACGCTCTGAACTGCCGAAAGTCTGTAGAAGAAGGTATTGTTTAGTATTTGCTTTGCTTTATTAAAGTCATTGAATATATTGATAATGTGAATAATCGAACTTACCAGTGTCCTACTTGTTCCGTTACATTTTGTAATATGGTCTTCCTTTGAGTTTGTTTATTGAATCTTTTTAAGCAAGTTGCGCGTGCAGTGATGTAATTTTTTTTTTTTTGGGGAGGGGGGATGGGGGTTACAATAGTTCTCTACATTGTTTCTGTTCACATTTGCCTGGCGCGTCAGAAAAAAATGTAATATTTTAACGAGCTCAATTTTAGCTTTAAGTGCGATTTCGAACAAAATTTGTACGTTCAATAGCACCCAAGACGTAACTTGTCGGATATTCTACATATAATTGGGTCTACCGTTTGCGTATTAAATATTGACGTTTGTTTATATTAAATTCTTTGGACAACTATAACTCTTCCAATGAAATGGTCATTCATTCGCCGTATTACGTGTGAAGGCAATTTTTTTAAATGGAAAAAGTAAAACTGTGTTGTACGATCTTTCAGAAGATAGTCCAATAACCTTAAGTCACTGTGAAGGCAGGCATTCGCTGCATGGGGAGGCTACTCAGTATGGCGGTACACTCTTCTTGTAAACTTACTGTGTTAGGGGATATTTATTATTTTTCTACCTCTTCTTGTTTTAACTCGTTTTAGATTGTTTTGTTTGGTTTTCTTTATTTAATTGCTTTCGTCAAGGCTAAACAACAACAACAAAAAATTGTTTCATCCCGTAAATTCGTTGTTTAAGTAAACTCTCTCCCGTAGTCGCCGGGAGAAGTTGTTCCTCCAGGTACGGGAGCGAAAAAAATCGCCAAAAATCGAGCTTTCGATGGCATGTACGAAAACCGGAACACCGAAACAGCCGTTTACAAATGCTAACATGAGGCCTAAAAACTTTTGTTTAGGCCTAATTAGGCCTAAGGTTAGCTTTAATGATTGTTTAGGCCTAATTAGGCCTAAGCAAAAGTTTTTAGGCCTCATGTTAGCATTTGTAAACGGCTGTTTCGGTGTTTCGGCGGTTCCGGCGGTTTCGTTTCGGTGTTCCGGGTTTTAGTACATGCCGCTTTCGATCGATCGGCTACAAATTTTGCGTGATTTCTGGCGTTACCTACATTGTAGCCCCATACTCGAGCGTCGGCGAAAATTATAATTCACTCGGAAAAGGTTTTGGAGGCCAATCTTAACCAGAGAAAGGTGTTGAAGGTGTTTACAGGGATAAAGAAAGTCTTCTTTATTCTTTCTATGGAAAATAAAGCGAGAGAGCGACGAAAAGGCAAGTAGTATTTGTTTTGCGTGTGATCGCGGCGTTGTGGAGATTTAAGTCAAACACGTTTTTGTTCACTAGTTAGGTATTTTCTTTGATTTCGCGGCCTATTTTTCTTCGAAATCTTGATATTTGCTTCGATATCAATGGAAACATATTCTAGTCTATTTGGACAGATATTTTGTGAACGACAGATGCAAAATTTGAAGTCTTGCACCCAGCAACGGGGCGCATAATTTGTCGTACAATCCATACTATCGATTTACACCCTTGATGACCTAATCGCGTTGCGGAAGAAAAGAATTCGACATGCGATCGATTTCTGTAAATTTTCGACAGGTACGCTAATATGATCAGAGAAACTTTTCTCTTATGGCCGAAAATTCTCGGTGAACGTCGCAATGAAGCAAAATCGTTTTTATGAGAAAATTTGCGGTATTTTCGCAAATGGCTGTTGTTTATGTCCATTTACCATAAATTATCTTCTCTCTGTGGATAAGTATAAAAGCTTATTTCCTAACCTTTAAAATGAGGTATAATTTACCCCAAAACTGTAAATACCCGTCGAGGAAAAAAAAATAGAACACCCTATATTTTTCGCCCCATTTTTCGTGTCCGGGAAACAGTTAAGTGACGCCAGTAAGGGCCTGATTACATGAGCCGGGCTGGCCCGGTTAGCCGGGCTGGTGTCAGTTTGCCGGGATCTCGGCACGTTTGTTAGACGCAACAAAAATCAACTTCGCGATTACATGACAACCGGGCCAGCCCGTTTAGCCGAGATCCCGGTACCGCGGTGCCGGATGATAATGGCTATCAATAGACTGAAAAACTGCTGATTCTGAATATGACAGTAACAAAATTACCAAATCCGCTACTGAAGTGAAAAATGAAATAAAAAATAAGGAAGGAGGATGTGATATTGTAAGGGACCGGTCAATAATTAGAGGGTGGGGGGCTAGTGGAGATATGGAATGGGTCAGCAAATTTTATGTAAGGATAAAAGGGTGGGGGGGGGGTTGCAAAAATTTTTGAAGCTGTACTGAAAATTTTTCTCGAGACATTATTAAAGTATCATCAGATAAACAACTTATACTATTTGTATTGAAAACGAAATGTTTATTTAATATTTCTTCGTGATAACAATTGTAAAATGAACTTGTGAACATCCCTTCAACCTTCATCTAACTTATAATTTTATTTTTCTTCACTATCAATAATTACAGCATTTCCTGACCCGTCATCACTACTTGCTGTAAAGTCTCTCACATGCTCTGTGTAAGAAACAGATTCAGTGGATAGCATTCCTTTTTCAACAATCATCCTAAGATATTTAACTTGAGAACGTGATAAGTTGGAAAAAGCTTCCAAGTTTAAATTGTCCTTTTCAATTACTTCTTGAGAAAGAGGAGCATTTGAAATGTACTGTTTAACGTTCTCCATGTTGCTTGCATTTCTAGAAGCTTTACGCTTTAGCCTTTCTTCTGTTCTCTTTCTGAGACTGTTTTTTTCCTTTTGTTGTCTGAGTAATGTGTTTGATCATGTCTGTGATCTTTCTCAACTGTTCAGCAAGATTGACCTCAATGTCTCTTACTTCCTCCTCCACCTTTAAAAGTTTTCCATTAATATCCTCATCAAATTTTCTTGGGTACTCATGTCCTGGTAAAACCTTTCAGGGTCGTACCCATAAAAAAATTATGACTGAGGGAATGTCCATTGTTAAATTCTCTTAATAATAATAAATAGGTGCTTATAGGGCACGTTTCAAACCTCAATGCGCCTAACAACGGATAATTCATTAAAAAGACAGAAAAATAAATAATTAATTAACGATAATGTTTTTGAAACAAAAATGTCTTAAGCCTAGTTTTGAATGTTTCTACTGTTTCTGCTCTTTTAATATATTCCGGAATTGAGTTCCATAATTTCGGCGCAGTTGCTGAAAAAGCGCGGCCACCATAGGAATTGGATTTGATAGATGGGATGCATAACAGTGAAAGAGTTGATGATCTCAGTGTTCTTAATGGGTGATATTCTTGTATAATAGGTTCTAAATAACTGGTAGATTGCCCATTTAAGATCTCATACGTTATAAGTAAAATTTTAAAATTAATTCTTGCTTCGACTGGCAGCCAACGCAGATTCTTTAAAATAGGTGTTATATGGTCAGTACTTCGTGTTCCAGTTATCATTCGAGCAGCGATATTCTGGATTCTCAGTAATTTGTCCCTTGGATACTTTGGTATCCCATATAAAACGCTATTACAATAGTCTAGTCTGGAAATCACAAGGGAGTTGACTAGTATCTTAAACCCATCACACGGAAGGTATCTACGGATGCGTCCAATGGATCTTAGCTTTGATTCCTATTGTACTATTAGCCAACGTTAAAGTCTCCAACGATGACAGTTGCTTCTTGAAACGGGAGGTGAAATGCAGTATTTCAGTTTTACCAGGATTGCTCTTCAACATGTTCTGAGTGTTCCATGCAAAAACATCATTTGCGCATGCTTGAAGAATTTCGACAGAATCAACAGAATGCTCAGGATCTTTAATAGCGATGTAGATTTGGGTATCGTCAGCGTAGAACGTACAATTTAAATCATGAGTAAGTATAACATCTTGAAGAGGTGCCAGGTAGAGAATAAAAAGTAATGGGCCAAGTATCGAGCCCTGAGGCACTCCATATTCTAAGCATCGCGGTGAGGATGTAGAATCACTGATAGTTACTTGCTGGAAACGATCAAGTAAGTATGAGGAGAACCATTGAAGAACAGTTTCAGTGAAGTTAAACTATGTTCGAAGTCTCGTGAGCAGAAGAGGGTGGTCTATGGTATCGAACGCTGCTGGTAAATCTAGCAGAACCAGAATTACTTCGCCTTGGGAGTCAAGTGTCCTAACAATATCATTACTAACTCTGAGTAGGGCAGACTCTGTTGAGTGGTGTTTCCTGTATGCAGATTGTAAGGAAGGAAATAGTCCATGGCAGTTCAGGTAATTGTGAACTTGAATGGCAACTGACTTTTCAATTACCTTTTAAGTGGAATATTGGCTATAGGTCTATAATTAAGAAACAGATCAGGCACGAGATCAGGTTTCTTCAGTTTCGGACGAACCAGTGAGGTTTTCAAAGAAGTAGGGAAGACTCCAGTTGCAATACATTGTCTGACGATTCTGCTGATGAAAGGTAATAATAAATTTATGTTGCCTTTAATGATATGTGTATGGATCAAGAGCGCAAGTCTTGTTCGAGAATGATGTTATCTAGGTATGATGTCTTTCTAGGTATTTAGGGTGTTTATATAGGACTTTATTTAACAGAACACTTTGATCACGGATTAAAGGGGGAAAAATGACTGTGGCAAGTGCCTCGGTTTGCCTCATACTGGCTACGGCCCTGCCTTTCCAGACTTGATAAAGTGAGAGGACAGACACTTTTGTGCTTCTTATCTCTTCTTCTGGATACTTGACTTTATGCCTTCTATCATCTTAATATTTTTGTTCAACAGAATTTTATTGGAGGGTGTAAGAATGTATTGTTCATAGAAGTATTTCCCTGCAGCAGCGGGATTACAAGGGTTCATAACACTTGCAATTTGTTTGTTCTAATCTTGCAACAGAAGATTTTAAATAATACTCACGCCTTCCCTCTTCATGAAAGAGCTTCTGAAACTCGCGAGCATTCCGCCAGTGAGAATTCAAATGTAATTCGTGGTGTGGTCGCATTTGAGATCCAGCCAAACTTTTTTTCTTCCCATGGACGTTCCATATACTTATTAGATCGTTGAAAGATTACTGAAGCCAGATGAAGAACCTGGCTACTGTTCGACACTTTTGCTTTTCTTAACAAAACTTCTTCCTTCTTCCGGAAGTATCGCTTGATGTTTACTTTAGACAGACCTGAGGAAAATTTCAAAAGGTATGACTATAGCGCAATGTTACGGATTGAATGCTAAATGTGATAAGAAACAACAGTTTGCTAGATTAGTAAGAGAGAATCGCTTACCAAACTCCTTTAAATCCTCTTCATCCACATCTTGAAGGTGTTCATTCTCTGTCACTCCAACTGCTATAAATTTATTTTTGAATGGGCTCAGGTCATTCAAGCGTAAAAACTCTGAGATTTCTGGATATTCCTCATGTTCTTCATTTGCCTGACAAATAATAGTAAAATTAAACGAAACTTACCTTAAATTGAAGTTTGATTGAAATTCTATCACCGGCAGCCCAATGATTACATAAATACAATATGGCGATGTCCGAATGAGATTTTACAGTCAACGAAACTGAGGATAAACCTGTAGGTATCCATAAAAAACAGCCTCGACCTAAACAGCAGTCATTTTCAGCTAAAAGGAGTGAATCGCCCCAGTTGTCAGCCGAGGGAAAGTTTTTGCGAAAATCCCTTCAAACTTGCAAAGTTGAAGACAATCTTGCTAAGGTTGTTGAAAGCCACGAAAGGAGCACAAATGAAAAGAATCTTAGAGGGGCTTCTATATGTGTTGAGGCAACTGTTAGCTGTGGCTTTATACGGAGAGAAAGCTGTCGGATTTCTGTCTCTTGATGATGCATACGATTTATTTTGTGGCTTCATGGATACGAAAGCAGAGAAAGCACATTTTCGTGATCATCTCTTGGACAAGGGTTATTTTGTGTTCATGTGGCGACAATATGTGAGGAGCAATTCGTGATACTGCAGAATGAGAACACATAAATAGGAAAGTTTCTTTTAGAGTTAGAACAGATTGAGGAGTCAGAAGAAAGTGAAGTGCCTACTCGACATTTTCTAGACAGCACCTCCCTCTTCAAGATAAGATTACTTCTTCTATGGATACAGAGTATGACAGGATGGCGCCCAAAGCTGTGATATTCACGTCACATACAAGAGCCCAGACATACAACCTTGGAATAAAACCTGACAGAGCGGTTTGGTTTTTGTCCAAAGTTCTAATGCCTTCTGAGCAAAGTGAGAGGGCATTGCAAGAAGAAGATGTATATCAACTGCGAGCACGTGAGAGGCTGCGCAAAATTGAAGCTAAGATCCAAAGTATTGACCACAAGATTGAGAGAGATGCAAGTCTTTTGTCTGAAAAGAGAATGCTTGATCTTGAGGGTGAAAGAAATACTTTAAAAAAGCGAGTTACTGACCTATCAAAAATAGTCAGCCACAGTGATGATCCAAATGTAAACTGGCGGATGAAACAAGCAACAAAACGAATTGCGAGTCAGCTTCTGGAGTCCAACCAGGTTAAGAGAAGAAAACTTGGTGCAGGTCCACCTTGCCTACTGGATGAACAAGATGAAGAATTTATTGCCAAAGCAATCGAAAGTAAAAGTACTTGTCATGGAAGAAGACATGAAACGACTCTATTTACACATCACAGGGTAAAAGAGGGGCACTTTCTTTTACCCTTTTTTGCAGTCTTTTTTAAGTCTGCAACAACTGTGACAAACAGAGGCAATCCAAGAAATGTAAGGGCAGTTGAAGCAAAGGCTCACAAACATGGAAAGTGGTTGTGGTGTGCAAAGAAGCCTCCTAACACTGAAGCACATAACACAGAGTCAACACATCATCAGCGCGCTCATATTCGAAATACAAAGTTTTGTATGTTTGCTGATGATAGAAAGGAGCACAGTGCTTTGATAAGCATGGATGACAAGGTATGCTTAAAGCCTGGAACAGATGTTGGGGCCAGAGATTCTGGAAGGAAGAGACTGTCCCATGAGCATCCATCCTTGTTTCAAAAATCTGGATTGCATACATACGGCACAGGTTTGAAGAAATTTTCTGCCTTTCATCACGATATTGCATGCTACTTTTCAGATGTAACAATGAAAGAAGATGTGGCAGATGCAACAATACAGCCTGGATGCCAACAAAGGCTCTATGAAGAACACAAACTACAATGGCTAGTGCAGCAATTGAAAGAGGCTGAAATGTCTTTGATTGAGGAAAGGGATGGGATTTTGGACTCCGAGAAAGATATTGGAGACGATCTGCAAAGCATGGCTCTCAAAATGCAAGAGAAGTCGTCATTCTGTGTTGACAATTTCTTGCAGTTGATCGAAGAAAACAAACTGTGGGAGGAGGAGGAAGAACTTTCAAAGCAATGTTTGGAAATTCCTCTCAAACTTAAAAAGGTTGCAACTTGCACCATGGTACTGTGATATGCTCAAAACGACAGATGCGGGTCCAAGCGTTGGAATTTCAAATACAGAGGTGCACTTCAGAGACAAAGTGTCTGAAGAAGTGAAGACTATAGATGATGAGCCTGGGCCTGCAGGAGACTTCATGAGATGCTATCTCACTTCAAGAAAAGAGAAGCAGTTCTTTTTTAATGCTACCTACTTAATGCTATACACTTCTGCCAAGTCAGAAATGAAAAGAAAATCAGTTCCTGGCAATGCATACTTTAGCAAAATTGATGCATTCACCAAACGTCATTGTGAAAATGGTGCAATGTATTTGGAATACTTGAAAGGGTCTTGTGAAGGGGAAAGGGGTGAAAAATTCAACTTCTGTAGTTCCCATGAACTGTGCTGCTCCATCACCATCAATCGCATCCCAAAGCCCTATCCTGATTCGAACAGGTCTGGCGTGCGTTTCTCAAAACTCCCGAAACTTTTCGGGTGCCTTTCGGGTGACATAATTTCCTTCGTATCTTAAAAACGAAGGCGTTTCCAGGCATGAAATTTTGTAAAACACTTGCCCTTCCCTATCTTGAAAACATAGCAAAACACCAGCTTTTTAGAATAAGTGGTCGCTGTTTTAGAAATGGCTTTTCGGGCCCGAAAAGTTTACGGGACTTTCGAGAAACGGGCCCCTGGTCTTCATTATCTGGCTGTTAAAGGCACCCCGACGGCCAACAGAAGTGTTGACGATTACCATCCAAGAGTACAGCTAAAGAAAATCTTTACCGAAGATAAGTATTTCTTTGAGAATTCTGACAATAGAAATGATTTTTCTAGGAAATATGTGGTTTCTGCAGAAGCCATCAACAATTGCGTTGATCATGCAGCTTTTGGCTTTGGCTTTGAAGCATGAGAAAAGATCAAATGAGATTATGACTGGGAAGGAATGTTTCAGGATGCGAGCCTCTCAAAATTTAAAGTTGTGGAGCTGGATAAGTACATAACCTACCACCAGTTAGGAAAACTCACAACAAAACAGGGAAAGAAAGAGGCAATAAAATGGAACATCATTTGTCAACATTCCAGGCAAATTGACCAGGCTATCGAAGAGGAGGGAATTGGAGATGGCTCGGACAGTGAGTCAGGCGAAGATTCAGATGACGAGGACTGCGTCGTTGCTGAAATTGGGGACTCGAGCTATGAAGAGGAAGTGGAGGTGGAGTCTGAAAGTGCAGAAATGAGTGCATCTGTTATTTTCACACGGTCAGGGAGGAGGGCTACCAGGTTCATAATGTAATGACAGGAAAGTATGCCAATCCGTGTTGGGTATATTTAATGGGGGGCTCAGGAAAAAAAATGTGTCCTACAGGTTTCGGGGGTCATGAGAAACCAATAATGGTGTACTCGCTGATGCACCAGGCCCCTCCCCCACCCTCCTCTTATTGACCGTCCTCTCATGAGTGATTATTTTAAGACATTACGAGAGCCAATAATTGAACAACAGAAAAGAAAAACAGATGAGAAACAGGATACATTAATTGAACAGTTGAAGGATAATCAAGAGAGAATTGTTCAGGTTATGGAAGGCATGACCCAAGAAAGGCAATAGGTTATGATGGTATGCCATTACCTGAAACTGAATATGATGATGATGAAGATGAAGAGGAAGAAGATGAAGAGAGAGAAGAAGAAAAACTAAGAACAAGTAAATCACAAAAATTTAATTTGGATAAAGGTATTAATGAATATTATAAAAATCTACTGGAAAAAAGGGATTCCAATTACCATCTAATTTATTGAAATCTCAATCGAAACGTTAGGGACCTTTAGCAACGAGGACGGCAACGGCAACGAGAACGTCGATTCAAAATAGGAATTCACGTCGTTGTAATCACTGCGCAATTATTTCAACTTATTTAAAATGCAAAATTTGTCTCTGCTATCCAACAGTGAAACTGGTACAAACGGTGTTTAAGTTTGGAGAGAGATCGAAAATTTCAACGTCGTGTGCTGACGTTCTCACAAAGCCGCTGATTTTGGTCATGTGATGTTGCTGTTTTAGTAGTAGTATCGGATACTTCAGACCCATTTTGACAGGTAGTCATCAAATGACGTCATCAATCAGCATGTCAAAAAAGGGGGCGTGCATAAATTACAAAACAATGGGGCACAACCCTAGCCGACTCGTGAACCAACACGTGCAAATTTGAGCGGGAAAAAAAGAGACAAGGCGTGCATGAATTACAAAACAAGGGGGCATCTTGGAGCACAACCCTAGCTCAACGTGAAACAACACGTGTAATATTTTAACGGGAAAAAATAAAACGGATTGGTTGTTCTGTATTAGTTTTAGCGGGGAAATATATTTTTTTCGTAAGGTTTTGAGCGCGCGCGCGTGTGTTTAACGATTTTGTGTGTGTATAATTTTTGCGGTGAATATGCTTGCTTGGAGTGGAGCTCTGTCCTGCTCTGGAGGTGAAGAGTAAATGAGAGATTACAACGAAGTAAAGACATAACTAAAGGCTAGAAACCAATCAGAA
>BLFK01000433.1:144749-153465 GCA_014634185.1 Astreopora myriophthalma | reverse complement strand
CATTTTGGGCAAAATGGTAAGGTTAACCCCTTAGCAAAATGCTCGAAAATGGCCAATTTTACTGCCTTTGCATTTATGGCCAAAACTTTGCCTCCGAGCTTCCATGAGATTTTTTTTATTGTTGAAATTAAAGTAGAGGCCTTAATAGTTCCAGATAAGTCTATTATAGGGCTATTCGACCTCTTTTCCATGGAATTTTACACTTTTTAAAAATGCTGCAAATTTGGCCCATTTTGGGCAAAATGCAGGTAAGGTTAACCCCTTAGCAAAATGCTCGAAAATGGCCAATTTTACTGCCTTTGCATTTATGGCCAAAATTTTGCCCCGAGCTTCCCTGAGATTGTTTTCTTGCTTGAAATTAAAGTAGAGGCATTAATTGTTCGAGAAAAGTCTATTATTGGACTATTCGACCTCGTTTTCATAGATTTTTACACTTTTTAAAAATGCTGCAAATTGGGCCCATTTTGGGCAAAATGGTAAGGTTAACCCCTTAGCAAAATGCTCGAAAATGGCCAATTTTACTGCCTTTGCATTTATGGCCAAAACTTTGCCTCCGAGCTTCCCTGAGATTGTTTTCTTGCTTTAAATTAAAGTAGAGGCGTTAATTGTTCGAGAAAAGTCTACTATTGGGCTATTCGACCTCGTTTTCATAGATTTTTACACTTTTTAAAAATGCTGCAAATTTGGCCCATTTTGGGCAAAATGGTAAGGTTAACCCCTTAGCAAAATGCTCGAAAATGGCCAATTTTACTGCCTTTGCATTTATGGCCAAAACTTTGTCTCCGAGCTTCCCTGAGATTGATTCTTGGTTTAAATTAAAGTGGAGGCCTTAATTGTTCGAGAAAAGTCCATTATAGGGCTATTCGACCTCGTTTTCATGGAATATTACACTTTTCAGGGCTCGAAATTGCGACCAATACAGTCGCATTTGCGACTAAATTTCTCTCTTTGCGACTAAAATATCTGGAGAAGTCGCAATTGTCACCTTCACTCTTTCGAAACAACAGGGTTAGCTTTGCTAAAATAAAATAAATGTTTGCTAAAATAAATAAATGACAAAATTATTTTGTTTCTCGCTGTAAATTTTCTCTGAAGAAAACGTAATTGTAGAGTAATTTAGCTGCCATGTTACGTGCACAGCTCCAGTCCTTCGATCATTCGCCATTTTCAGTGGTTTCTTTATACACACAAGTATTGCGGGCTCATTTTTTTTGCTAAACCGCTGACAACATAATAACGCACGGTGATTTTGCGACTAAAATTTGCGAAATTGCGACTAAATTTTCGTATCTTATCGCAAAAATGCGACTGGATTTTTTCGATAATTTCGAGCCCTGCTTTTTAAAAATGCTGCAAATTTGGCCCATTTAGGCCAAAATGGTAAGGTTGACCCCTTAGCAAAATGCTCGAAAATGGCCAATTTTCCTGGTTTAAATTAGAGGCCTTCATTGTTCGAGGAAAGTCTAGTATAGGGCTATTCGACCTCGCTTTCATGGAATTTTACACTTTTTAAAAATGCTGCAAATTTGGCCCATTTTAGAGGCTTGAATTGGCTTAGAAAACTATATTACAAGGGTAGTCGACCTCGTTTTTGTGCAATTTGAACTGTTTAATTTTGGTCATTCTCTTGCTCATTTTGGGCAAAATGGTAAGACTGCTAAAACCTGTAACACACGCATTCGGAAGAGGGAACGTTTTTCGATATATTATGAGAAATAATTTGCAGTAAATTGTGTTAACCATTGTGTTAACCATGTGTTAACCTTTCTCGGTTTGTTAGAAGATTCTTGTAAAAATGTTTGTGTTTCACTTTCCGAGTGACGCAGCACGAGAGTTTCTTTAGAGTGACTTCGTCGTTCCTAACTTTATTTTGTTTCGTTTAGCTCGTGTTAGGGTTAGGTTACTTTTCGTTTTCTTGTTTGTTTTTGTTGTTGTTGTTGTTTTTTTTAATCCAAAACCGGAACCACCAAATTCTGGTTCCGGTTTGTTTGCGCCTGCCTGATTAATCATTTTCATTATGTTTTGAACGTTAAAATGCTCGAAAATGGCCAATTTTACTGCCTTGGCATTTATGGCTTCGAAAAGATTCGTTGTCTAGGGAAATAGTACTAATGAATACTTACCAAGAAAAGATAGAGAGTGACGGATTTTGTTTTGTGTTCGCGTTTTTTAATTTGGCAATTAATTTTGCATTTCGTTTTGCCGAGGACGACAAAGAAATGTACTGCACTGTATGTGCAGCACGATTTTTCGCCTCATTAATACATGTTGTTTTGTGGTGTTCCAGTTTTTCTTTGTTTTTGCAAACCAATCAGAAACGGCCCCTCTTCGGCGGTTTTGTTTGCCTTTAGCTGGGCTACCGGTACTTAGAAATACAGGTTAATCGATTCCTGAGTTAAATAGTTTATTCCCTTGAGCAGGGAATATGCGTTGCACAGGATGTTTGGATTAAGTGGGCATGAAATAAGGGTGTAGCTTAGACAGCAAAACTTTCACTGTTTTTCCCTTTCAGGGCTACTGTTTTCCATATTTTGGTTATTTTATCAAATCGTGGTCAAATTCTAAGCAATAAACAGGATAAATCTTGGGAGATAATTCAAATGAGGCCAACGCTACTGTATGCATGAGATGGATGAAGAACGTTCGCTGATCCACAGCTTCAGGAACTTCTTATGCAACATCCAAGGACAGAGAAAAAATCTCTGACCCGGGTGGGAATCGAACCCACGACCTCCGGATTAGATCACCGTTGCTCTACCGACTGAGCTACAAGGCCAGACGGGAGCAGGCCGTGAGAATTTGAGGACAAATCGGCTCGGCCCAAGCCAGGTACTAGGTGCAAGTGCGTGTTGTCCTAAGCAGCGTGTGTATATGTATGGAGATAATTCAAATGAGGCCAACGCTACTGTATGCATGAGATGGATGAAGAACTTTCGTTGATCCACAGCATCAGGAACTTCTTGTGCGACATCCGAGGACAGAGAAAAAATCTCTGACCCGGGTGGGAATCAAACCCCCAACCTCCGGTAAATCTTGCACAAATAATTGTCGCTGGTCGCATGCAAAAATTGAGGGCAACAGGATGAAAAGAGAGGGATTAAAAGAAAAAACCTGTTTAGGTCTGTTTTCAGGGAGTTGCCTTAATTTCTTGCATATGACCGCAGAAAGGTTTTTGAAGAAGTCTGGCTCTGTTTATTGCTAGGAATTCAGCCGCAACTGGATGAAATAACCTAAATACCAAATAATCTAAAACACAAGAAAAAGAACAACAAAAAGAACATATGCATAGAGCCCTTCAATTGCAAGAGGCAACCTCAATATTGTCCTCCATAAAAGAACTATAAAGAACCATTTTCTTCTGCCCTGTTGCAGTAAAATTTGTGGTTAAGAAAAGCAAAAATACAGTAACCAGCCAATTTCCCTAGTCCTCTGGTGATACTCAGCAAGCTGATTCACACTTTTCAGGTGTAAAGCAACAATGGAATAACAGTGCAATGCAGATGTATTGATTCCTCCCCTTTAATAAGATTTCTTTCCAGATTCTCCCAAAATCTTCCTTCATATATATAGAACTCAGAATGCAACCAATGAAACAAGACTCACACAACCTGAGCAATGTAACTGTGAAATATGTCAGCAAAACTACTTTTTCTCCTGCCTCCCATCCTTCAGAGATCCACTTCCCCATCTTGCACCTGTTTAGTCTCCACTCCCCATGCCCCATGACTTTGATGTGACATTGTAACAAAAGTTGTGGCAAGTCAATAAAAATAGAACACAACTGCAGTAAATCCCAAGCACGTCACTGCCAATGTTGAGAGAGCTTTCCTTAAGGCATAATACCAAGCTGGAAAAGGATGTGTTCTTAAATCTTTTGATAATGCTAACACAAGTCCAACACTTAGTGTAGCTAGTCCAGGCAGTGGATGTAATAGCAAAGACATCCATGCAATGAGGGATGGTGTCACACTGTAACCAAGAGTGCTCCAAGTTGGCTTCAGTTTGCTTCCTTCAGCCAATGCATATCCCCAGTGTACTGCACCAAGAAAAGACAGTATACATGCTCCATAGGCTTGCTGCCCATGCACTATAAGGCTCATGAATTCAGGAAACATGACTGACATCCCGGCCAAGCCACAAAATGGAATTGCTCCAGAGAATCCGAGGAAAAGGGCAGGAGGAGGACTCGATTTAAGGTCTGTCAAGAAGCTGCCTTGTGATTGGATACACAGAAGTCTGACATAAGGAAGAAATAAGAAGCTTGTGCCTCGAATTGTCCTCTGAAATGCGAAATGGTTGAAATACTTACAAGTAATCATTTATGAAGTTCTATCCATACAACAGCTGAGCACTGAGAACGCAAAAATACTGAGTCTTATCCAGATCGACTGAAGTCAGTGTAAACTTCATATACATCATCTTGACAGCAATCAATTTTGGTTCGTGTTCAAAACCGTTATAGTTATAAAATATTACCTTTCTGGAAATCCGCGTCTGCCCCTGATTAATACCGTGTTTTAATCTTTGGGATGTAAATCTTCTAGTCCATAGAATGTTGCTTCTAAATAGACAGGTTCTGTAAAAGATTTTATCGAAAGTTGTTGTCCCACGCACAATCGGCTGAAAGGCTGCCATGTTGAATTGACAACCGCTGTACTTACTTACCGTCGAAAACAGTTTTCCTCTGAATCTCCGACAGGGGTGGGGTGTACGTAGGTAGGGTATGGAGGCTAGCAAGCAAATGCCAAAAATTTGGTATCTCTGAGAGAGTCAGGATGTGAGGACGCGTTTGTGTGTTTGGCTTCTGAATATTTGGACTTTGGGGGCGACTTTTTTGCTTTTCCTTTCTGTTGGAAATTAGGACACAAGAAATTTCGTGTTTTATTTCGCTTGTGGTGATTTCTCTTAATTGATCAGCGAGGACGTTTTTGTTTGTTTGTTTGATTGTTCTTTAACCAAAAACAAACAAACCAAAAAATGTTTGAGACAACAACACGGGCTGCCGTGACGTCATTCGAAACCGCTCCATTTCACGGAACGCTTTAAATAAAGCAGTTAGGTTAATCCCCTTTTCACGCACTAAAGATATAATTACAGATGCCATTGGCTTTCGGCTTTCTTTAGCCGTTTGAGCGTGTCGGCACATTATGGTGGTTACCAAATTTCGATGTTTTCATGGCAACTGATGAAAATATTTGTGAACGTTTCATCTTACGAACGAGAAGCTCGTATGTTCGGTCGGTGGCTTGTATCTGCTTTCAGGCCCGCCGGGTAATCAAACCGTCTCGAGGAAGTTAAAGGAAATTAAAGTCACGGAGAAAAGTTGATATAGAAGAGACACAGAGTTCTCTGCTGCATGTAAGCTACTGCTATTTGACCAAAGACAAGACAAACGTAATAAGAGACGAAAACCAGGCTACTCTGGCCGAAAAAGAGCAAGACAGATCCTCCCGCAGTTAATAGTTGGCGTGATGCTTTGTCGGTTTACTAACAGTTAATAAAGGTAAAGGTCAAGGCAATCGACAGAGCCTTGGCGCAAGAATTTCGATATTGCTGTATCCTTGAAATATCCCAGTAACGGCAACAGAAAACAGCCAATCTTCAACAACCGCATTCTGCTTTTGAGTTTCCTGTGTACAACATCGGCAGTTCCCGGCGATTCATTGTACAAACAGACAGTGCAAGGGTTGTAGGACAGTGTCAGATGGTTTCACACATTTCAAAAATAAACCAAACTTACGTCAAGTGTTATTATTAGCATTTTAATAGTGTAGGCAGGTTGTGGGCAAAGTCCTATAAAGTGTATGTTTTGTCAGTTTTAGATATCCTAAGTACGAAATAATGGAGTGATCCTCTTTAATAAATCCCCGGTAGCAGCCGTGCGAAATATTGGGTAGTGAAAGGGCTTTTTTTAAAAATAATTATTGTTGATTGTGCTAATAAAAGCAGTTCGATCAGTGACAAGGCACGAGGTATTTCTGGTTGCTTGACAACGCAAATATTGCTTTGAGCCATTTATATTTTTAGATTCGAAATTAAATGATTAACACTAAAAGCGAATTAGTCACACAAATGCTCAACCCAGTGAAAGTTAAAAACAAAACAGAAGTACTTAACAATGACTTTGATTGTCGCATCTGAGGTTCAAAGGGTTATAATAAAGATAGACCTTTAAATACGTGTTAAACATCTCCTCACACCTTTGACAAACGAGACTGCCAGAAGTCTAGAGATAAAAAGAACACGTTTAAGTCAGAGTGTGAAAATGAAAATGTGATTATCTCAAAGGTTTTTGACATATTATTTTTTTATCAATACCATAAAGTGAACAAATTAATCAACACCCTAGCTCCAAATGCATTTGGTCTTAACAATTTTTTTTACAGTTGATTTTCAGTTCAAAGGATTCGTCAATGGCCTGTTCACGATCTTTTCGAAAACAAAAAAACGTTTGTCAGTTTCTATTTTCAAATTGCCTAAGCTGACGAGAAATGCGGAACACTCTGTCAGTCTTTCCACTTGCATAAACATCCGCTTATTTGCCCTTTTCATGCAAATAAGCAATTTCAAGATGAAATTAAGGGCGTTGAAAACGAACGCACAAAGGTTATACGAAAATAATACCGGGTAAAAATTGTTTTCTGTTCCGGCTATATCTAAGTTGACGTGGGAACTAAAAACGGATACCATTAACTGAAGGTTGCGTGAAAGACTCACAGCATAGATGTCAATGGTTTGTCACTGTCTTGCTTTTTCACGTTATGAAATTATATCCAAGTCCTGCCAAACAAGAAGAAAAACAAGACATAGTTCATAAAAAGTCGCATTGGCATTTATTGCTCGTCAATCAGTTTAACAAAATAATCAATGAAGAGTACTAAGCATGAGCCAAAAAGCCATAAAATATGTGAATAATTTCCAAACAGGAATATGTACAACCATCTGAGATAAATAAATTATTTAATAATTCACATGACATGACATTTCTCTTTCGCTTTCTTTAAGCTAGCAATCTTGAATTTTTTCTTCTTGGGAGGTGCTTCCGGCATCATAAGTCTAAGAAGTTGATTAAAAATTTCATCAACGTTGAAATTGTCCTTAGCTGAAGTCTCAACATACTCAAGCGGAAAGTCATTCGAATGGTATTTCATCATTAACTCGGTGATTTGCTCCTCTCCAACCTCTCGGGTTTGCAAGTCTTTTTTATTTCCAACTACAACGATAGGAATCCCGTCGTCGGCTCTAATAGTGATAATTTCATCCAGTATTCTGTACAGCTCGCGAAACGTAAATTCACTGTCCAATGAGAACACAAGAACTACACCGGCAGCTCTACGGATCGTCACTTGTCTCATAGCTGGGAATTGAAAGCTCCCAGCACAGTCTGTAGCATTAAGAACACTAACATGATTGCTTTGATGTATCTCGTGGGTGTAATAATCTTCTACTGTCGGTGTATATTCAAGCTCGAACTCTCCGGTGAACGAGCGTCGCACTAACGAAGTTTTCCCAACACTGGCAGCTCCAAACAAAGCAATTTCAAAAGAATTTCGATGGTATCTGACAAATCTGCACCGGTGCTTCATAATGTTAGCTTGAACCTCAGAAAGAAGTGCGATCCAGCTTTTCAATATAAAGAGACTGTCTTTCGAACCAAGTGTCAGTTTAGTATGGGCTGATTAACAGCTGCGGGCAACCTTTTAGCTCCGAGTGACTGCATGCTATTTTCCTCGTCTTGCCACGTACGTAATACCACACAAGTGACGTCACGGCTTGTCACACTCAGCTGAGCGTTTAAACATTTGCAATATCGTTCTCAAAAAGGGGGGAAACGGAAACATGCACTCAAGAATACATATTAACGCAATATAACCAAGACGATAAGACTGAGCAAGCTGCGAGCTTGACTAATAGTGGCGAGTATGGAAAAAAAAATACAGCAAAGACAGAATGACACCGTGGATGGCTGAGAATCACTACTTTTCTGTTTCTAGCAGATAATTAAGAAACGCTTGTAGGTCTGCTTGATCCAAGTTGAGCTTCAAGAACTTCATGACAATGGGCTTGAACCTGAAGACGAAAGAGTTCACCCACTTAATGATCTGTCTGGTAACCCAATACATTCGAGTCAACAAAGTTATTGTAGGCTTTGAAGCACTAGTCTTAACTTGACTATCAATGCTGACTGAAATAAGGAACTTGAAGTCCAAAGCTCGGCACTTCTCATTGTGCAGTAGACGCCCAATTATATAATGTATTTGAGGCATTTAAATGCTCTGCCCAATATTCAATGCCGAGATGCACGCGAATCATCTTTGGTCTTTGTTACGAAACACGATTTACGAGACTCTGTAAGCTCTAAATTCTCAAAGTCGACAGAGTCTACTGGCGTGGAGGGCGGAAAAAATATTAACGTTTCTGCGCGAGTGTGCCAAATGACCCCTGTGTGCCCTCCCCACAATTTTATATTACTGCAGAGATTAAAAATAACATATAACTTCATAACTAAGATGATCTCCTATCTTTAAGAAAACGACCCTCAGTTAACTTTCTAGAATAAGTATACATAGGCTGTTCCACTATTCCTTCAACACGTAAATTCTCTCATATTTACTAATGTTTTGTCTCTCTCACATGTTACAACCATGTGACAGTGTCCACGAAGCGTATACTTTAAAATTAAAAATGGGGGGGGGAGGGAGGGGTTGGCTATGGA
>BLFK01000433.1:107249-134749 GCA_014634185.1 Astreopora myriophthalma | reverse complement strand
CTTCGCCCGGCCAGAATTCGCAAAAATCTCATCGGGGCCCTTCGTTCGCACGTGAACGCTTGCAGCGCAGCTTAATTTAAGGGCATAGTTTTGCGAAGCACGGTAAGTACTAAGTTGTCATACAATTTAACCTGATTTAGAGTGAACCCTGGTTCAGACAACTCGGCCCAGTTGGTGGCGCACTAACTATTTAAAGAGGGGTTTTAGCTATAGCGAGGCCCTTATGTGTATCTGTCTCAATAGCGAAGAAATGCCGACTCTTTTGGACAATTCAAAAGACTGCTTAGCAAAACTATACCATCCGATTCCAGCATGGCAATCATGTAAAACAGTTTTATAGCGTTTTTTAGTGGTCCATACTTTTTTTTAGCCTGTACTGATGATTTACAGTGTCTAAATAAAGCGATTTTATCTTATCTTGGTTAACGAGGCTTCAGGTCCGTACGCTTAAAAACATCGTCTATGCCTATATGCAAGTTGCTGAGTCTAAAGCCGTAACATTGTTGGCTTATGTATTGTGAGTATTAAAAGAGATGTATCCAAACTATCTCAGTGTAAGCCACCATGAATTTTTCGGAATGGTAAAGACTTTCTCTACCTGGCATAGTTTGATGCTACTCCGGTTTGAAGATTTAAAGAACTAACTTGAAAAGTTACAATTCAAGACCCTCTACCTGTTATCTCACACTGAGTATCTCCTAAAAGGTTATCAAGTTCTGAAACACAACACACAAAAGAAAAACGCTGAACTACATGTACGACGCCTCAAAGAGACAAAGTTTAGTGTAACAGACGCACTGCAGATTTACAGTTTATGGCACTTCACCCGACACGTTTCTACCCTTCATATAAATGGACAGCATTAATCGACGGCTGACCTGACTTAAGCCACCCGCTTTAGATTGGAGAACGAGTAAGAGTACGACTACGAATTTTTCGTACTGAGCAAGCGTACTAGGTTTGTGGGCCGAAATATTCCAAGTGCGCGTGCTCAGACAGAAAAGTCTTGGTCGTCCATGGTCGTATCCTGGTCGTACTTGTACCAATCCACACACGGGGATGGGAGGAGATAGAAACAGTTTGTGAATAGAATGAACTAAATCCTTTTCAAGAAATATCATAATAGTGATACTGAAGACCGTACCTCTGGTGCTTGCACTCTTGTAATGGACCCTATTGTTGCTGAGGAACTAGCAAGAGAAATATCTGGAACTTAGATTACAGTAATAACACACAGAGCACAGAGATATCGCGTAACTTTTGGTTTAATACTTGAACTGTTGTACCAATTTACTGTTCTACCATTTTACTGTTCTCATACACGTCAATTAACACTGAAAACAGTTTGGAATTGTTTAATTCACAGCGAAGCTTACGACAAACTCCAGACCCTCCAAAGCAAAATCTTTTTCTTCTTTCATTTCTGATGACCGAGGGATGGCTAACAGATAACCCAACTGAAAACAAATAAATACGCAAATAAATAAATAAATAAATAAATAAATAAGTAAGTAAATAAAAATAATAAAGCGATTAAACAATCCCAACTTGAACTTGGCTTAATTTAATGCACGCCGTGCGCTGTTGGCAGAAGAAAGACGTAATTACTTGCGGCAAGTACACAACATTGCATTCAGTAATGGCTGAACTGAGCTTGTTTAGTTCCTCACGTGCTACTTTGGTCATGAAGTCTGGGAGACCATTGTAAGTTCTTTTCTCTAGAAAACAAGAGATAGTGTATGAACACAAACAGAAGACCATAACCCAGAAGTCTCAACCTGGAATGGAATACGGCCGGTCAGTTTACGGTATTATCTCAGTATTTTCAGAACGGCTGCTGCTAGATTTGTGCCATGATTTGCATTTAGCATGAGCAATCCCTCATGCGGTTCTTGGTTGAGGACCACTCAGACTCGTTGTGGTTTTTAGGTCCAATCTGATTGGCCATTATTTGTCGGGACCTCTACTCCAAATTTAGATAATACCGTAAACTGATGGGCCAAAGCCAAATGAGACAGATGGAGACTTCTGGGCTATGGACTTCTGACACAAAGTAACATGGTTTGTAATATAATTCAAATGCATGCACCAGAATCTAAATCGTAAAGAATAAAATACTACTTTCATCCAATGCAGGATCAACTCCGGGCTTCACAACAAAACGATTTTGCTCCGTAGATTCATCAAAGTCAATCTGGGACGAAAAGGTTTTATTCAGATAATAATCACAAAAATAATTTCATATACTGCCTCTGAGCCCCACCTACACGTTACAACGCTGTTATATAATAATTGTTGTTCAACATAAATGTTACATCAAACAAGAGTAAGGGTGAAAAAATCTTAGCTACGCCACTAACTTTTGTCCACAAAGTCGTGAATCTTACCTCGGCTCATTCTGATCATTTTCCTACAAAGTGAGAGGATTTTCTACAGACAGTTCCAGTATCAATTACTCTATCTCTCTGTTTTTGTCAGGCAATCAGTCCTTATCCGTTCTATCATCTCAGGACTTGATTTTTTACCTTGGAATGTGTAAGAGCTATTTTCACCGAAATGTCTTCCAAAGGCCTTTGTATTCCCCAGCAAAGGTAAAGCTATCACTATCAATTCACTGAATTTAAATGGCATTTATCCGCGCGTCTAACATGGCTGTATAGTAATGTCGGACGACGTGCTGACTTAACAAAGCCGACTTACAATTTTACTAATGAGACTTCCGATGCCATGCAATTCATCAGTAAAACTTGAAGTAACCTGAAAGTAAAGGTTACTAGAGTTAGGGCCAATTCACACGGTATGATTCTGCCCACATCTTGTCGCGCGCAACTTTCTTACAACTTGTCTTCAGTATGACTGTCGTAGGATATTAAAACATGATTCAAAATCAAAATTTACTCCGCATGCGTCTGTCGTGGAGTACTGAGTTGCAGGAGCAATCACATGGCGTGACTTTGTTGCGTCGTATGCGTCAAGACGAGGGCGACAATCGCACCGTGTAAATCGGCCTTTATGCACCATAACAGTACTGCATCAACAAATTAACTATAGCATACGGCGGATGTAAGATATATGTAAGATATAATAGTATGTTAACCACGCTGATTAGATTAACACCGTTTTCAGGCAAAGAAAATCAGTGCACAAGATTGTTTCGCTTGGAAAATGAAAGCTTGTCCCGCCCATGACGAGGAGGTCAAGTTGGTACTACATAAAAGTGCCTACCCTTTGGGCAATTTCAATATCTGCTGGGATTGTTCTACACAGATCAGCAATGTAGGTTCCATTATAGGCAGTCTAAGTCGAAATAATAATAACAAAAGAAAGTTCAATGATGAGTGCAGTCATGTAAAGAATATTACAAAGTTCTTGCACAAAGTCTCGTGTTGATTGTAGATGATGTTGCTTGCCTTATAAAGTGCTTGCCAGTCGCCTACTGATGCCTGCGCAGTCGTCATTCTTGACAATACTCTCTGCACGAGAAGAAACGAAATCAATACTTCGGTGCAAACTATACTTGAAACCTTGAGCCAAATCTCCGCAGGAGCTCAAAATCTAACCCCACCCTCTACTCCTAGACCTACTCTGACCCTAATCTATTGCACTTGTCTCTATTTCGCGTTTAAGTCTTAACTGAGCAACTGAAGTTTAGTTGAAAGCAACTTGGAGTAGGCAAATGATGCATCAATCAATTGAGACCACGGCCATTCGTCCCCCGGGACATCGACCCGGTGATTAAACACCGCTAAATTCCACGCCACTGGGTTCAAGTAGACCATTAAAAGCCCCCGATAGCGGGACATCAGTACCTCAGAACCAACTAAATCACACAACTCAGTTCACGTTTGTAAGTAAAAACTAACTTTGTGAGTGTCATAAGATTTTTTATTTAATATATTTTACTACCCGACTGAATTAGGTTTTGGTTTGCTCCGTGATCGGGTCAAAAAACTTGAAGCAAACAAATGCAAAGCTAAAACAAATTGCGTCTAATAGTCACTCTGGTTTCACCGCGCATGGCACCAGCTGCCTGTACTTGGTTTCAAATATTTCGGCTTTTGATTGGCTGACAGGAAAGGAAGGACTTGTTTACAGCAAATTCAAGAAAACAAAACTGGATTCCACGCAAGAGGGGCATACTCTAATTTCGGTCACAAAACAGCCTTAGGTAAGCTTAAGTTGTCCCGAACCTGGCAGGATTCAAAGACCCAAAAGTTATTATCAGACCCAAAAGCTTGTTGGTTTTAGCCCAAATGGTCGAAAATGTAGTGATTCTATGATAACCAATTTAATGTTCAATAGTTGCAATAGTGGAAGTTTTCTTTAACATCCTTTTATTTTTACTATTGTTATAGTTATAGCCGTTCTAGTGACTTAAGCAAACAACTGAGGGCTACACCTGTGGGAAAGGCATCGACGAACCTGCTCGAGGGGGTCAAAGTCGATAGACGAGTGGTTCAAGTACAGCGGATGGCACGTAGCAAAAAGTCATTGCAAAGCAGTAGCACTTCGTCGAAAGAGACTACGAATTATGAATGAACTAGAGCGGGAATGAGTATGTCAAAAGCCACAGATATCATGTCGATATCAACTGGAAATAAGAGTTAGAGAGTATGGGAAAGTACTTGACAAAGCCCACCACAGAATGCTGAAGAATGATCAGCTGGCAGCAATTCTTACGCGGTAATTTTTTTTTCCTGCCGACGACCTTCTCACATTAATTAATTCGACCATCACACTGGATCAATGTCTAGTTTTCTACCATTTCATTTTACATCAATTTTTTTTCTTTTTATAAAAAAGCCTGTTTTATTGAATTAGTCATTTTTGCATTTCAACGGAAGCGACTAAAAAACCGTTGAGAGTATTGCTCACATTGTGGGTGGTTGTTCCTGAAATGTTCCAATTGTGGAATTGCACACATTTCAGGCATCCGGCCTACTGATGAACAGTTACAGCCGTTAGATATGTATTTTGTTCTGGCAACTATCAATTATAGTATGTCCCGTTGGAACTGAAAACTTAAGAGTTCACTGACCCAACATCAATTGTTCGGTAGTTTGATTTATGTTGATTTCCCTTTCAATCAAAAACGTTTCCAAAATCATTCAAATAGGAGGAGGGCAGGCAAATAACCAAGGGAAAGGGGAGGGAAATTAATGTAGGATAACAAAATCAACGGAGGGTAAAAAAACAACGGAGGGTTAAAAAACAACGGAGAGTAAAAAAACAACGGAGGGCAGGAAAATCAACGGAAGGTAGGCAAATCAACGGACGGTAGGCAAATCAACGGAGGGTAGGCAAATCAACCGAGAGTAGGAAAATCAACGGAAAGTAAGCAAATTAACGGAGGGTAGGAAAATCAACGGAGGGTAAGAAATTCAACAGAGGGTAGGCAAATCAATGGAGAGTAGGAAAATCAGCGGAGGGTTGGCGAATCAACGAAAAGCCCTGCGACTGAGGTTTGAGAACTGCAGAGCGCAAAGTGCTGTTTGTTCATATTCAGTTTTAAGCTAATATCCTTCTCTCTCAAACTGTACGAATTTCGACTTACTGAGACATTTTTTATGTGCTTCAAGCAATCTTGCACAGATGCCACAAGTTCTGCATTTCTAAGACTCATGAAGAATGACACTGCCTTTTGTCTTTGCTTTAGGAGATTGATATCTCTTGAAGGTCGCAAAAACCACATTCTGAAGCAAAGAGAACAATTTAGTAACTTAATAACTCTTGATGATTTACGTCGGTTTCTTCGGACTGATCACCGTTGTTTCACTTTATTTCTGCCCTTTTCTAGCTCACTTATACTGCAAAAACTGTGATGATGAAATCTACTCTAGTCAGGTGTGCCTGCTAGTTTTTCAAACGTCCGTACCGAGTTTATCCTGTAGGAATGTTTCCTAAAGTGACTACAAGAGCTGAACGAAGTTCCTAAAACTGGGTGTCCTGCGGATGCTCATAAACGTTTAGTCGCTGTAAGACAAACCTCAACATGTTTCCTCCGAGAACAGACCTGGTTCTATTCATGATACCTGCAATCAGTCAGACAAACTAGGTTCTGACCACGAGATACCAAACACGCGTGAATGGTAAACATCTTATTATATTACTAAAAGAGAATTAAATTAATTAATTATTTTTTGTTTTAGTTATTCATTACCAAACAGAGAAAGTCCTTCCTTGGTACCGCTGTTTCCCGTTCCCATCTTATACACAGACGGGTGTCTTTCCTTTTGAAATATCTGCAAAGCGCTTTTCGGAGCCAAAATCAAAATAATACAATCAATCAGGTATGCAAACAGCATTAAATACAGATTTTCTTGGGAAGGTATTGAATAACCAATGAACAGTTAATCAAATAATACGAGGCTACTGAGAAATAATCGATGCTACACAGTTGAGCCCCGGTAACTAAAACCCTTAGTAACTCAAACGTTGTACTAAATCAAACTTCCCTCAGGGAAATTTTCCCTCTCATTAATACCTTAGTTAGCTCATTGCCTCAAGCTTCAAAGAAGTTTATGCTTTCCAGTGACTTCAATTAAAGGATCAAGGAACTGGTCATGGGGAAGGAAGGGTGGGGGGGGGAGGGGTTAAAGCTATATCTGCCATCAAACGTTTGAGTGTAGGGTGGGGATTTACGTGATGGGGCATGTAATCAGGGGTTTCAATAGAAACATCAGGGGTTTCAACAGGAGCAGGTTACCGGCAGTATACCACTGCCTACTTTGCCTCTCGCTGCCAGCTGGTTTCTCCTGATTTTCACTAAAAATCCTGTCATAAACTTGTCAAACTGCCACCTACAATGGGTCACCCCTGGATAATAATCAGTAATTTCGGATTTCTTGACTTTCAATAAGCCCCTTCCATATCTCATGAAAAGTTACAAATATGCCAGTTCATATCTCTACAATCAATGATACATGCAAAACCACACATTTTAAACATACCTGTAAGTGTTATTATCAATAATAACAAGATCACTCCTGCAATGTGAGGTAAAACAATTTGGTAAGGCACAGACTAAGCAAACTATGGTGGATTTCAATTGACACCAAGGCTGGACCAAAAGTTAACTTACAGAGAAAATACTTTAAGTCCTAGAATGGGAACTCTGACATCTGGATCCTCCAATTCCACACCAATTCTCTTCTTGTCTACAAATTTGATCAAGGCACCAGCACTTCGCACCTGAAAATCAAATCATAATCATATAGCTGCCAGTTAATGTCATGCAAGTAGAAACTACACCTCCTCAGTCTTTGCCATATACAGTACTTTGTCAAATAAAACAAGCAGATCATGAAAATAGAGAAAAATTATGATTACCAAGGATATGATGAGATTAAAAAAATTCCAACTAGTGCTGTGAGGAATAGATCTAGAGAACAGTGTGGAGATAAGTGACTGATAGGTGGTTTACTACGTCGCATGAAGGGGGTGGGGGAGCAATGTAATAACATTGTACTCCTAAAAGCAACCTTCGACAAAAAATCCCCCCCCCCCTCCCCAATTAACATTTAACATTGAACTTCTAAAAAAAAAATTTACCCTCCCCCTTCCTCCTAGAAACACTTCAAAGTTGTGGGTAACCTGTTGTTGCTCACTCAGGTGGTCCTGTGGACCATCTAGAAATAAGGCATGGTCAACGATCAAAGTATTGGGAAGGAAAGAAGGTCAGAAATTACAGAAAAGTCAGTTAAAGGAAACTACGTAAGATTAAAATTCCAGTGCCTTGACAATTTGTCGAACAAGAGGAAGCATCCATCACTCAACTGTTGAAAGTCATGCTGAAAAAAAACCCCCCCCCCCCCTTCCTCTGTGACAAAATGAAAGATTGGTCCCTAATGGCTTTTGATGTTGGGGCTTAGAGTTAATAAATGGTATACAAAAGTAAATGGTAAACTTACCATATTAATGTTGTCAAATGGTACTAATGAGGTCATGTGTATGTCTCTCTCATTGTCTGTGAAGTGCTGTGGGGTTCCTGGCAGGCCATTCAATGCAATAATCCTTCTCTTGCACACTTCATAAGCTGCATGGAAATTAGTGGATAATGCACATGAATAAAGAGGAATGGGAAACACCAGGACTTGAAACGACACCAGCTGTAGGGAGGTCCAGTGGCGTGCTTCACTGGAAAAATTTAGATTTTGCACTCTGAAGTGTCATGTCTCACAATTTTAAGTCATTCTGACAAGATGCGATGATTTCTGTAAAATGGTGGAAGCCAGCCTGAGTCAATGCCTGAATAAGCTGACACCAGCTCTTCCCACTGGCAACAGACGGATGAAATCACAATCTGGTTGGCTAAGTAAACAAAACAGTTTCCATAGCAACTGATCAGTGACATCAGGGTTTTTTAAGGGTTTGAAAGAAGTCTTAAATATGTCACATGCAATGTGCAAAACTTGACTGTTTCCACAACAAGTGATCAGTGAAATCAGGATCTATTTACAAGGGTGAATTATGTAAAACCCTATAAATCACATGCACTGTACAAGATTTGATAACAAGGCATTTGTACAGCTCAGAATCTATAAACAGATGTCAGAGTATTTAAAATCACATGTAAGATGCATTTGCGCAAGACTGTTTATCTTAAGTCACATGTAGAGCGCATTTAACTGTTAACACAGATACATGACATTAATGTTTATTTAACTTATATCCTCTTTGCATTTTTTGGGGATTACTTTTGCTAAAATAAACAGACTCTCACAAAACTCTATGCTGGGAAGGATTTCCACTTCTGTTGTCTTGCACATCGGTTCTTCATTATTTTCCCCTTCTAAAAATCCATAAGTGTTAGAAAATTAGTTTCAGATTTTCAGCCAAACGTTGATGAAAAAAGCATGACCTTTTTTAAATCAACAAGCATTGAACCTTGCCCTTGTAAAATCTTGAGAAGCCTCAGATCTTGTTTTGAGCTTGTGATAATAACATCAGGTTGTACTTGTTCCTTGACTATAAGAGTGAATCAGTGACCAAAAAAACAATGACGAGTCAGAGAGAAGAAAAAAAGAGATTGAAGTAAATAACCATTAAGCTAAAATAAAATATGAATCACCAATTATTTATAGTGAAAATACTTCCTTCTCTATCCTGTGCAACAATTGTCAATCCAAATAATTGGAAATGGGAAGCAAAGTGTCGATTCAAGAACAGACATTTAAAACGGTACCTCTCTTAAGGAACTGAAAGTCATTTGTCTCTATGGTATCCATTTGAAGATACAGTTGTGAAGTTTCTGTCTCATAATAAGATGACCCCAATTTTCCTCCACTCCAAACCACAGACAAAACTCTCTGCAAAAATAAAAATAAAATACCTCTCCCAATTCGGTTGACAGCTTACTTTGAGTCAATTTCGAGAGCAAGAAGTTGCAATTTTATTTCATAGTTTTTAGTGAGTGTATGTTAATTTAACTTACCCCTCCCGTCTCTGACATGTTTTCTCTTAAACTGTGGCAGGTCAATCAATTGAATATAAAGTGCCCCACCCCCCACGAAAGAGATTTTCTGAGGGAGGTTACCAAAATCATTCCTAAGGAGGTGAGCCAGTTAGCAGCCGGGATATGCAAAATCCTAAGACTTTTTATTTTAATCTTCTTTCAGTTATTGGTGGACTTTTATATCACCTTCACATCTGAATCTTCTAGACTGCCTTCTGGAGCCACGCCACTTTTTGTTTGAACAAGGAGATCCTTCTCATATTTCATGTCTTCATCATAATCACATTCAGTGCCCAAAGAACGGCCGTTGGTTCTTGCGGGCAACTGCTCATTTGTGCTTGTTGTTACACGCGTGGAAGAGGTCTTCTTTCGTTTTAAAACCGATCCATGTATGTCCACGCTTTCTCTTTTCGCTCTGCGATCGTCGTCAGCTGCTGATGATGAAGTCCACTCTGTTCTTCTGAGCGATAAATTGGTACCATTGTTAGGTGTAGAACATGCTTCTCCAGATGTCGAAGTATGAACGGCGGAGCTCATTCTGCTCAAACCTGGGATGAAAATTCCATCGGTAATTAAGGCAAATTTCTAGATAATATACGCGAGGAAAAACAAACGGTGGCATTTCCTGGTTAATGTTTTCCCGTCATTGGCAGCCGCGCGGTCGGCCAACATTTTTCCCGCCGAAACGTTCCCGCTTGCACGCTCTTGCATTGTCTTCAATGCAAACCATAAATGCAAGCCCATTCAAAAGAATGCCTTTAAACTACTCTAAGTACTTGATCTTAACGGGTTCCGCTTTATCCTTGGTTCTTCTCATCTCTCTCTTTGTAAATAGCGCTGTAGAAGTACTAAAATTATTATTATTATTATTATTATTATTTTGATCCTCCTCAAGTCAGCTGCAGAGTGTATTGCGTTACCGTTACTATTTAGCTGTTGAGTTGCGCAACAGCCATAGTCCCGACAGCATCCGTACGTGACCTATGGGTCAATCCTATTAATACAGAATATCGCGTGACAAAAGTGCGAAGGGCACGGGGCTGGGCACTTGAAAAGGAAACCTGTCATACAAGACTACAAGAGTAAACGACAAGTGGGGGCTTTCCCCTTACAATGACAAATATGGCCAGGTTGTCTTTTCGTTAAAACTCACTCGAGGTTTGTAATCCCTTCTTCGTCAGTCCTCGTCACGAGACAACCCATTTGACTTTCTCGTTTTATTTTCTTTCTAATTTCACAAATTTTGTTTGACATTAAGGACAATTCTGGGTTCCAGTGATATCTCATAATTGTTTCAGTCTGTAACAGAGCGAGTTTCGAAAGAGAACTTCCTGTCCACATTTCACACAAAGGCGCACTTCCGATTAAAAACAGTTAAACATGTGCTCTTTCATACCTTGTATAACTCTGACCATAGGGTGTGTCAGTGTCACGCCCGACTGATCCATGCTTATGTACGAAACCCAAAGTAACAAGATGAAAGAGCATGAAAGGATTCGAAAAAACGTTCTACTTTTATACTTCTTAATTGATTAATACATAAATTCTTGTAGTTAACTATATTAGGATAATTTTTATTCAATTGAATGTCTTAATTATGAATTATAATTCGGAGGGACACGGGCCGGGTATGTAGCTTTTTCTTCCTCCGACAATTCGAAGAAAGAGAAATAGGGAAAAAAAACATTCATAAGTAACACCGCTTTTCCTGCTCCCAGCTGCGCACGAAATTGTCCTCTTCCGGTTTTCGTTTCGGTAAAAATTCGCAAATCTAATACAACTGTTTACTGTTTTTTTCTTTTTTCGGGTAAAAAATATTGGTGTTTGTCGATAGGGATCTCCAAGTGTACATTAATATATTACCTTCACAACTTTCAGATTTTCATTGCCATTTATGGTAAACTAACAAAGACTTTGCGAACTACACCTGTCCGTAAAAAAGCCAACGAAAATTTAAAATTCGATGCACGCGCTGTTCTTAATCCGTCAAACTCACGCTTCCATTAAATGACCGCAAGGAAAATACATTTCGAAATCGTATTTATGAACACGTTGATGAAAAATACTCTGTCTAGACATTTGCGTCGGCCAAAACTGAAAATACAATACGTGACCGACGCAATTATTTAGTCGAGCCATGTCGTCGATTTATACGTTGATAAGAATAACAGAATGATTCTTTGTGAAACAATAAAAGATGCAATAATTTCACGCCAACAAATTGAAAATTTTAGCCATCAAAAGTAAAACATACTTAATTTTGAGAGACTGCAGTGACCTGCGAACGTGATAACTAAGAATTGCAAATAAGACCACTTCCGGTGACAAACTGCGGTTGAGAAAACAAAGGGACATTTTCTGGGAACATTGTAAAAGAACACCAAAATTGAAAACAAACCAGTTAACGAGGGCGTTGGGCGTGACTCTACGATTTCATGCTAATTTTTCACCGAAAATACAACTTTTTCGATCAGGGTGGTTAAAATTATAAATTTACGCCCTCTTTCCATGTTCCGGGGAGTATCTAATTCATTTTTTCATTATTTTCATTGTTAAGGATAGTAATTCGACATATGTAAATAAATCGTTTCATTGATATTAAACAATTAGAAGAAAATGGTCTTGTTTCCAAAAAAAAAAAGTTCTTGTCTCTCTTTCTAAAGAGCTTGCTGGTGTTTTCGGTTAGCTTCTACCAAATGAATAATCGAAAATTCGCGCTTTCACGTCACCTAGGAAATATACGTTTTGTTTTTAGTGTGTTTTCCGGTTGACGTCAGAGGTGCGTCTGTTGTCACATGAAACCAATCATCAATCGCAACAGAACAAAGAAAAGTTTTGACCAATCAGATAGTGGACTACAATGTTTCCCAAAAATAGCATATGACACCAGCCTTATATGAAATGGTTTACCACGGAAATAAAAGTTGCGTTTGCAGAAAATCACGAGCGATCTCGGACACTTGGGTCAGCTGATTTTTGTATTACTTCATTGAAAGTCTGCTTTGTGAATGGAAGCATCATTGTACGACGAAGACATTATGCCGACGACATCGAGTTCTCAAAGCTCATCCTACGACAAAGGCAATTTGAAGCTTGATTTTTCTTCGACGAACACTCGGCGACAAACGTCGGTCGAAGGGACAGTTCTAACATCTCCAGATTTGAATTTGCTGACTTTAGGCTCCCCAGAACTGGAGAAAATAATCATGAGTTATGGAGGTATATTAACGACGCCAACACCTGGTCAACTTTTCAAGGGAACATCATCGGTCACGGAGCAACAAGAAATGTACGCGCGCGGTTTCATGGAAGCACTTCAACGGCTTCACGAACAACAAGGCAATGGAAGTCAAAACGCCGCTACAGCGGCTACACAAATTGCTCCAATGTCATCAGTACAAGGCACTCTTAACATGCCGTTTGCTACAGCGAATGAAATGAACACAGCAACAAGTACGATTGCCAGTACATCTCCTATCGTGGCTTCCGGAACGTCCACAATCTCAACACATTCACTTCCGCCGGTGTCACTACATGCGGCCGGAGCAAGCCAAATTTTCCCCGATTTTCAACGAAATGCAGCGTGCCAGTTTGATCCTAACACAAGTTTAGGACATATTTTGAATGTGCAAGTGCCAGTGCAACGATTGGAAAACGTAAAAGTTGACAATGAACCACAAGTTGTGCCGGGAACACCGCCTCTGCCTCCTATCGATTTGGCGTTGCAGGAAACGGTGAAGAACGAACGAAAGAAGCAGAGAAATCGTGTCGCAGCGTCGAAATGTCGCAAGAGAAAACTAGAGAAGGAGGCGGACCTTCAGGTAAAGGTGGATGAACTAAAAGACATCAACAGCAAACTGCATACCGAAATCAGTGACCTCAAAAAACAAGTGAGCAATCTGAAGGTTCAAGTTATGCAACACGTGCACGGAGGATGCGAAATTATGCTTTTGAATCAACCGTAGTTAAATTCCATGTTGCAGAGGGTTTGAGTATGGATTCTTCCCGTAATAAAGAACAGTAGCGCGGTAGAGATGAAGTAGTGTTAGCTTAGTTGGAGGACCAAGAAAGCGGAACTTGAGAATCGAGCAAGTGCAGACGTATGCAGTATGCAGATGTCGTAACAAATATGCATTGCTATAACTAGAGTTAACTGAAATGCGAATTTTCTTTGGCAAAACATCGAAAAGAAAATAAGACCAGGGAATAATAATGTCTTAGTTTTAAGCTCTCGCTTCGGTGGTCAGACTGGAGCATTTTGCTTTCGGAGTTTGATAGATAGGTGGCAGAGAGGCACGAAGTTTCCTTGGTATTGAAAGGCTTCTTTCTTGTGTTATATTTCGAAAGCTGGTTTTTCGATGTCAATAAGCTCTGTACATAAATTCAGGACGTTAGAAAGGTATAATATTGTACTCTGGCGAGAAATTAGTCATTAAACGATGTTGTCAACTATTCAACCCAGGAAAGGATTCAACATGATAATTACAGATATAGGAATGCTAAGAGGTGTTGTGTTTGAATTATCAATTATCGCAGACATATTATTCGTGGTCACTGGGATTATTTAGATCTTGTAAGTCGATGATAAGTTATTTATTGAACGTTCAAGTTATCTCAAGATAGTAAGATCAGATTTTATTGCTGAATATGGAATACTATCAAGAAAATAATGTATCTCTATGATGATGATCGTCACTCGTTAGGTGTATGCTTTTTAGAATAGAGTACAATAATCTAGCGGTCAATCTTCTAGATTGCAGTTTACAATAATATAGAGTAATGATAATCTAGTAGTTACACACTTTAAACAATTTACTGATAAAATTCCATATAACATGGTAGGGATTTGTCGATTGTTGAGTTGAATATCTCGCACTCTGTTGCAGTTGCTGTAAAGCTTAGTTAATAGATACCAGCAAATGATATTTGTAACATTAAGATGATCTTAATATATTACACCTTTGTAAGCAAAAAATGTTGTTTTCACTTGTGTACAGGGTGTTTCAAGAGTTTGGGCCTTTTTTTGAGAAGACTGCATGTATCTCACTTATTTTTGCATTTTGGAAGCCATATTTTTTAGAGCAATTGCTTGACTTTGAGAGGACATTAAGGCTACCGTGCTGAAAGTGGAAACCTTGATTATTAACTTGCAAGGCTTCACAGACCCACCAGTTTGGAGAGCAATGTTTTTTCTCTTTTCAAAAAGAAGCAAAAACTTTTGAAACAACATATTTGTATTTCAGAATTAAGGGAAAAGGGGGGAAAGTGAAATTATCTCCATTCAGCCTTTAAGGGTTTTACCAGCATTTTTGTTGTTGTTGTTGGTGGTGGTTTTTTTTGCAGTTTCACATAACAAGAAAGCAATAGGGATGAGAAACTGATAAAGAATGAATATTGTAGTTTCCTACACCCACGTGGAGGGTATTTTAACGGGAAGTCAAAGAAATCCGGACTCAGGCTGACAAAAATGTCTAGGGAATGCAAAACATCCTCTGGGTCACGGATATCAACATAGCATGCATAACTTTTGAGAGAGGTAATATCTATTTTTGTCACAGGCATGACAAGAATAATAATAACACAACGCTCTGATAAATATGTACTCATTAATTTTTTATGCAGACAACCTTTTTGATAGAGGGGTCAATACTGCAAGTCATGTGTGAATTCCATCCCCAGAGGAAAATGACCAGCAAAGGGAGTGATCTATTATTCCCTCACGTTAAATGCAACACTAAAACAGAATAAAAATTATGCATACATCAATAGTAACATTTAGGCGTAATATTTCCTGCATGATTTTGTGATCCATGAGATATTGGGATAGTTTGTGTTCCATGAGCCCTTGTTCCACCCACTCAAGCAATTTTGATTTACGCAACCCAAAATGCTTTCTACAATGATCTGATTTTATTATTAATGATTGTAATTAGAATTATTACTTTCATTATCATAATCATTGTTATTACTATTATCATCACTATTACTGTTATTACCAACATTATGATGATGATTAATATTATTTTATGGTAGTATTTGTGAACCCCCCTCCCCCCCTCCCCTCTCTCTCTCTAACCCAGCTTGGGCCCAAATCTTGCCCAGTAAAATGCCATGGTAAATAACAGGGGGTTGAAATCTTGAACCCGTTTATCATCGATCAAAATGTTCTCAGTCAGTCGTGTTAACTCAACAGCGTTCTTTGTCACGCGAATATACTCAAGGTCACGCGATAGACCAGCTGTCACGCTTGATGGATCAAGCCATGACTTCCATCAGACCTGTAATTTTACACCCCAAGGCTATTTTTTATGACAGTTTCGGTTGTTCTCTTGGAGACGAACTGATTTTGAAATCAACAAGGTTCTCGCCGAAACGGACAAGTATCCGAGTCCCAACAGAAGACAGTTGGGTAATCTCCCAACACCGCAAGATGTCAGCCTCAGATGAAGATAGTATTCCAGATGACGATGGTTTGCCGTATCTGGGCGAATACGAAGGAGAAAGGAATGAAATGGATGAACGACACGGGTTTGGACGAGCAAAGCTACCCAGTGGTGATACGTACGAAGGCTATTACGAAAACGGAAAACGACACGGAAAGGGGGTCTATAGGTAAATGGGATATTTGCTGTATAGTTCATGCATGTAACCTTTTATGAGGGAAGCTTGGAGAACAAACAGAGCAGAGCGGGGAAGATACTCCTGAATTTCACAAGTGGGCCATAACTGAGTGTATGCATAGCGTGATTGCCTTTCCTAATAATTGATCATCAAGGCGTGGACCACGCAAATACTTCTTTCTGTGTAAAATCTGTTGTCAGAATTTTCCCCTTTAGTTCTTATTACCTCTTAATAGGATTTATTCGGAGTGAATCATATCAAGGCTAGTATATGAGTCACTGGCATTTCTTTTTCCTTGATCGAATCCGGTCTGTAGAAGTGCAAACGCAGTATTTATCAAATACAAATATTGCGTTTGATCAGGCAATTAACTGAAACGTCACTGAAACGTAACTGGCCGTCACTTTGGAGGATTTAATATCAAATTTATAATGCCAATTCTCGTGTGCGCAGTACGTGTTATCATTCCAAAGGATACGGGGAAAGCTTTCCATTCAGCTCTAGCTTGACCCAGCGCTATTTCTGTTGATATTGTTTTTGATAGAGGCAAACATTGTATTTTTAAATACAATGTTTCGTGCTTTATATTATTTCGTCAATAAACAGCTGTTGTTGGTCTTATTTCCGATGAAAGCATAGTGGTTTCTCTCTCGTTTCGCTACCAAAGCGGATAAGAAAAGAGAATCCACTGCTTGCAGGGTTTTGGCCTTGAGGTCTTTATACGGTTGTGTCGTGTCACAGAACGAAAGTCACGACTGAAATTAATTAGTGACGTCATCAGTGCACTATGACGCGATTCGCGACACAACGCGGACTGAGCCAATCAGCTCGGCGTATGAGACCAGAGTCAGTGGGGCCTTTTCACGCTCTTCCTTTTCAGAGGGAACTGAGGAAAAGATTGTTTACTTTTCATTTGAAGAAGCCACATAACCAAAGAGTGTTGCACAATAGCTAATGGTTATGACCACACTTAACCTGGCTCCCAGATGAAACGTTAATGAACTGCTAAAGTGTGAGTGCAATGACCCCCATCCCTTCCCCAAGGGCATATCTGCTGAAGGTTTCCTCTAACCAAATGGTGAATGCAAACAGCAATAATTGGGCTCCTGGTGCGAAACTAGCGCCGACAGTACACCCATTCCCCCTGGGACACTGATACCTCTCCTGTCAGTAAGTCGTCGCCATAGTTACGCAACGAACAGATAAAGCACATATAAACGCCGCGAAAATAGTCTGTCGCGCTCCCCTACTTATTCCTGTCTCATAAAACGACATTAACGCGACATTGTTGAGACGTCTTCGACGCGTATTTCGGTGTCATTTCATCACTGGGTTTACTTCAATTTTCAGGTTCAAAATCGGAGCGCGCTACATGGGTAACTACATGGAAGGCAAGAAAAACGGCGAGGGCGTTTTCTTGTATCCTGACGGCTCTAAATACGAGGGTTCCTGGATCAACGACTTGCGGGACGGCTGGGGTACATACACCTACCCTAATGGGGACACTTACGAAGGGGAGTGGACCCAGGGCCGTCGTCATGGTCAGGGAGTATATACCTATAAAGAAACGGGTTCACGGTACGATGGCACTTGGTTCCATGGCAAAATGCAAGACAGAGGCCATCTGATTCATTTGAATCACAGATACGTAGGTATCTTTGAAGAGGACAAACCCAAAGGACAGGGCAAGTATGTGTTCGACTCAGGATGTGAGCAGCTAGGGCGCTATGTTTGGAAAGAGGAGGAAAATATGGCTGAACATGAAGACGACGAAGCTGAAATACAAGTGAAGCCTATGTGGGAAGGCAAAGAAATCTGCGCTGTTGACGAAAGAGAAAACCTGGGCCTGCCCACTTAGACACTGAAGAGTCTTTATTTTTCTTGTACATGCGATATATCAAACCTTTCGCGTCTCCTTTTGCGAAATCACTTTACCGCCATATTTCAGTAGCAGGTGCTTGGACTACAGTAGCCTTGGAGAGCTGTAGCATAAATCGCAATACTCATGTGAAATCGGTTATTTTTTCCCCAAGATTAACCTCTCGGAATTCAAACAATACCACGTTAATCAGGCTAAAATCATTTGCTTCAATGGCATTTTTTGTGACTGTTAAACTCTACCTTAAGTCCTTATCAGGTGCCGACTTCAAAAGTTAAGAGGTAAGAGGAGACACTGCGCGTTGACTGGCTAAGGAGACGATATTTGGCGGGAAAAGTCGTTCTCAATGTAGATCAGTAATCAGTGACAAAACGCTAACTCTTCAGACTGAGATGTGAGTTGTTTGCTTCTAATCAAGGGCTCCTGTCCTCGTATACTAAACATTTTATAGTGGGGAGCAGGGTTGGCGCAGTGGTGAGAGCGCTCGCCTTCCACCAATGTGGCCCGGGTTCGATTCCCGGTCTCCGCGTCAGATGTTGGAGTGAGTTTGTTGGTTTCTCCACCCTGCTTCGAGAGCTTTTTCTCCGAGTTCTCCGGTTTTCCCCTCTCCACAAAAACCAACATTTGATTTGATTTAATTTGCGCCGATGAAAATTACTGATATTGGCGCATTATAAGTTAATAATAATTAACAATTATTCCACGAGCGCGAGTTGGATACGAGATGATAGCCAACGAGGCGCGTAGCGCGTAGCGCCGAGTTGGCTATAATCATCTCATATCCAACAAGCACGAGTGGAATAATTGTTTTATTAAAAATGCCCCCAAGATTAGACAAATCTTCCCGATTTTCAACTTTCAACAACTAATTCCCGAATTTCAACTTGCATTGTTTCGCTTCGCATTATTAAACTATAAACACAGATGCTTAAATTGTCAAAATAAAGTTTAGAAGTTGCTACCTTGAAGTATTTTCATGCCATACTTTGTGGCTCTCTTTGTGCTCCCTGGTGTTGCGTGTTGTAACAGCTCAAGGACTTCTTCTTCATTTACTCCGGCGCGAAGCGATTTTCGCCGGCCCCTATTGTTTCCTCAGGGAAAAAAATTTAAGCTGACGCGTACACTTACCATATTTGGAGGTTATGGTATATTAGCTCATATACCATGATAGCTAAGCCAATGAAAAGTCTTGAATTGCATTATCCAATGATTCAGTTTTTAATAATTATTATTGTTATAGGTCTGACGTTACGTACGGTCCCACACCTCCTTTGCCTTGTTTGCAACAAAATTGATAAAGCCCCAAAACTCCACCCAGTGTGTTAAAATGAGCGATCCGATATTGCTGGGTGCAGTTTCTTTTTATTATAACTCTGGCACTGCATTATCTCGCCAGGTGACTTCGTCCTCGCGCGATTTGAGTTGTTCGACAAACGCGCGTGCACGCGCAACCCAATAGTGCTCAGGATGCATGCGCTTTTCCCTCCACTCTTCAAGTAACTGCATCAACATCTCTTTGGCAGTTTCAACACTCCCACAGTGAGCGTATGCCTCGGCTAACAGCGCTGTAGGATGATACGCACCAGGGCTCACGAGCAGATCTAAATCCTCGTGAACTTTCACGATTTCCTCCAGAAACGTTTTCGCTCGAAGGTACTCTTTGCGCGCGAGGAAAATGTCCGCGAGAAATGTACCCGCGCGCGGCCACGCAATATGACCCGAGCTTCGGTAAACTTGAACAGCTTTTTCGCACATGGCGTGCGCCTGAGCGAGGTCTCCCAAGTGCAGTCTGGCTGTTCCGTAGGTCATCATTACTCCAGTGGTGAATTTGTGCTGGTCTCCATGGTGATTCATGTAAATCTTTAACGCCTGTGCGTGAAGGGCATCCGATTGCTCAAGATGCTCACGTGTGCTCCGCGCGCGTGGGTGCGTGTAGCGTAATCCAAGATACCAACGAAGATGTACTTTAGCGGTATAGTTTAACACCTGCGCGCGAATAAGAAGCTCGGATGTGTCGCACGTTTCAACAATCCTCCTCGCTTCTCCAAGCACTTCCATTGCTTCATCGTTTTCCCAACGGTCATGCAGGATCACTCCAAGATTGCACAATCTTTCCACGAGCTGTACGTCTCTTTCACCGTAAGCTGCCTTTGTAACTTCAACACACATCTCCATGTACTCTTTGGCAAGATCCAGTTGGAAGCTTTCGCGGAATGTGAACGCGAGAACGTTCAAAAGATGGGATCTCTTCTTCATCCACACTGGCTCCGTGTGTTCCTGGCAGAGCCTATCAGCCTCTTCCAGAACTGGAACTACTTTATCCAACTTGCCGGCTTCGCGATAAGTGTAACCCAAATCGCAAAGTAAACCACACGCGCTTAAGTCGTCTCGTCCAAGCTGTTTGTTTATCTTGTAAGCACCCTCCAGTAGGGCCACTCGATTGTTGTCCGTTGCCCCAGCAACGTGCACGAGGCTATCCGCAAGGTAGACAAGGGCATCTACCAGTAGGCTGTTCTCAATCGATTGGACATTCTCTGCTCTTTCAACAAACTCCTTTAAATGGGGACTCAAAATGATCCTTGTGGCGATAGCGTCTTTGTTAGTGCTATCTTTTTTCCCCTTGTATGCCTCATTAAAGGTTTGAAGGACCGCATTCTGTTCTTTTATTTCCTCAGACATGCCCTCGTTCCCGGCTAATTCGAGTTGTTTTCCAGTCTTCTCGTCCGGTTTTCGTCTGATCTGTGAAAAAGCCAACCGCATGACCTGATGGAGTGTTACAACCTCGATACCTCTCTCTCCTTTTTTTGGATAAATCAACAGAGAGCATCTTGCTATCTTACGCTTGATGTCATCTGGTACTCTAATCTTTCCATCGCCCGAAGCTGCAGTTTGGTGCAAGACGTACTGAGCGACAGTGTCCAAGGGCACTGGTTGAAGAGCGCAATAAGACAGGAACACGAAGGCAGCTCGGAGCACTTCGTCGTTTCCCGCCATCCTTCGGGCAGCGAACTCAGCTGCTGGGAGCATCGATTGCGGATAACATGGATTATGGTGCGTATAATCGGAATGATCAAGATACGCAAAGTATTCCTGGAGATTCGCCAGGTAATGTTTCCACGAGAACTCGGAAAACGAACGGTCCCCTCGCATTTCCCTGACATAAACTGCTGCGCAAGCAAGAGACAGCGGGTAATAACCCAACATCTTAGCAACCTTTTCAGCGTCTTCATCCGCAGCCACTTCAGACACAGCACTCAGCAGTTCCATGGCATCTGCCTCCTCCATTCCAGAGTCTAGTCCAACAACTTTGGCTTGCGCGTGGGATCTGGGCGCTAGCTCGCTATCTTGCGTTGTTACTAATACCAGCCCCTCTCCCCACGGACTGTTTTCTGCGGGCGATGGCCAGAATTCTCTAACTGGATCGTTCACTGTGAGATTATCAACGATGATTAGCCAGAGAGAGGAACTTTCCCGCAGATGAATCTTAATATCATCTGCATAAGCCTTGATGCGCTCCGAAAGGCTTCCACTCTCTTTAAACTCTTTTGCGATTCCCAGGTTTTCGTGTAATTCTTTGTATGACTCTAGCAGTGACTCTGGGGATTGCGCGCGAAGCGTCGCTACGATTCTTCGCGGCAATTCCATCCCGCAACCATCTTTTTCATTCAAGAATTCTTCACCGAACTGTCTCGCCAACTGTGTTTTACCACAACCCGGGGGGCCTTTCAAAAATACCCCCGATACGAGAGAATTCGACGCAGTCTGTCTCAGCTGGTTAAAAGCCTCGTGAATCTTCTGTATTTCTCTCCCTCGTCTTTGCGTTGCGTGAAATGGCTTCCCAGGAAGAATTGAGACAGAAGAAAGCGTTTTTACCGCAGGTTTATCTGAGGATAAAAGCAAACGGAGATCAATTACATCGATACACAATGCTATATCCTGACAATAATGAACGCCTTTAAATGTTGCGGCTATTTTCGCGTCTGCCAATTTAATTGCACGTTTAAGCGCAGGGAGCATACACAAGTGACGGAATTGAATAAAATGTTAAGCTTATAATTATATAAATTCACAAGCATAAAATTTCGCTTAATTAGCTCGGGAAGAAAGCTGTGCTTGCGTGTACAGTACTATCGCGTCAGCCATCCGTTCGGAAAAAAAAAAGACAGACAAAGGACAGACTTAAATTTATAAGCTTAATATTTTATTCAGTTCCGTCACTAGTGTATGCTCCGTGTGGTTCAAGCTTTTCTTTCAGTTTTACTCGCGCTCTCCCGCCTGAGAGGCGTGCAAGGTACAGCTGAGCCCCTCCCGGGTGGGGGGGGACCTTGTTCCCTTGTTACCTTTAAAACTGTGCTGTGTTCCCTTGTTCCCGAAATTAATTCCGAACTTTTTCCCAGCTTTTTGATCCCTCAAATGGTTTGTGTTCCCTTGTTTCCTGGGATATTTTGTCTTTGTTCTCCTGCTCCCCAGTTTAAATTAGTCATGTTCCCTTGTTCCCCAAAACCCCTGGGAGGGGCACACAGCTATGCCACACCGACAATGTTCCCAAACAAACTTCACGAAAAAGAAAGTCACTTACACTTTTAAATATACTTACGTCTTGACGCAGCATTGACAACGTTATTTGACGAAAGTGTCAGGTCAGTCATTCTTTGATCCAACTCAGCGGCTGTGTTAAGATCAAACGTATGTACATCATTCATATATCGTTAAAAACAAAAGAACCTATATTTTATACAAGACGATATTGAAAGCTTCAAGCTTGTGGGGCCGCGGGTTTCAGTCTTGACGCCGTTTGATTGTTTTCTTCTTTCTATACGCATAAAAGAATCAATTGAAGACGGAATTTTGCCTTCACACTACCCATTTTACGGATGTTGTAACCTTTTCAAAAACTTTCAGAAGACCTCGAATATTCAGTTCTCAATGACTGTTGAAAGTTTTTCCAAACATGGTCTAAGATTTCTAAGGACAGTGGCAGACAGACAAAACCAAGAGAGTATGTACTGGAGTCGTATTGATGGCTTGGCACTAAAATTATGGTGCCATTTACTGGACTATTTTGGACAATTTGATACTGTTTATTTACGAGGTACCAGTAGTCATAACCATTCTATATTTTCATTATGCAAAGACAAGGGTAATAAGAGATAACTTTGAGATGGAGATCTATGTTTGTGTTGTACATCCATTCATAAATTACCAGATCCTCTTTCTGCCTGTCACAGGCAGACATTCAATGTCTCTGAAGTGCCACAACTGTGCATGTGGTTACAACACACATACAGTTAGATCACTTTGGCACAATACTGAATTGCGTCACATGCAAACTTACCCATGGGTATGTTAAACGACTATTTACACTGATAAAGTTAGCATAGAAAATGCTTTACACCAACCTCTGTCACGGCAGTAAACCTCTATCAGGTCAAGCCTTTTGACTGCTTTATGATCAAGCCCTTTGGCTAAGTGTTCATAATTTGCTTCAGAACCCAGCGATTCTTTCCATTTTCTCAGCATGGCATATGATCTGTCCAATGCTCTTGTCTGGTCAGCATCGATTTCATCCAGTTGTGAATTGTTCAAATCCAAAGCTAACCCCAGTTTCCTCCAGACTGACACTGCGTCTTGAGCTAGGCTAAGAAGTTCGTTGTCTGTTGGTGTGCCTTGTTTGAATAACATCATGCCATCTGATTCAAGAACAAGACTGCATTGCTAAATTTACTTCAGAAAACCTCTCTGAGCATTTTCAAAGTCAGCAATTGATATGATTGATCTCCATGAAATGATCCGATGATGGAGTGGACGAAGGCAGTGGGGGTGAGGAGGGGGTGATTGATGATAGATAATATGGCATTTTCCATATTTCTTTATTATAAATGTTTAAATGCACTTTACAACACTTCATGGGAGAAGGGGGCGGGGCTTTTGTAAGCTGCTTATCGTGCAAATTGAAGCTCTGCAGATTATATTACAATCATGTATTTGAACGGTCTAGAATAGACAGGTGCCGCCAGAACAGACTGAGTAATAGACCACCATACCAGAGAATATGTCCTCTACTCTTTACAAACACTGTGTGTGAGTTCTTTAACATCAAACAACTGTTGTGAGGTAGGGCATAGACTAGAAAGTCTAACCATTTGCAGATGTCATTACAAAAGCAGCACCTTCTGCTCGAATACTTTAAAAACCCTAAGTGTCAACCTGGCCATGCCCCTCCACTCAGCTGACTGGCACCTTATCCCACTGGGCTATCTTGCTTACGAGAATTTTTGACTGGGCCTGCCCTATACCCAGGTGTCTTCCTGTTTGTGTTTGCACCGTTGGGGAAGAGTCCCTTAGGGGAGGGGCTGAGATAGGATTATAAGAGACATTCCAGGAAACACGGTTTTGATCATATGATTTCAAATATTTAAGCCCCCGTAATACTGCGGAAAGTATTCGGTACAGTTCCCTATGTTAATTATCAGAAGCATATCACCTTGTCTAGGTGATATGCTTCTGTAATTATACAATGCATATTCCTACTGACACTCTTCCAAAAAGAACGCGCATGAATAGAGTTTTGCTAGGAATATGCATGCACAATGAAGTAGGGACCTGTACGGAAATCTTGCCCTCGTGTCAACGGTAAACTGCAATTAATTTTGTGGTGGTAAAAGAGGCCAGATAAATTTACGTGACGATATCGATCGGGTAGCACTTTTCATCGCTAGACGACCTCAAAACATCCGTGAACTTACTTTATAAACAACGCACTCAAACTAACTTAAAAATAAGGTTCAAGACGCCTTACTTTGCCGGTAATGATTCATCACAAGTTACCCCGTAATCTTGCGGGAGGAAAAAGATCCAACTAGTATCAGTGGAAGACGATTCTTCGAACAGAATCCAGCTATTACCTCAATGCTTCGCCCACGGCTGCAAGGGTCATCTGGACTTTGTTCGGGGATATACGAATATCCGTTTTGTTTCCGGACATTCCGTGACTCTCCTGATTGGCTATCGATCTTGGATTACGCAACTCCTGCGGGGAACTGATTAAGTGTCCGATTACTGTCGATGAAATTACGGCTATTAGGCGATTCCCCTTCCGAGTATTCATGAGAAATATACAAACAACATGGCGGTCGATAGTCCGAGAACAGCTGAGTCTCTTCGATATTTAGCCAGTGCTTTGTCTGCGTTAAACCCAGCACCTTGGGAGAAAGTAAGTTATTATTGAAAAACCCTTTCAATCTATTGTTAATGCCCGTTGTCGGCTTCGATACCCCTAAAAATTGATTATGTGATGCAAAGCTGCTAAACTGGATTTAGCTCGCGCATTTGTTTAATTTAAGACATTTAAAGGCTTACTAGCTAGCCATCCTCGGAGGGAGACCCAGGGGCGGTGAGGTGGGGCGAGAGGAAATAAATCGGGCAAACAAATGAATCGTCGCAGGTTTACAAGTAAGGCATAATAATGATCAGTGTTCCAGATAAGAGACGGGTCTGAACACCTTATATTGCTTACAGTCAACAAATTAAGTGCGATGCCTCAGAAAATGTGTAGAGACACACTGGTATTGACCTCTTCAAAATTAATTCCCCGTTGGCACCCTGCCTCAAAAACTTAACTGGAACACTGGGCTTTTGGCAGCTACTAAAACAGACAGCGCTCTGAAACTGTGAGTATTTTGGAATAAGACAGACTGATAGTCATTCTTGGTGCTGACAGAAAGAATTGCAGTCTCTGGCCTGTAGTAACAATTTTTAATTACTGGATGTGCAATAAATGACAACAAACACAAGTTGGGTGTAATTTAAATTTGGGGCAGGGAATGTACTGTACTGGCAAGGCTTGGATACAACCACCAATCGTATGAACAACCGGATGAGGGGCCTTGGCACATGGCGCCATGCCGAGGGGGTGCCTCATGCCTGTATTGCAAGGCGGGCATAGTTGCTGGCATAATGTCCTGGGGGCAAGTTAACCGAGTCCAGCGAAGAAGAGTATGCCCCCTCCCTGATGGGGCTTAAGCACAGGGCTGAAGCGGTGTGGCAGGCAGCCATTCCCCACTTATATATTTATTAATTAGAACTGAGTAGGATGCTAAAAGCTAGAAAGCAAAATGGGAGGGAGGGAGGGAAAAAAAACTGCGGGACACAAGAAAGACTAGCCGCTAAGAAAGTCAGACAGTTAAGAGTCACATGGCAAAGGGTTACAAGGGACCAAATAAGGAAATCACGTGGAAGAAGCGAGAGTCATCCCCAGACTCCAACCAGTATTTGCTTTCCATCATTAACTTCTATTTTATTCTAAAATGTCAATGCCCTTAAAGTTTAAGGGCAGTACTATTAGATTATGTGTGTGTGTCTCACTGTAGTGACATCAGGTAGTGAAAATCTTTGTTGTAAACTCACTCTTACTCCATTTACCAGTACTTGAACTATGATCTCTGTCTGTCAGATAAGATTTTTGCAGTGTTTTATGGTTGTTATTCAGACAGTGAACCCATAACCATCTTTCAGGTGAAAAAGCTGAGTCGCCTGTGCCCAGCATGCCCTTCTTCATCTACAGATGTGTTTGTATTCGATCAACGTGGCACTGATGGAATCCTTGCACTTGGACTGTTTGAGCTCCACTCCAACTTACAATACAAAGACAAAATAATGCCCTATTTGGTGGATGTACTAAAAGGTCTTCCATCCGCTAAATGGATTGATGCAAGAGAGCCTGCTCTGCAATCAAACAGCCCATTAGCGGGAGAGTTTGCTTTCTGTTTTGTGACTCTTATGAGTGGTCTGGCAGCAAAAGATAACAGCTTGGATGGAGACATCATCAATCTTCAGCTCAGTTTGTTCAATACTTTAGTTGATCAGTGCCATGCTCATCAAAACTTGACTGATCACAGGAAAGGTATCAAACTTACAGAATGTTATGTGCTGCGAGGATATGCTTTAAGCAATATTGGATAAACCAGTTTGCTGGCAGAGGTTTGAATTTTGTATACAAAGATTCAATGGCTGTCTAGTAATTTAGTTGTTAATTTTCTTTCACAGTGAACCTCTGTCGCACCACTGTCCCACTTCTCCTTGGTGTAGCACAAGCCCTTGGTGTGTCCAGTGTGTATGTGTCCAACCCCTCCCTGATATCCAAATTATTGTTTCCTTGCCATGCTGGTAAAGCCACACCATGGGAGGCTCAACTTCCAAGGGCACTCAGTCGTGCAGCACCGAGACGATTTCTGAGCTTTCCACAGGGAAACAGAGATGACTGCTACCATCTCTCAGATGTGCAGCTCAGTGGAGTGATCGCAAAGGTACACTTGGAAATTATTGTTTTAACTGTGATCAGTAGAAAAAATGTTGTATTATTAAGAATTGCTTATGACAAAAACTTTTTTATGTAGCTAACTCAAATTTCAGTGAGGTTAAATTCGTCAACAATGCTGGTCAGCGGTCACCCCTCGGACTGCCCTGGGGATGGCCCTGAGTTTTGCATGGAGTTCCTCATGGTTACATTACACTTGCTTGCTTGCTGGCCATTGCACGGCTATTTTG
>BLFK01000433.1:93219-107239 GCA_014634185.1 Astreopora myriophthalma | reverse complement strand
CCCCCCCCCCCCCTCTGCCCCCCCTCTACCTTAAGGCACCAGCTGCCAAGCTCATCTATTGTTGATGAGTTTAACTATGTTTCTCATTTTATTTGCAGCAAAACTCAGTCTGTTTTAGAAGTACATGTAAATGCAGTTGTGTGTATACAGTGCATGCAAATGCATTTTACGCAGTAAATGTGTGCATGTAAATGCAATGCATAACGATTTTCCTCTTTTTTTCGTTCTTAACAGGTTGAGAAGCTAATTAATATGCAAGTCCTTCAAGGCTTGGATGTTGTATTATCAGACTGCATTCAAGTAAAAATAAATTTGCTACAATAATAATTTGTCTTCAATTGGCATACCTTTGTGAAAATTAGATGGAGCTGTTCACATAAGTCATCTAATGCTTCTTATTCCATATTTCTGTAATTAACAGGCTGGGCTGTTGTTAAATCAATTTCCATTCCAGTCTTTCAGTGAGGCTGTAATGTTATCAATGGTAACACTTTTAAGGGATCTTTGCCAGAACACACCAGGTGAATATTGCTTACAGGAGTTTCATTTATTTCCTATTGCAAGCATGGTAGATTTAATGTAATTGTCAAAATTGCATGCTTCAACTTGCACATGTAACTGTCTCTTGTGCTTAGGGAGCTTAAGCAAAGGCATTTTTGAGCGACGAAGGCCCATCTCCAGTTGACATACTTTGTTCAAAAATGCCTTTGCTTAAGCTTCGTATTCATTTCTTCTGTGTAGGCATTTCTTCAAATGTTGCAAGCAAAGCCCATGAGCTGGGCAAAGTGGTTTTTACCACAGTTAAAGCTGAATTTCAGAAGAAATCCGAGATCAGTGCATCATCAATGTCCTGGAAACTTCAGACTGTTTCATCGTGTGTTGACTTGATGGTGTGGACAACTGAGAAAGATGATCAAGGTAGTTTATTGCTCAATTTGTACAGTAATGACAAAATTGCAAGAAAGTGAAATTCTTGTAAGCAGTTTAAGCTACAGTAACTATATTTAATAGTCATTATTGCTTGAAGTGTAATCATCCAAATGAGAGTACATGTAATTCAAAGTCAAGACGAAATGTTGCTGCTGACGTTTTGTGACCATACTCATCAAAGTTTCGCAATTAGTATTGATGAGTGGTGTTAAGGTAATGTGACTAGTTGTTGTCTTGGTCTACATATGTTGTAGGTGTGGTGATGTTCAGTACACGCATGTTGTGATGTCACTGGCTGTGCATGAAGACTGTAAAATTAACAGTATTTGTTTCTTCTTTTTTAGTTGAATGTGAAAGGATTTACTTATGCCATGTATACCTTGTATCTCTTTCAGATGGGGATAACCTTTGTCAGAATATTGCTGAGTTCCTGTGCTCCAATCTGGCAGTATCCTTGGCGCAATCAGACAGTGGCCGTTTCATATTATGCTGTTTGGAAGGCTTTGCTACTCTTGCTGAAAAGTTACCTTCATTAGCAAGGTGAGCTGTAGCCCTCAGTTACATACTAACTGTAAACTTTTAAGCAAAGAGTGGAAATAAATTTGTACTTGTATTTTTGATGGCAAGAATTCACCAGAATCCCTTGCACCAGTTGACTGTGGTTTTGGGCATGATCCATTTTGTCAAAACTTCTGGTTAGAATTAATTTTCTGAAAGTTTTGTTTGCTGAATAGAGTGGTAATTTTCAGTTGTCTGGGTGAACTGTACTCATTCTTTGCCCACTCAGGATGATGAGTTTCCTGGAAATTTTAGCTAAATTGATTGCATGTTTTATTTTCTTGACAGCCTTGTTCTCAACTCCATGAAGGACTTCCTTCTCCAACCTGCTCCATTGCTCGTTAAGCTGTCTGAAAGTGCAAAGAAACCGTCAGCAAGCATCATCATGACAGTGTCACCTGATTCAAGTGACAGTGGCATGACAGTGGGCCAGACGTCTGGTGTGAAACAAGATTCTCAAGATGCCACTTATCAAAACGTTCGAAAAGGTGCACTGGACAGCATTTGCAGGTGAGACATCAAAAGCCTGGTAATGGTTTCATCTACTTGTAGGTGGTAGTTTTGGAAATAACGATGTCCTCCTTCACCTTCGTGTTTGCAGAGCTCTGAAGTCTGGACAAGCCATAGATGAAAACTGTATTCAAGCTTTTCTAGCATCTGTAGCCAACAGACTTTACATATCAGAAAGTACTGATGGCAATTCAACTCTGATCTCGACCAATGCCATCCTTATTCTGGGCCATGTGGCATTCAAGCTTTATCCTGTTCCCAAGACAACAGAATCTGTGTTGACGATACTTCAGCAGCGATTCTGCCATCCTCCGTCATCTCTTGACCCATTGATTGTGGAACAGCTTGGTTTACTTGTTCTCACAGGATCGGTATGTGGTTATCTAAGAATGATGTAGCTTATTGTGGACAGAATTTAAGATCATTAAGTCAACAGTGCTCGTAATTTAGGCTGTAGCTGATTTCATATGCAAGTATAGTTTAAAAGGCATCAAGCCTTTAAAACTGTAATGTTATCAAATGATTGATTTCAAAGGTTTCATCTTCAAAATCCATCCATCACCATTGTGGTGCATTTGATTTAACAATTCCTACCTTTATCTTGTTTCTCGTTTTTCTTTTTCTTTAGTCATGTGCTTTTGAAAATACTAATTACTGATTTGCTTTGTTCTTGGCCACACTACAAAGTAAGCCCCCTATTCTTTTTCTAACTTTGTCTAACTTTCTAGACATGTATCTTGATATTTATCTCTAGGAGCAGTGTTATCAACAGATCATGAACATGTTTATGAAGATCTCAATTGATGCAGGGTCTATGGCATACTCAGCTGAGCCTTCTATTAACGATAAAACCGAAGGCTACAGGTAACGGCCTTAATTCAGGATACTGCAATACATGTAGGACAGCATAGTACTTGTTACCAGGAACTGAAATAGAACTACAGGGGGCGTTGTAACGCCAAGGGAAAGAAGTACCGACTCTCGATTTACCGGTCAGTCATAAATGCCAAAAGTAGCCTGTAACGGAAAGCTACACTCTTTTAAAGATCAATCGCTGTGATTTTTTTTTCTTTAAAATTTATTTCATGGCTACATTAACTATGTATGCTTATAATATCGACACTATGGTAAATGTTTTCGCTTTTCTGTAACTGGGGTCCCTTGGCATAAAGTAATTGTTATCTTTTGCAGACACTGTGGCCTTGCTGTAATCAATGCCTACACTAATGTTGCAGCAAATCTTGAAGGTGAACCCCAGCTACAGGATTACCTTGTGCGTCTGTTGGAGCTATTTGTTCAGCTGGGTTTGGAGAGCAAACGAGTCAGTGAAAAGGCACCGGTTGCGTTTAAAGCGTCATCCAGTGCTGGCAATCTTGGTGTACTCATTCCTGTCTTATCGATTGTAATGCAGCGCCTCCCAGTCATCACTGATCCTAAGCCACGCTTGCACAAGCTATTTCGCGACTTTTGGCTGTACTGTGTTGTGATGGGTTTTGGCGTGGAAGGCTCAGGTTTGTGGCCTGATGAATGGTACGATGGAGTTTGTCAGATCGCCTCCAAGTCTCCACTGTTACTAGGTACAGGTCATTTGAGGTCAGAACTCTTGTATAACTCGGCATTGAGGAACGACGCTGTGAATCCGGTAAGTGGATTCTCTTGTGCTGTGAAATCCCAATGACAGACTCCTTCTGATGGCAGTCGGCGCTACCCGTTTTGAAGGGGCACTGTCACAGTTATTTTGCTGCATTTAGGTCGTAACTGGCTAAAAATTGAAACTTGGTACTTGAGCTGACAAGTAACAAGATTCCTTCAAACCAAGAAGAAAATATGAAATGAATTTTAACGGGCAAAACTATCCATATGAAATGTTTGGTGATTTTTGGAAAACACCGTGCCCAAACTTGAAAAAGTTGAACAATTTTTTCAAGTTTCAATCCGTTTCCATCCTCGCCATCCTTAGATACATATATTGATAATATATTCATGCGCAAGCGTTTTTTAGGCGTTTAGAGTACGGCGCAAATAGCGTGACACTGCCCCTTTAAACACGAACTTATTTGTTTTGTGCCCAGGCTGAACTGAACGAGATGCGCACATCGTTGTTAGAGACCCTCGGGAATCCCGCCGAAATCATTGCACTTGTTAACAAGTTGAATTTTGGTCAGTGTACGTACCTGCTGTCAGTGTATCGATTGGAATCCCTTAGAGTGTCTTCTGATCCGGGAAAGTTTTATTCAATCTTCGACTACTTAGAGGATAGAGCTATTGAAAAGGATAAAGCCGGTAAGACAGTTGGCTGGTAGGCCTTAATTGCCACTGCAATTATTGCATTGCATCTGTTGTTTTTGTAATTCTGTTATTCTGAGGATGAAAATTCTTAAGTTGAAGGAAATGAGATGTTGAGTGTTCAGCCTATTTGATCAGAACATTCGTTTCACCTTAATTGCGTCATTTTTTAAAGTGCGAAATTTCGAACTCAACGTTGACTGTTCTCTCGTCCCCTTTTTAGGACTCCGCAATGAATACCAGCCGTAGAACTGACCCTGATATAGATTAGTATATGTAAAAGACGATTAACTTTCGGTGGTTCCTCAATAATATACTTGATAATAAAACGTTTTTTGCGATTTCGAAAAATATAGCCAAAAACGCGATGATGGAATGTCGCGGAAATTTTCTTCTTGTTTAACTAAGCTATATTTATTGACTGATTTTTTTGGTGTTGTAGGGATTTGGCAGTGCATTTCTGCAGTCGCTGACAAAGTTTTCTCGGTTTTTCTGACGGTGATGTCCAACAAACCTAGGGCAATAGAAAGAGAGGTTGAGCTTGAGCGACACGCGCAGTTCCTGCTAGTCAAATTTAATCATCTTCAGAAACGGATCAGGCGTGTGGCAGACAAGTACCTGTCCTCATTTGTCGACAAGTAAGAATCGTGCTTTTGTATCTTACGTCAGATTTGTGATCGAGTGCACGGTTGGTCTGAAGATTTCTTTGCATTTTTTTTTCCTCAATAGATTTCCTCATCTTTTGTGGAATGGCAGAGTGCTCCACTTTATGTTAGATCTGCTTCAAGAACTTTCCCAATGTTTGAATCATCCGGTAGGTCTGCTTTGACCGCTGACCTGTTAGCTTACACTGTAGTTGGTAGAGCAGTGGACCACCGTGCGGAAGGTCGTGGGTTCAAAATCCCCGGTCGGACCAACACTCAGGGTCTTTAAAGGAGCTATGTCACGGTGAAATGGGTTTGAAAAGTTTAATCCGTGTCAATCTTCTCCATCCTTAACCATCTTTGTTCCTTTCAGGTTTATTATTATCTCTTTGGTGTTTTTCCACCTTTGTAAAGCATTATTTTCAGGTTTCCTTCAATTTAAAGGTAAATTTGTCGATGATCAAAATACTTAAAAATATCGTGACAAAGCCCCTTTAAATAAGTGAGAAGAAATTACGTGCTGCCTTTGTTATGACATCTGTAATTGGTTAGACTTTCTAGTCCTCTCGGATAAGGACGATAAACCCGTGGGTTCCGTCTCGCAACACTTGTTCACATTTGATTCCACTGGGGACGTAATGAACCGTGGCTTTGATCACCCCCGGTGCGTTGTGTGATATGTTGCGGTCACCCTGCCAACGGCTCTGATCCTTGGCGAAGTAAAAAAAAATTCAATACTTTAACATTTTGAAAGATAACTTCGGATCCGTCTGTCTGTGTCGGACTGTTTTAGAACGAGAACCATCAAGCCATAGAAATCAATGTACCCTGCAGTGTTCCATTCAGTTTGACTGTTTCCGAGGAGATGGATGGCCGTGAGGGCACTGTCAGGGATTTCGCTGCTCGTTGCAGTGGGATTATTATGGAGGCTATCAAATGGGCGCCGGAAACAACGAGATCTCTACTGCAGGTGAGTCAGTCGGGTTCACTAGCAATCGTGTATACGGTTAACTATCACCTATAGTAGCGGACAGGCAACCAGTTGGCGATTTACAAAGCATAGTGAAATCGGGATCCACCGAAGACTTAGGCAATGGAGGACTTTTGTCCGTGTCGACATAGCCTCATCTAAACACGAGGTTGGTTGTGAGAATTCGAGACAGTTTTGCTAACCCGAGACGCAGTCGAGGGTTTGCACAACTGTGGAGAATTTTCCCGAACCCCCGAGTATTTAGATGAGGCGATGACAACACCGACAGAAGTCCTCTATTGCTTTGATAAAATATATCTAAAAAATAATTGGACAAATGAATGAAAATGTTGGGGTTTTTTACTTCTTGATTGAAACAGATTTTCATGATACACGCTCATATTTCCTACCAGCCAATCAAAACGCGCGTCTGACAACACATAACCAATCAGTATTCGTGTGATGTCACAACTGTGTTTACATTCCCTCATCTAAACACAGCTCTTGACCAATGAGAGAGCGCGTACTATCCTAATTATTTTATAAAATCACCTTGTTGGTGATCAGAGCGAGATTTGAACCCAGGGCCTGGTTGCTCGAAGCATGATTAGCCGCTCTAACCATCGGTTAAGGTGCACCTAAAGTCAAATATATTTTTTGTTTTTAACATTAATCTCTCCACCCAAAGCAAACATATTTCGCCATTTGTACCTCAAATTTTAGCTTTTTATATGCCACACAAGATACGTAAAGTTCACAAAACTACCAATCATGTGGACCCTCCACCTAGCTGTGAGGGGCGTGGGTCTATTCTCGATTTTACGTCACAAGCTGTTTTGCATGTCTTAATACCGAAAAAGGTGCACTTGAAGTCCTATCATAAGCTAGAGGTTGTCATGGTATTTGTCCCGGGTTAGCGTTAACTTTGCTTCGAACAACTCGGCCCACAGCTTCCGAATTCAAATTCAGCGCTCCAAACCTTAGGCCGCGCCGCCTGGTGGGTTAAACGTTGAAAATAATCTTCTGCAGTTGCTGTGGCTTTGCGTCACAGTGCTTTGTGACTGGTCGGAACTTTGAAATCTCGCCGCCCTACTTGTTTTTCTTCCACCAATCAGAATCAAATTTAAACCGGTTGTGACTTGCTCGCAGATGGTTTCCCGCGCTTAGGTCCGGCTGCGTGTACTTGCTTTGGTTTATTTCTTTGGTTGCTTGGCCTGTATGTTGTGATAAGTTGCTTAAGGTACATAACTTTACGTAAGTATTTTAAAAGAAGGTACACTGTAAGCTTGATTTAAGTGTGTCTTATTGTAAATATTTGTTTGTTTGATATGCGTTGCAGGATTATATCATGAAGCTAGAAAACGCCTCACAAGGTGTTTCACATCACACAGGCCTGTCACTCGCTACAGAGAATGTGCTGCAATTTTCTGGCTTGAACCCTTCATCCGTTGCTGTTAGCAAAGTGTTCCTGGATAAGCGGCCAAACTGTGTCAAACAGGATTCTTCTCAGCTTGTATCAGGTCTCTCTTTACGGAATCGTTATTTAGGAGAGGTTAGTAGTTTGGACAATTACCTATATAATCCAACTTCCACTTAGTTTTGAGCAAAATGCTTGGACCTCACGGCTGAGCATTGGTATGGTTATCTTCCCTAAAGCCTAGACTAAAGCAATATACTGATTGCAGAATCATTTTGTTGAGTGGAAAATCTTGGTTATTTAGGTAACTTGTCCAGTATCTGGACATAAACTGATCAATATACTTATACTGTTTTCCTAATACTAGGTTATGGGAATGAGAGAGCTTCTGTCCTGTCAGACGTCAAACGACCAAGATCCCAATGTTGCGCTATCAGCTGCTTTAAACAAACAGTTAGCGGAGGCAAAGTCAAGCAGTGAAGATGCTTTTGTGGCCGCCATGTTTCGAGCTTCAGCCTACCTTGTCACCTCTAAAGGTAAATTCAAAACTTGCACGTATTGTTGACCCTTCTAAGGGGCTGTTTACGTGGAGGGGGGAAGATCCCAGAAAGATCCTAGGAGGCGGATCATCCTAGCGCCATATGTTTTCTGTATTGAGTTTACATGCAAAAAGTTGTCCTTTCCCCTAGCGCTATAGGATCTTTCTAGTGATAGGATCTTCCTAGCTGAGAGATAGGAAGATCCTAGCACTAGGAAGATCTTAACACCATGTAAACTGCATTCACTCGAAGATCTTAGCACTAGGGACAAAGAACCAAACATTCGATAGAAAATAGACAAGGACACACTGAATCAACGGCGAAGAATGCAAGTTACGTCTATGTTTAAAGGAGTATCACATCTCTGACTAATTTGCTATTCTTGAGAACGCAACCAATGACACTTTGCTGGTAATTACGGCTGCTGATATCATGTACTCATAGTTTTCAAAATTTTCCTTTCAGCAGTTGATCGTAATCTGCTTCATAATGTTTGCTGGGGCCCAGCAGATGTTTTCACTGACCTTTCCCTGTCAACAGCTGTGTCTTGCTGGGAGTGGATAATGGGAGCTCGACAAGACCTCGAGCTACAAGTAATTTACAATTCCGGTCCTTCTACTCCTACATTTCGCCTTGTTTCTTTCTTTGTTTAGTATGCCTCTGCAGCGAACCTGTTGTATTGGACATTAGCCCCGGACACCTTAGTAGGGAAACTGATGAATGTTTATTGAAGGTTTAGACAGCAAAGTTACTTTTTAAAAAACGATTTCCACGTTTAACCCCTTTTATCCAAGACTATGGGATTTTAAAGTAAGGGTCCTAGACATGCACAACTTGACCATTTGATGTGATCCAAAATCAACGCTTTTACATTTCAGCTCTTAAGTAAAATCAGTGCAGCTTGGCAGTGGACTGTGTGTAGGAGGGTAGGGTTATTTGCTGTGGACCTTCCGCTGGAGAGTCCGTTGTCAGCTTTCTCAGAAAACAGATCCCCACCCACTCCCCCTAATGTTGTGCCGCACGATATTTGGATCAAGTTTCTGGCGCGAAGATTTGAAGTGATCAAATACTACAGCCGTGATCAGGTATGTAAATGGAAGCCAAAACACTTGAAGGTCAATCAGCTCTACACAGAAGCAAATGAACCAATCGGAGTGCGAAACAAGAGACACATGGTTTTGGTTTAGCTCCTGGTTGCTTTAGAAAATCAATGAGAGCCTGCCACATATGTTTCAATAAATTGGCCCCTCATCGAACTTTGTTGCGGACCTAAATCTTGCTGTCACGAAGCAAAACAATGTTTCTGATTCTTGCCCAAAACATGCTTGGTTTACGGACGCAAATTATGCTTTGGAAACGCCAACGTTCCTAGTTGAGCCATGTGAGAAGCAATCTGTTAGAAACAACTGAAAAGATAAATACTTTTCTTCAATGTTTCCTAACTAACTAGCCCGTGAACCGAGTAATGACAAACCCAATCAATCGTCAAATTGCTTTCCGGCGACACTCGAATGAAAAACTTGTTTTGCTCTGTTTTCTATAGGTTCATTTCATTCTTCTCACTCTCCTGTTTAGGCCTAAACCGTCTTATTATTACAGGAAAATATCATTTATTCGTCAACGCCGGTGCTAAAAATAAAGTTCAGTTTAGTGACTTCATATCTCTAGTTCGGGACAAACTGTTATTAGAAAAGTACATCGCATTTCGCTCTCTTATTCATCCTTCTTTCCATATTTCATGAAGCAGGGTAAAGATTGTAACTATTGCTCGCACTGTTAGTGTTGTATTGTTGATAGTATTAGTCTCGCAAAGTAAGAACGTTAGTATTGTAATTACTACTCTTGTATATAGTTGAGAAAGTATTGTATGTTATTAGTCCTGTAAGTATTGTTTAATATCATCAATAAAATTATAAATCAGAAAAGAAAAACCTCGTAACGCTTCTACAATTGTTTGGTCTGTTTTCTATAGGTGGAGATATTTGCCACAATGCTTCAGCGATGCCTTCCATTGAGTGTAGGACGCAAGAACAGCCTTTCTCGCCATATTTCCACTCTCAGAGCCCGGTTTCAGTTGCTAAGTCTTGGCCTGTACATGCTGCAGGGAGACTTCTTAGCAAACCCTGTCTTGAAAAACGTTTTGCGCGAAAGGATATACTGTAATGCTTTGGATTATTTCAGGTTTGTTTATGGGAAAAGGAGCTCAAATTCTGTTATGAATCGTTACTATTTCTGTTGCCCAAGTTGAAACTACTGCTCTGTAGAGCTAACATTATTTATCACAACCAAGGAATCTCTTCAGAGACACCAAGAACCTCCTCGTACGGCTTTCGTATGAATGGTCACACACAACCGATTTTCTTCCGGTCATTATAGACTTTTAACGGGACCCTCAGGCCTTATTTTAGACCAAATATTCTTTTAAATTGTGTGCATGCTAGCGAGATCTGCCTGAAGGCTAAGCGACATGGTTTTGACCGCAATTTTTTCTGAATCACAGTATTGAACCCATGTGGCCCGTGAGTAAAGATGCAGAGCTTCGAGAAGATATCCAAGTTCTGCTAAAATTCTGGCAGGCCATGCACTCAGACAAGAAATACATAAAGCACTTCATGGTGGAAGCACATGTAGATGGCGGCCCACTTCTGCCTCACAGCTCTTCGAGTAGCTCCCAGTACACCAGCGGCTCATCTGGCTTGGGGCCTTATTTGCAGGTACGTTTCAGGAGTAGTATCGAATGGGCTGAGGAGTTAAAGGGCATATGGGCATTGTGTACACTGCACATGTTAAGCGAATAGGGCATGACGTGAGACGAATAGCACAGGAATACCAGTAGTAGGTTAGTTGGTGTTTCTGGTGAGGTAAGTGCACAGCGAATCAGTGGCAGATGGAGTGTCGGAGGCTTTGACGAAAATAACGGGCTTTTGTGGCTTGATGAGTGGGTATCAACCCTTGGGCGGTCACAATGGTATCCTTTTTTATATTACAAAATCCCAAACTTGCAAAGTGTTAGTTACACTCCTACGTGCATTGGAGATTGTCTTCAAAGCTATAGGTAGAAGCTTTTGTCTTGTGCGGTACTTAAAATGTTACTGTAATCAAGAGCTATGCCACCATAACGAAATTGTGCTCTTCATTTTCTTTTCTTTTAACACGTTGTGTAAAAATGACTAACTTTTGAATTGGTTTTTAACACTAATACAGGCCTTGGTTTGTTTTATTTGACGTTCCAACTTCTTTCCTTTTATTTTCAATTTGTAAATGATATACCCGTGTTTTTATGACTGACCTACTAACTACTAATCGCCTAACAAAATGACCGCAGGTTCCGCCTACAAGACGCCAATCACTTGTGCTTCTAATGGGAGAAACGGTAATTTATTTTAAAGCCGAACTCTACCGTAATCTGTCACACGCTTTAGGGCTCTGTTAAATTCAGTCCGTCACTGTTTCACAGCAGATCTACTTTTTTTAGCAAAACAAAACTAATAGTATTATTTCTCTTTTGTAAAGAGTAGGCTGAAGTATACTTGAATCTAATATGTCATTTCCTAGTTCACTTTAGCCGCTTTTTCAAAGTGAGTCCAAGTGCGAAGTCTTCCTTTTGAAAATTAGTTGTCACTCTCAAGAATAGTACAACTATTTGCCATTACAAAACTTTCGCACTTGGACTCACTTTGAGAAAGAGGCTGACGTGGCCTCGGAGATGGCCTATTGTACAGAACAAAGGTTCTTTTTTCCTTTGAAACCAACTAAGGTGTGTGTAATGCGGTGTTCAGACTGTGTTTAAAGAGCACGTTCAACCAGAATGCATTTTACATTTTTTGTATTACAGAAAAGGGCAATTTTCCGACTTTTTCGATCAAATCAGAGCCGCTTTCGTCTATCTTTGCTCTGGAATATTTGCACGTGTTTCTGACAGGTCGGCATTCGAGGAGCAGAAACGAGTTCCCAGATAATAGCGACAACAACGGCGCGCAGAGCACTGTGTTTTAGCGTGCTCCATTAAAGGCTGACTGGAAACGACATTTGGCTCCTACGTCATGAGTTTCTGTTGCCTAGCAACCCTGCTAATGCTGCTCAAACGGCTTTTGTTTCAGGGCAATCGCTGGATGAACACAATACCACTGTCCAGCAATCTCTCATCCCGGCGCTCGGCCACAGGGACATCAGTCGGTAAAGAAGCCACAGCAAACCAACACGTACTCAAAGACTACCTCAAACGACGAAATCTTATACTTGCTCTCATCCGTCGAGAGATTGAGCGGCTGTCTACGTGGCATAACCCCTTGGCTCGGCCAGATCTCAGTTTCACTGGGATCGATTTACTGGTGAACTGGGCAAATCAGACGGTTTTTACCGAGAGGAGCTGGCGAGATTTAGTTAGGCTGGCCTGGCATATTTCACCGGATATTGCCGTGTTTCTCCCAGCAAGGTGTGGTTGAACTTTAAACCTATTGCGGCACAAAGTTGCGTTGGAAATATCTGTGGAAGTTTCTCTGCTCGGCAGAAGCTTTCAATTCAAATTTCACACAGTGATTTTGCCAACAGATTTAAATGGAGACCAGACTGTGTCAAGAATTAACCACATAGTTTTCATTCCCTCGTTCGTACAATGAACCAGTCTACTGCTTTCCGCTTGTTTAAAACACACTGCTTTTTCATTCGTTAGGTTTAAGGAAGTATCTGCGGTTCATAAGGAAGTCTATCGACTTGTAAGGATTCATCCCACTGCAGTGTCTGATCTTCCAGAGGCCATTCAGGTAAAATCTTGACGCTTTTCCGTGGAGAGTAGCTAAAACTCAGCTAAGCTTCCTGGCAGTTAATTTCTAAAGGCGATGTTACGGTAGTCACTTGGCTGCAACGTTTTTTGGATGTTGTCTCGCTGTGCACTGTTACGCGCGCCGGCATTGGATCAAGTTCATTGGCTGATGCCTGTAAACGTTGTGATAACGAAGTTAAAGGAAATTATATGTGCTACAAATATCTGTGGTAGTTTGCGTTAAACTCTGCTAATTTCAGATAGGATTGAAGAGTTAGGCGATACATCTTTGCGACAATGATATTTGAAGAGACAGTAAACTGAGCCAATAACTTTTTACTGAAGTAGCCTTAAACACCAGTTTTGCCGCTCAAGTCAGTATAGGCGGTTCATGGTCCTAGGTCCTGTTTTGCTCGTTTTAGACCATGAACAGTCTCTCTTTCGCTGCTTTAGTCCTTCGAGCGCGATGCGAAGACAAAAACACGCGCTGAAGAATGGTCGCGTGAACTCTGGCGCGCTTCTCCTCGCGCCCTGATTTCGCACGGCCATTTTTTTAGCGCGCCTGGTTTTATTTTCGCACCGTGCTCGAAGGACTAAAGCGGCAAAAGAGGGACTGCTTGTCGTCTATGTTCGTTTTAAAGTATCTGTATTTTGCTTACTTAGTACCTGGTCACTGAAAAGAATATTAAGGCCGACATCCCAGAGTTGACGCATGTGTTGTGTTGGTCTGCTGTCACTCCTGTCCAGGCCATGGCATATTTTTCTCAGCAGTACCCACCCCACCCCCTGTTGGCACAGTATGCCTTCAGAGTGCTGCAGTCCTTCCCGCCAGACGCCATCTTGCTTTACATTCCTCAGTTGGTGCAAGCCACGCGATATGACGCGCTGGGATTTGTCAGCGAGTACATATTGTGGGCTGCAGAGCATTCTCAGCTTCTTGCTCACCAGGTGGGATGCAAGCCCTCATGCGAGACTATTTTGCACTGAATTTCAGGGCGCTTTCCATTTTTCAGAACTGAACGGTGAGACCCAGCATTTGGAAGGGCTTAACTCAACAACGCCTTCAAAATAACACACATCGAGGATGACATGAACTCCTCAAAAAGAATGTGAGGGATTATCAGGCAACTGTTTCTTCAAATTGCTGCATTTTCTTGCAAACCGACCGGTTTGGCCGGCCAGTTCTGACGAAAGGAAAGCGCCCTGTGTTTAGCAATTGCTCGGTCGATATTTGCGTGGTATGAAGAGCTTTTTAAAAGTTCTTAACCCAAGCGATGGAGGAGCAGGGTAAGCGCAGGATGGAGGGACCACTTACCTCTTAGTTAGACGTAAGATGAATAGATGTTTCCCATTTTCTTTTTCCGAAATGTGGTACAGACTTTATTTCAAGTTCCTTCAGTTTTC
>BLFK01000433.1:79477-93209 GCA_014634185.1 Astreopora myriophthalma | reverse complement strand
TTTTTTTTTTTTTTTTTTTTTTTTTGTTTGTTTGTTTGGTTTTTTTTTTTTTGCATTGCAGCTGATCTGGAACATGAAGACCAACGTATTCACAGACGAGGAAGCTCTTCACAAAGACCCCGAAATTGGCACGCATTTAGAAAACCTGATCGACAGGATCTGTAATTCCCTGTCGGGCACAGCGCTTGATTTCTACAAGAAGGAATTTGAATTTTTTGACAAAGTCACCTCCATATCAGGGACAATTAGGTACAGAAGAGACTTCCGTTTTGCAAAGGTTTTTCATGTACACAAAACCATGGGGCGTTATTACAGGAAAGGGCGTTATTACAGGAAAGGGCAGTGTAATTTGTTCCCATGTTGTAATTAGTAGTGTAAATTGTCCCAATATTGTACCTTAGTTTTTAGTAAGTGTAAGTCATTCATAATCGTTGTATCCATTGTTTAAGTGTGAAAAATAATATAAGTCTTTAAATTAAAAAAAAAGGGGGGGTGGCTGAACGTTTTTACTTGAAATGTTCTATTGCAGCTTTGTTATTTTCAATGATAAACAGAACACTTTGTAGTGACCACTTCAGTAAGTGCTAAATTGTTCTTCACATGCAGACCATATCCAAAGGGTCCGGAGCGGAAACAAGCGTGTTTAGAAGCACTGAGCATGATTCAGACCCAAGAGGGCGTGTACCTTCCCAGCAATCCCGAGGCCCTTGTATTGGATATTGATTACAATTCAGGGACTCCAATGCAGAGCGCTGCGAAGGCCCCATTCCTTGCACGGTTTAAAGTCAAACACTGTGGCATACAGGAATTGGAGAACATGAACACATCCAAAGGTGAAGTAAATTAAATGCTAATCAAATACACACACACACACATCACTCAAGCGAGATGGGAGTGGCTCTGATGCACAAAGGGTTCCTGTTACTGTTAAGTAAACGTAACATTGCTTAACAGCCGAGTGAGTTACATTTACATAAATATTTAATGACTTACATAAATAGATTAGATTTTTAAACAGTTTCTGTAAAATTTTAGCCAGTTATCATTTTTGTGCTAAATTGCAATTCGCCTTTGGCGCCATGGTTTACAACAAACGTCAATTATTATGTACACGGCTCGAGCTTTGAGCTGTCTTCTGTAGCATGTAGCAACTCATAGTGTTGACACTCCCCTCCCCCCTTATATGAGTAACCATTTATACACCCGGGTGAAGAGGGACTCGTAGTGTGATTTGGGGCGGAGGGTCTTGTCTAACTAAACATGCAACGTGACCACGTAGCTAAGCCTCGAAAGCTCAATACCTTCAAGTCGAAACCACCACACCGCCGCGGGCCCACTTATTTTCGTCTTTTGGAAACCAAACCGTACACGAATATGGCAGGAGGCTTTGCATTTGACTCTTTAAACTTTCTTTTCATAGATTTTTCTTCGTCAGACAGTGATGAAGAAGGAAAGAAAGACAAGCCCCCCAAAATCTACTGGCAAGCTGCCATATTTAAAGTTGGAGATGATGTCAGACAGGTCAGTCTTCGTTCTGCTTGACACCTTTCAACTGCTGCAATATGGTTTCATGGGTTAATAACTGACAGATAGTTGTTTAGATGGCTATGAAAAAAGGTTGCGGAGTCGAATTTAGCTCCATTGAAACAAAACCCAGCGAGCGGTGAGGAGAAAGGTTTGAATCCCAAAACTACTTGTGTCGCTTCCTCTTCACACCAAAAGAATGAAACAGTCCAAGTATTGCTAAAGCTAAGTTGAAATGTTGATTGGTTTTTCTTCCCAGGACATGTTGGCCTTGCAAGTGATTTCTCTCTTCAAAAACATATTTGAGCAGGTTGGATTAGATGTTTACCTCAAACCCTACAGAGTGGTGGCCACTGCGCCCGGAGTAAGTGAAACGAACTAACACTTGTGGAACTATTGACGCATCCAATGCAGAGTACACACTTGAAATTTCATCCACGAACTCAATCGTTAGAACCACGTTGTGCAGCACCATGAATAAACAGCGGCACAGGAAACTTTCATTGGACAGGTTACAGGACGACGACACTTGCAAGAAGCGTATGAATACTTTTAAGCCTTGTGTGAATTCATTTGTTTGTGGTTTTTCTTGTTAGAATGGAGTTATTGAATGTGTGCCGAATTCTAAGTCACGTGACCAACTTGGCCGTCAAACCGAGGTGGACTTGTACGAGTATTACCAAAAGACTTATGGCGATGAGAGTTCCACCGCTTTCCAACAGGTAAGGATCCAGAAGCAGGCAAAATGACTGTTGTTGTTGTTGTCGTTGCCGTTGTCGTTGTCGTTGTTGTGGTTGTCGTCGTTGCTGTTTTCACACCGTTCATGCTAGTCCTAATTTGATTGTCATTGATTGTTGACCCGCTATTTTCAGGCTCGAGCAAACTTTATTAAAAGTATGGCGGCGTACTCCATCGTGAGCTTCTTGCTGCAAATAAAGGACAGACACAATGGAAACTTGATGCTAAACAGAGCTGGCCATATTATACACATAGGTAGGCTCCTTGAGCTTGCTTACACCCTTTGGAGTAGTTTCGGTGTTTTTATAGTATCAAGTAACATAGAACACCAACATTTTGTGTCATCTGGGTTGCTAAGGTAAATTTCCCTTCGTAAAGACATTGAAAAGCTCTCGTTTGGAGCATTGGCGCTCGATCTTTTGGAGCTGATCCGGAAAGTGTGGGTTGTAATTACACTACAGTTTGACTCAAAGCAACGTGAACACATTAATACATTAATTTAATGAGAAGCGTTCGGATGGACGCTATGTCATGGGGATTCAGAGATAAGTGCTTATTAAGTATTTTTATACTCAGTTTGCTAAAGCAGAGAACTCTTTGGCAAAGTTTCATATTCAGTTGCGACGTTTACTGAAGATCGATTGTCATTGTTTTTTTTGTTTGTTTGTTTTTTCCAATCAACAGATTTTGGTTTTATGTTCGAGTCTTCACCTGGAGGGAATCTTGGATTCGAACCTGATATGAAGCTATCTCATGAAATGGTTATGATCATGGGTGGCACGATGGAGTCTCCATCTTTCAGGTAACCACAGCAAGCAATGAAATCAAGGCAAATCAACTTTGAATGCAATCCTTGGTCCGAAAGACATTGGAATTTTCGAATAAATGTGACCAAAAAGTTAAAGCTTGTATTTTCAGTGGTGTATATAGCAGCTCTCGCAAGCTTGTAATTCTGCTTGTCCTCCAGTGGGTAGTAGCTGCTGTTGTTTTTAGGATTAGATGCATTGTTTCTGTTGTTTGTTTTATTGTTGTCTCGAAGGGTAGCAAGCCAATGATGTGAGTGAGACCTTGCGAGAGCTGCTACGTGGCTCTGTATTTTAATGTAAAGGTGAATTAAAGCTCAGTTGTATTTTATGATGTGATCAACTCTGTTTCAGATGGTTCATGGATCTTTGTGTCAAATCTTACCTCACAGTCAGGTAAGATATATGTCGACTCGATACATGTCCGACATAGAGTCTGAACGGACAAACAGACGAAGCATCCTGGGTAAAACTATCGTGTCTGTACCTCTGGGCGGCTGACCCGTCAGTTTGCACGCATTTATCAGAGCATAGACGAATTATTGGAAGAACTATCGTTCTTTACCGGGAAGTTCGGCCCAGACGAGTGAACGGTCGCGCCTATAAATCGTGCCATTAGAAGTCTCACTGATTTTGGTCTTCCTCTGTGTTTTTGTTTTTCTCGATTGTTCTTTTAGACCTTACCAAGAGGCGATCGTGTCACTCGTTGCGCTGATGTTGGATACTGGTCTGCCTTGTTTCCGGGGGGAGACACTCAAGAGACTCAGGTGACTACTGTAAAATACAATGTAACATTGTAGCCTAACAAAAAGCGTGCATAACGTCCTTGCCTTTCCCTGTGCCGCGGTTCTTATTTTTCTGTAGTTTCATCAGTCAACTTTAGGATTTCATTCACTGACTCTTTAGAACCGCTTTGTACTTAAGCAATAAACCACGCGTTTCTATGGTTTATATAAGCGGATAAACCACCCGGTATGTTGGAAGAACACGAGAAGAATTTGTCAATGACGGGCCGCAGGCGGATGTTGGAGTGTTCCCCCAACATCTCATGTGATTTATCAGCCTATAAACCATAGATATGCGTGGTTTATTTAATCTGATTGACCAATCTGCGCGCGCGTATTGATTTTGTTATTGTATAAAGCATAATAACCAGCACCAAAGGAAAGTATTGCTTCGTACGTCTCATTTCAATAGCGACCTTTAGACTGGAGTACCTCTATGACTACGAGTTTTCCCTACTGAGCACGCGCATTAGGTTTCGATGTCGAAATTTTTCCAAGTGCGCGTGCTCAGAACGGAAAACTCGTACTCGTAGTCGTAGTCGTACTCCAATCTCAAGGTCCCTAATGGTTTCACTGCAGCGTTTTACGACGACTCCGCAAAACTTTGTAAAGAAGCATTTCTTGTCTTTGTCTCTGTTTTCTTTGTTTTCCGTCGGGTTTGCCTGGGGTCGCCCCTGAGTAAAGCGGTAGAATCTCACTTTATAGACTTCTCGGTGATTTGTAAACATTGTTAAGATATTGCCTGTATGCTATTCTCGTACAACTCCCTGTGATTGAAAGAACGGTCGTCACATGCACTCATACGGGACCTGTTTTGTTTGCAACAGAGCGAGATTTAGCCCGGCGCAAAGCGAGCGGGAAGCAGCAGGCTACATGGTGAAAGTTATTCGGGACTCCTATTTAAACTATAGGTGAGATCTCACTCAATGCCATTTATTGCCTGGTTTATCTTTATGCCCTTATCAATTAGGCTTTTAATGAAGATAACTCAGTACAACTGATAGAGCGATTTTCAATTGAGTATCGCAAAACCAATACCAAAGTAATTGCTCCAACCAATCACAGCAAGTGCAAGCAGCGCAATAAGCCAATCAAAATTCGTAGCAATTCCATGTAACTTGCTCAAAGCGCGGGAAAGATCGCGCGTACAAGTCGCGATTGGTTTTGGTTTCCCTTCTCATTGGTTAATAAACTGGCGCGAGATTTCTAAGCCAATCACAAAGCGTAGTAATCGCAATGGCGTAATTACTGTTGATAGTCATTTGAAAAGCGCTCTACTGAAGTCGGGGAACATGTCTCAGCCATTCCCATCTTTCACCCAGCGTCAATCTAAACCCAAGTTTTTGCTCTTCATTCACAGGACCCGCGTCTATGATCTGATTCAGTTGGCGCAAAATCAGATTCCTTGTTAGATTGTGCAAATAGGTTCATCCAATCTGGTCTCTGGTTCTCTATTTTTGACGGTTTGTTACTAAAGGAATACGGTTTCCAAATTCTCCTCCACTCCTACCATGGAACACACGTTCCAACCAAACACGCGGACTGTATTTACTTTGTGTCTGCCAAGCACGCAAACAAGTTGCGCATACGATTGACACGTGTAACATATAACGAGGAACAAGTTATATAAATACAGCGACCAGACTGGTTTGTAGCAGGAGGCTACCAGCTTAATTAACCTCCTACTATGGGGTCAAAAATCGCTCATTTAATAGGAACATAACGTTAGACACAAGGGAAAAGCAATAATGTTTTTTGTTGTTGTTTTTTTTTTTCGTTGCACGTATCGAATTTTGATATCCTCTCGAGGAAACCAGTTGTTGCGAAAGAGTCAAAGGTATTCGGAATCATTGGTGCTAATGTTCCCTTGCAATGTTTGTAAAAAGCTGTACATAATTAGGACGATATTAATTATTAAATGTAATTATCGTCGATAAGATGAGAATATTGTGTTAAAGAGAGAGAGAGGAAATTGAAGTTCAATGAAAAAAAAAAAACAAAACAAACAAAAACACCCGGAACAACATTAAAAATTATCTGATTTGTTGACACACTTACCGAGTCCCAAAAGCTACTTCGCCCCCTCCCGACCTATCCACTGACCTGTCGAACATAACCCCTAGCTCTCAGAAAATATCCGCGAGTGTCGATCCTGACTAGGTTCGAAACTTATCGGTCTTTATGGGTGGCATGCTTCTTAAAAACGTATTAGAAATGAAGACGCTTCCAGCCGTGAAACTTTGCAATAACTTCTCCCTTTCTCGTCTTGAATGCAGAAGGTTTTTTCGAGCCCCAAATGTCGGGTCGATCTTGTGTTCGATCTATCCCATACTTGTCCAGATCACGGAGCGAGAAATTATGCAAAGCAGGAGCAATCTTAAGTCTGCTAATCTGAACGTTTCTTTGTCGTGAATAATTTTCGCCAGCGCCCCCTCCTGTTGCTATCACTTCTCTGTGCGGAGCGAAAGATTTGAACCACCCGCGCGGCCACTGTCAAGGGAATCGTATTGCGACGACCTTGAGGCCACCGAATCCCGGGTGCTGAATAAAGAACACGGCATCAATCAAGTATATTTTTACCGCACTCCTCCTCCTCTTTTGTTTCTCAACGTAAACGGTAGCTTTCGAATCAATTAATGCTAATTGTTCTACTAGTCCATGAGAGCCAATCTTTGAACAATACAAAGTTGTGATGCTTACACGTAGATAAGTCCTTGGGGCATTCAAAATTCAGCGCACGTGACAGCAAATTTCAGTGTTGCCTATTTAAAAAACCCGCGCGCCGATCGAGGAAGATCGATCGAGGCTTTCAACGGAGAAACTGAGGAAAGATGCATGAGATAAAAGAGGAACACAAGGAAAGCCCAGCTGATTTGAAGATGACAGCGACAAACCGTAACCCTAAATGCACGCGGTGTAGAAACCATGGTATTTTATCAGACCTTCGCGGTCACAAGCATCAATGCCGCTTCAAGGACTGTACTTGTTTGGACTGTAAAACCGTAGCCGAGAGGCAGCGTTTAACGGCGGCTAGGATCGCTTTGTTCAGGCAACAGAAAGGCAACGAAGCTGATATGATCGTGAATTCTGCCGACTTGGATCAAATGGAGTCTGGTCTTACAAATGGCTGGATCAATGGAGACGAACACAGAGAAGGTCAGTCCCTCAGCGTCACATGTAAAACAACAATTTGCCGTGTATAGTACACTTAAGCATGTTCTCTAAAGGTAATCCACGTTCCCCTAGATGAATCAATAAGCCCTTTTGCGTAGGAGTCGAGCGCTATAAGCAACCGTAAGTGTAATGCTAGCAAAAACTTTCAAGCCGTAATCACGCGTTTGCTCGGCGTCTGCCGGCGTTTTGAAATAAAACGCTACACGTGAGCAGAAGCGTTTTAAAATTTACTTGTACTACGTGCTTTTGACAACTATTTGTTAGACCTACTTTTCACAAACTGAAAGCAATGCACAAAAGAAATTTGAAAGTACTTTTCAAAACGCAGAGGCAAACTTCAGAAATCACAACATTTGAATATGTCTGCGATCGCTTCCGATCACGTCCGGTACATTCTGTTTGACGGGACGGTGACTGTGAACAATGACGCTTATGCGCGTCTTTTGCATAAGTGGCTAAAAAAGGAACAAAGTGCATAAACAATACAAGTTTGGTTTTACTCTAAACACGGAGCAATTGAAATAAATCAGCTGTATGGTTTCTGAAGGCCGCTATTTTTAAATTACGCTAGTTCCGGCTTCTCGAGGTCGCGCGTTTCAAGCCAAAATTCATCGTCGGCGTGACGAGAACAGAAAATCCGGCTTCCTGAATACTCCAGCTGCCTTCTGAAAAACTATCCCTTTATCGATGTTACTCTTAAGATGATCAGCTTGATATTCCTCTCTCGCAGTGACTGAAGCAAATTTAAGTTTTATTCTTTGAGTCTCTTCTAGACTGCTTACTTTGGGATAACCAACAAACTATTTCAGCTAATGACGGGATCCTCTTACCTTTCACTACTTCGCGGAGTTTAGAAACATGGTACGAAATTTTCAGTTTTCACGTCCTTTGAAAAAAGATTTACAGCGGAATTGGGTAAATCGAAGGAAGCTCTTTATGTAATCACATTTCGGTTTTCTTTCCGTATTGTACTTGCTTATCCGCAACCATTTACTCTGTGAATAAATTGGCGAGGTGAACAACCGGCGTGCGACAATTAAAAGTACAGCTAGTGAAGTCTAAATTGCTGAAAAGCGCGCGCAGATTTTGTCCGAAGGCGCAAGCTGTTCCTTAACTTTCCCAAAGTTCCTCTACCGGAATTGGCGAAATTTCTGACATCAGTATGGAGTAAATATTTATTACTTTTCTTGCTCCTCGTTTGGACGCAATTTGCGCTTTAGAATGAAACGATACATTCTTGCTTACGTTGGCAATTTTGTCACTTGAGCGAAGGCGGCTTTGAAACGGACCCACTTTGTCTCCCAGAGTTGACGACGCGGTCAACAGAAGGACAATGTTTTCACTTTGCCCGCTGTTAGCGCAATGGGCGATGCTGTCATAGTTTAACAATTGCCTGTTCATATATATTTTCAGTACAAAAAGTTTCATCTTTTCTGGGGGTGTTTACTTCTCTCCGCGTCTAAGAACATTACCGCCCTTTTTTGTGATCAAGCTTGAAATTGAAAAGTATTTTTCTTCGAGCCAGGTACAACAAAACCCAAAGCAGATTAAACTACGTACCGCTTATCGAGGGTACGCTATACTACCTCGGGCGTTCCACAAAAGAGGAATAGCGAGGAGAAGAAATTGAAGAATATAAACACCGCTCGGGCTAATACGTTCCATGTCCAATGAGTTATTTGGCAGGAAAACGTTTTCTTTAGCAATTTCTCCAAATTCCTTTATCCACGCAATTAGGAACTATTGTTTCAAACTCATTGTATCTCGTCATTGTCTCTCGTATGAACAGAGTCGTATCTCGCAATTGCAGTAAGGAGTATATTTTAAACAATATGCCCCGCCTTTTAAATATTTTTGCAAATCGCTTGCGCAATCTTGAGTTTCAAAAGCTGTTTCCACTTAAAAGCTTGGAATGAATTTAGTTTGCCAAAGATGGTATTTGAGTCCAGTTAACGAAATGTGAAATCTTGAAGGCCCGGCGTTTTGCGTCAGGTGAGCTTTGGGGTGCTCCTACAATTGTACGGCTTAGTACACTCGATCTCTGGTAAGCTTTGACATAAAGCGGTGGTGACATAAGACAATGAACATTGGGCTGGAATCTCATAGTAATTAAATGGTACGGAAAAAATCTCTGTCATCAAGCGAGAGTGGACTTGACACAAACTCTCGCATTCTTGACGAGACGCGTTACCGTCACCATTCCCTTAGGAAGTAATGTAGGTGCGCAATGGGTGAAGGCGTTTGTGACGAGAGTCAAGTGTTGTGCGCTGGTGATTGATGAAATTTCCCGAAACTCACATGTTTTGACATGAAAGTGTCCTTAAACTTAAATATTTTCTAATAACTTGAGAGTTCAAGAGCCCAGAACAGTCTCAAGTTGGTCTTCAATAGCTGCTAGTAATTTTAAGGTGTTGTATGATTTTTCGATTTTTGAAATTCCCGTGAAAAGTGGTTTCCATGGTTGCAAGCGCTCTGCTCTGTGCAAAAAAAAAGGGTTCGATGTGGCATAAAAAATGAGCTGTCAACCGCTGACATGCTAAGCCATTTCATTGAATGAATTGAATGAACGTGCCTGTCTCTGTTTTCATAGCGCACAAAATGTCGTTCCAAAAATAGCTCAGTGTACTCCTGTGTTGGCATACAAACCCAGTGGAGGAGTTGGACCCCCCCCCTACTTATGGGCTCTTATGGGACGTTTTCGGGGAACCCATTTGCACTCGAAAAGCTTCAAAGACAATGAAAGCTGAACCGCTTTGTTCTCATTTCAGGGATACTGAAACGCAAAAATAGCATTGGGCGGGAAAATAACGACGGCACCAGCCCAGACAGCTCTGATAGTGACTACAGCAGCGCGCCGCCCTCAGCGTCAAAAAGACTACACGCAGAATCTCCACTAACACTACCCACGGTAACTCCACCCCCCACGGATATTCTTGCCCGGGCATTCCCCGGATTATCGCACTCTGTGCTTGAGCACGTGTTGAAAGGTTGTAACGGCAACGTTCTTCAAGCTATAGAAGTCATCGTGCAATATAGCGCCAACCGACCTGTGACAAACGGCATATTCGGTCATCAGAATCCACTGCAGGCTCAACCTCCGGCTGACACAAATTCCCAGGCCCCTCCGCCTCATCTGCCAGTACCGACCACAGGATCCCTACCACTTTTTAAATTTAATTACGTCAATGGACAGTACAGATATCTCATGCAGCCATCTTTAATGCCACTGACGTCATACATGTTACCTACGCCAAATGGTTTAGGACTTCCGTTTCCTCAGTTTCCCGTTGATATGCATAATCATCAATTCAGGCCTGTGGAAAGCACTCCAGAAGCGGAAGTGATGAACGAAAACGGAAGCAATGAAACAGTGAAGCCTGTTCTTGGCGTCTGTAAAGGTTGTGGACAAGAAACGAATTCAGAAGAAAATCTGTGTGTTACTTGCGCAGCCTCGTGTGGTCGTACATAGACACTTTTATCCCAGATCGGTCGTCTTCCACTGGAAGCGGAAATGAATTGTAAAAATGGATTTGGTGACAAAAGACTGGAAAGTATTTTATTTTTTATAAAGATTTGTAAAGAAATTTTATTCAATTTAATTGTTAATTTCGGAAGAGATGATGGCATTTTCGTAGGAGCAAAATTTCCTTTTGTGGCGTACACAGTTAATTTTCGGGTTTGGTGGAACCTTACGTCTCTTACTTCGTAATTTGCTGCTTAGTACTTTTTAACATTTATGATTGCATTTAAAATAACTCGACCTTTGTTAAGGATGCTTTGCTTTTTACGGAAATAAATAGCCTCTCGCTGTAACTGAGTGTCGACGACGCGAGGAAAGAAAAATGATCGCGAGAAGGTGCATGCGTCGCTGCATAAGTAGGATTAGTTTCTGAGACGAGTCTATGCTTGTTTTAAGGATCCATAAGAGTAGCTTTAAACTTGCCCTTATTTTCGCTTACTTCATTGAGAAGATGAACGAGTCATCATTCCAATGCGAACAGCTTTCATTGTTGCTACGCTGCCCAAGGGCTAGAGTAAGGAAAAATAGAGGTTTACATGGGAACTGAAGACAAGTCAAGAAAAAAGGAAGGAACCTAATATTTTAATGCGACAGAAAATAAACTGTGACAAACCTCCGTTAGCATCTATGATTTTGCTCCATTTAATTTCGACTTTATAATCTTCATCGAAGGGTAAGATTTAACAGATAAAGCCTTAACCGTGCTTTGTTCAGTTATAGGCCACGCAAGGAAGGCACTTGAGCAAGGAAGAATTGGTGAGAAACACGAACAGCAGCCGGCGAGTATTTCTCACTACTTCTTGAATACCCTCGTCACTTCCTTAGCTTAGACTGATACTAGAGTATGGAATCCGTACTTTGTGGAAGGCATCACGCCATTTGCATCTACGCGCAAAGGCCCGGAGGCCTTCACGACTCATCTGTAGTCCCCGAGATACCCAATTCAGGTTTTGTTCTTCTCAACAAAAGGTCTATCACGGATTCGAAATAACAATGGTTTGAAGATAAGACCACCGACCTTTCGTACCGATTGCAGTTGAACCCCGCTTTGCGGAAACCGGCTTAATACGGACACCCCGTTATTGCGGACATTTGTCTTTGTCCCTGGGGAAGGCCCATATACATTCTAAATTCAACCCACTTAATACGGACACCCTTTAAGACGAACAACGGACGCTCTTTTCTTCCCCATCAACTAATTCTCATATGTAGTTAACCTCACTAATACGGACACTCTTTCGTCAACTTTATCTTTACTGGGCTTTACTGAAGTTAACTTGGATGACCTTGTAAGTAGCCCAGTTTACGCTTATGGAGGGTCAGGGCCCTAGGCCGTCCATGTAAAGAATTGTTACAAGACACACGTATCTATTTTACATATCTTCAACAATATCCTACATTGCGTTTTCTTGCGTTCACAACACGGCAGACATTTACAGTTTGCTATAGCACACCAGACAATCGCAAGCAAAATTTCACGAGCTTTGCTTTTTCAAGTTCTCTACTTCCATTCCTTCTTATCGGAAAAATGCCGGGTACTAAATTGAGTGGGCCACGCTTTTTGCGTTCAAGCGTTGCTTTGCTTTCCAAGTCAATCCTGAGCAGTTTTTCCAGTAAACTGGTACACCACGGACTCTTCAGTTTCACCATCTGCCACGCGCACCTCAGTGCGACTGCGCAGTTCTAATTTCTCCTGCTCCTCTTCACCATCTGCATCTACGAAGAAATGAATGTGGCCAGGTGTTGTGTTCAATTACAGAGCTCTCATGCTATCGGCAATAGCTAGTTTTCTGTGGTTTATTATTCTGACAAGGTGACTCTAAACTTTGACACGACCCAAGATATCCTCAAATTTCAAATTTCGCAGTTTTCCATGACCTAAAGTTTAGCTGCCACTTTCGAAAATTGTCAAAAATCATCCTTTTTTTCTCGGGTATTTTCCGACATAATTCGCCATTTTGTTCTTGCTTTGACATCTCCAATAATTTACCTAACACACATAACCATAATTTTCCATGACTTTGCAGGCCTGGAAAATGAAATAATTAAATTCCATGACTTTCCAGGTTTTCTATGACCCGTACCAACCCTGCAGAAAACTGCTGGGAAATACTTTATTTGTCATGCTTCATGAGGCGGATCTAACCTTTGGGTCTATGGATAAAGGATTTATCTCCCTGTGAGCTTTAAATTCGGTCGCCATTTTGAAGAGCGGGTCTGTGGAACTCTTTTATAATGACTGCCTGACAACAAATATCTCTTTGTCTAAATGCTAATGAGCTTTGCCAGCCTCTCCACGAAGTCGGAAGAATGTTTGTTCCAAAATGAGGTCAGTAGGTCTGATTAACATACACAGAAAAGAAATTAAATCGGTGGCCATTTATGAAAGTGGTCAAGTGCTTCGACGTTCAGTTGTAACGTCCGGTTTGTATTACAAAGCCCTCGCTTCTACGCATGTCCCATTCACAAGGTTAAACAAAGTTATTCACCTGTAGCTAGTGCACCACTTGACGGAGCGTACAAGATAACCACGGAGAAAACGTATACATTCCACATGCCATAAATTCCAGTAAATAGCGCGCCTGTGCACAAGACAAGATCAAAGAATAACCAGTCGATGGAGAACCATACAAAGAGATAAACAACTAAGAGAAATAATTACACGCCTCTTATTTTATCAGTCGACTTCTAAAGTATGCGATGTACACCTGTTGTATGTTCAGCTGTGACAAGAACAGCTAAAGCAAATTCGACCGTCGCTGAGCATTCACTTCTGCTTTACACGAAGACGCCGCTGCAGTGTGTATATTCGTTTTGCGATTTGAAATCTGACTTAAAGGATACTTCGAGCAGAATGACATCGGAGAATGGCACGGGCTGGCTCAGCCTTTCCAAAGGAATGTAACTTTTAACTGAAGACGGTTATATAGCTCGCCGTGTGTACTCAGCTCAAAAATTGTAAAATCCACCATCAGTTCAAATCTCAGCGAAGAAATGTTTCCGTATTATGTGCGAAAAAGTGTTTCTTACTTGATATCTCCATCGAGGACTCTTCCTCTCCAAATTTCCATTGAGCCTCGTTCACATTAGAGATTACAAAGAACACCACAGTCAAACCAGCACACAGCACTGTCACTACCATCAAGAATTCAAAACGGTAAATCAGCCCCTGCAATGAAAAAAAAAAA
>BLFK01000433.1:68872-78884 GCA_014634185.1 Astreopora myriophthalma | reverse complement strand
CCCCCCCCCCCCCCCCCCTCAAAAAAGTACGCGTATCTATTCTTAATCCGGAATAGTCCCAAAAAAATGCACTGATAGTCTGCGCACAGAAACTCCAAAATACATAATGAGTAAACTACGTTTGCTAGCGTGGACGTCTTGTGCTGCTGGAACGGCTAGCGGCACCCATTGCGTCTTTTCGTAAAGTAACCAGCTGTTCGGAAGGCCTTGGAAAAGCTGAAGGTTTATTTGAGTGAAATGTTCCCTATAGGACTTTCTAGTTATGAAGAAAATTAATCCCGAAAAGCTAAACATGTTCCTATTTTGGACGAAAAATGGTCAGCTAGAACTCAGCTAGTAAATTCTAGTCTAAAGTTTGCTGTTATCTACATATTCATCCAAAGAATTCGAACAGATACTATTCTCTGTAGCTTCAGTTTAAAATACGTCCAAACATTGCACAAACTTCTTAACATACGTTTGGAAAGCAATAAATAACAAAAATGTGTCGTTAGGTGCCCCTGAGTGAAACACCAAAATTTTGTGTCAACTGGGTTTATAGGGTAACCTGTTTCTGACGTTTCAAGAGCACACCTTCAGCGGAACCTTCTCTTCCCGACTTTCTTTAAAACTAAAACACAAATGTTCCGCCTTTTTTTCCATTGTTGCCGAGTCTTTCAGTTTTTTTTGTTTTTTTTAATGACTGGAATTACGAACAAATCCAATATTATCAGATGTTGCTTTGTGTGCACAAACATGGGATTATCTTTCTTGGAAATTGGAAACAAGCGGTCATAAGTGGCACTTCTTCATAAGAGGCTCCGTCACGGAACTTTTGCTGCCAAAAACACAGAAATCCTTGTTTAAGACCTTTACTTGTGCCTAAACCATTCTTTTCAATTTAGGGGAGGACATCAAACGATTTTTGCAGGAAGAGTCATCGATGTCCATAATACATTTTTGCCCATGTCTTCAAGATCAGGTGCCAAAATTTGAAAAATTTAGGCTTTTTTTTTTCATAATGTAATCAGTTTCTATCCTTGCCATCCGTAACAACAGAAGACAGTAAATAGTCTCAGTGCAGTAACATGGTCCTTAAGAAACAAACTGCATTATCATTTTGAGTTTTAAATATTTTAAAACATATTTTAGCATTCTAAAGTGAGGTTAAAATAGCGTGGCATAGGCCCCTTAATCCCCAATGATTATGAAAGGATACGGCTGCATTGCTGCCCACTTTGGTCGCCCAGATTGTATGAAAAGGATTGTACAGTTGATAACCCCTGAAAGTGAAAGACATTATTATATAGACATGAGTGTTTTACTGGGAATTACACTACCTCTTTAAAATTCATACGAAACTACATCCGGGACCGTAGTGGCGTATTTTCCATATCCTCACTTGGTGAGGATATCGATGACGTCATCTCCCTCCTTTAAGTGAATAAAACTGTTTTAGCTTTACTTAATCTGTTTTTGCCGATGTAAGAATAACAAAATTACACGTTAGCTCGAAGATACGAATTTTATGTGCTCCTGGCAAGAACAGCATACTCTTGCGTCTTGCCACTCGAACATAAATTCCTATCTTCTCACCACCGTGTAATATCCTCTATTTAAAAAAAGAATATTCAATTTTTCAGCTTATGTTATTATTGCAATCCTCCGGCATAATTCTAGACGTTTTTTTCTCCTCGGCTGCCGTTTCTCTTTGCAGGCGGTAAAACGTCAGCGTTCGCACATGTTCGCAAGCTACCGTAATTCCACACCGTCTCACATCAGCTGTCACTCCCACCCGTTAACTGGGTGACGACAAAAAAGAAACAAAAAAAAGAAAACTTTTCCCTCTTTTCCCTGTAGGTTTCTATTATTGCCCTTTTACCGAGTGCTATGTGATAAACATTATTTATGCGTATGTAATATTCAAAGCTTTGTACAATACTATATGGAGCCACCTTAACATGCAGGTGCCAGCAAGATGGCGCAAAAATGACGTACACTTTCAGCAACGGATTCCATTCGACAGCGATTCGAGTTTGCACACACACTTGAGAATTTTTAAAAGAAAACAAAAATCGAATCACGAGCAGTTAAAATGGTATATCACACGTCCGACGAGAGATTTCTGAAAGACAAGACACGTAATTACGATAAACAACCAACAAAGTCCAGTATCGACTACTTCCGCAGAAGTCTTAAACGAAATATTACAGTAGCGAGAAAGGAAGTCTTGGAATCGCTGCAGAGCTACCACTTCGAACGATCGATTATCTTCAACCTTCAACTTCAGGTAAGACATTTTAACCTCATGAAAAGGTCATTTACTTTTCAAGGAAAATAAAAGAACCACCCAAGGTGAAGTGCGCGGAACGGGTTGTTGATTTACAATTTGCCAGTTGACAGTTAACAGTTGGCAGCTGACCAAAACGCAACTCTTGGTTGTATCTGATCAACAAGTAATCAAATACACCAATCAAAGTTGCATTATATGGCAATTACAATATTGGCCATCCTCCGGCAAATATAAACTTAAGCTTATAGCAATTAAAATGAGCTAGTGTACTGCCAGACAACATGCACATGGACGCCATTTTGGAAATGCTTTGAACACGAGGATCAACAATGACCACATCGACCACATGGTTTTGCTTTACGATTTTGCGCAAATGAGAACTCTAGCTCCTCTCCAAAATATAAAATAAGTACAATAAGATTTACAACAAAATAATGTTCAGATCGGTTTACCGAGCAAAACGGAATCATTTTAAACCCATCAATTTGTACAGACTTCACCAGGAATGCTTCCTTTTGTAACGTTTCCTTTTCGTTTTCATTGACGTAAGAGTTAATAACAAGGAACATACCTCTCACACAAATCAAAAACAAGTAAAGAAAGACATCCAAATCCAATTGCTCCGATCTGTTTCCAATAAGCCATCAGTCGGTTTCTTTCTGGTTGATCCTATGAAAAACAAACTTCAGCAAAGAAAACTAAAGCATCGTAATTTATGATCTGTGGTGGTGACCTCTCGAGCACATTTTCGTGTTTATTAGAGAAGGTATCAAAATCGAAGAAGTGTCATGAGAAACAGTAGCAGTAGTGGTAGTGGTAGTACTCGCCAATGTGCAGTTTGTGTGGTGAGAGAGGGGAAACCATTTGCCACATCGCAGCAGAATCATACAAGATGCTTGCACAAAAGCAATATTGACTCAGAAGACAAGAGGAGGATGTGTGAAAGGTACAGTTTGGACAAAAGCCCAAGTCGATATGACCACAAGCCTCAACCTGTTCTGGAATCTGGAGAGATCAAGCGACTTAGTGACTTGACCAAACTGACTATAGAATTGATCACAACAAACCTGATATTGTTACCCCACATAAACAGTTTTAAGATCATGTACCATCATTGACATCATGTGCCCAGTTTGATACAGTGGTTGAAGAAGGAGAGAGATTAAGTCAAGAGTTATCAAGAGTGAAAGAGTGTAACACTACTGTGGAAGTGCAGGGGGCTCAAGATAATTTGGTGGTGATCAGGGCTCTGGGGATGCTTCCAAGAGGTCTGATGAAATCACTGAAGATGCTGGAATTGTCTTGCTGTTTGGGCCTGCTACAAAAAGCATGTCTTCGTGGAATCGTAATTAGGATCCTCAAAAAGGTCCTTGATACTTAAGTCAGATATGAAGGTCAAAGGAGGAGGGGAGAAATAAAGTGCTGATTATTATTATATTGCTTATATTGCACATTTGAACATTAATACATAATTATGATCAAATGTGCAACACCAGAACAGGTATCACTATCAGAAGGTATGACTACCAAAGCCAAGAAAACTTGGACATAATAAGGGTTAACTTGTTGTATTAACCCTTTAATTTTATTCTGGCTAATGCCAGATGGTTTTAGTCATCACTGGGATACCCCTTGGGGAAGGAAAGGGTCATAGAGCTGTGTGCAAGAGTTGCGGCTGTGCTACCTGGCCTACGAATGGAAGTGCATGAGGCTACTGTTTACCTTTTTGATACAAACCTCTTTTCTTTTCTTACGTAAATAAATACTAGTTTGCATTACAACAACACGTTTTGCATGATAAAAGCAGTGCAGTCTGTATCAATACAAGGTCACCAGCAGCCTCGCTGCCATTCATAGGCCAGGTCATTGAGTAAACAACTGTAAAATGACCTATTTGTCATCAACTATCCAATCAGAAGCCAAAGATGGCTTTACTTGGCATCTGATTGGTGTATGCAAACTAATTATAAAGAATGTGAATTAATTAAAAGTGGTTACACTTGTAGGGTCCTTGCTGTAATGAAATCCAACTACAAAATGTATGACCGTATTACAGTGGCTGTAATAATTTACAGTCTGTAAACCATCAATTTATAATTATTATATATATAGAAACCTACTACAAGATGTTCTCCAGTAAAGATAATCCAAAAAGTCATCAACATCCCATAAAACAGTCCCTGACGAATGTCTGTCACCAGCAACATAAATGGCATATTTATCCACAGTGTAAACCATTCCAGTGGAACTGAAATAGATAATAGTAAATTTTGTGGGTAAGTGTACCTCGTGGAGTCTTCATAAGCATTTCCTTTTCTTTAAATCTCTAACTCCACCTCTTGATCAGGCAAAATCTATTTTTAAGTTCCATAGCCTGTACGCTTACAATGTGCGTTAAAATTAATTCTATGTTGCACTATGAAATCAACTTTTTAAATAACATCGCAGAAAGATCACTGATAATTCACAAAGGCAAAGGATTAAATCAATAGAGTGTCTTCGCTCATGTGACCCGCAGCGAGATTTGCATACTGAAATAAATGAAAGAATTTGCATGAAATTAGAGTTCAGTTCCCAGAAGAATATTTCACTCCTCCAACATGGCCACCATGACGTCACGTGAAAACACTCTATACTCCATATTCAGGTCATTATGGATAAACATATGCGTGTGCCAATTAAATATCATTGTAATGGGTGAACTTTCGTAGAGATTTCTTGGCAAGGTCTAGTTTGAAAATAAAACTTACAGTCCATAAATGATGTCACAACTCCCAGACAAAACAGGGCCCTGCAATAACATTGAATGTAAAAATGTTGTGGAGGAAACTTCAAAATTAATTATGATGATTACAGCTGTCTGTGGTCCGCAAATGTCACACTTTCACTACATTTTATTTAACAATGGTTCACTTACTTTTCAAGAAGAACAGGGTCTCTCCTAAGCTTCTTAACTTTCTTGGCAAACCATATTAGAATAATAATAGTTATTGGTGCAACAATAGTCTTGATGGCAAACCACACTTTGGTAAAGCCTCCATTTTGATGGATCTCCTACAAATTCAAAATAATTGCGAACTGTGCCAATTGATTTAACATATTAAAAAAATGCACATAACATCAGCTGCTAGGCTGCATATTTCAATTTCCTTCCTTGCACATCTTGGTGGCATTTCAATGGCATGAATTTTGACAATCCCATGATCTTGCCCTGGGCAGTTTTTTCCCCAAGAATAACCTCAAAAAAAACAACAACAACAACAACAAACATGTCAAACAAAAAAACATCAATAACAATGCAAATTTTAGTTTCGAACAACTTACCACAAAATGTAGATCTTTGATTGAGCCAAAGTCTTTATTTTTATTTAAAGAGGGAAGTCTTATATTAACAAGATACTCTTCATAATGCACATTGCCAAGTTCAAAGAAGGGGATCTCCTCGCAGTTGTAGTAGCCATCATCACCTCCAGACTACAAGAAACATTTATCTGAGCTCTTACACAAAGGCAACATTATCCCAGCTCATGGGGTTTGAATTTTTCAATGCCAAAACTAGTGGTGTGCCAATCATCGATTGTAATCTATCATTGATTGAAAACCTTAAGTTATGCAATAATGGATTATGGAAAATGTACAATCAATTATTGTGGGGAAAAAAAAACATTCACAAGTAAAAATATTAAATTGAGATAATTTATTATTGTCATTAGAACAAAACCGGTTGAGAAAACAATGTTAATGTGAAATCAAAATGATTGTCATTAATAAAACTGGTCCATAATAAAGAAACTCAAAAGTTTATAGCACTTTGACTTGCACACAAATGAAAAAATAAAGGCAATATTTATTATTATAAAGAGATTTTTCCAATTATAATCAATGATTGATCGGTTAGGTCAATCAGATTATATCCGCTGATCGATTATGAAATCTCAGCTGATTCCCAACACTAGCAAAAACCCATTAGGCTAATACAACAAAAATTATCTTTGATATTTCTTAATGGGGAGGGGATGTGAATGTAAATAAAATGATAAAAATATTGCAAAAACAAAATAGTGAGCAAGAGTTGATTACTTAAGTAGTTTGTCAGAAGCTGGGATCCCACCTTGAAGAGTTCACATATTACTGGCCTCTCTTCACTTGCTTCATGCAAAGTCTGCCAGTTGTTTGAACCAGAGTCTTTTTTATTTCGATATGCCAGTGTAGCATGAAATGATAAAGAAGGGGGCTCACCATCTGTCAAACAAAAGTGAAATAAAGTTTATTCTTAAAAACACTTTCTTGCTCAAACAACCTGAATCAATCCATTCATAATTCACTTCCAGTGATTTAGGCCATTAAATTGAATCAGAATGAAGTTCATTGAGAACTGAACTGGTTTTCAAGGCTCTTAACCCAGGTTCAGAGCTAAGTAAACTTCAGACAACTTGACCTTGGTAGTGATTCAAGGATTGCAGAAGGGAAGGGGCTGGTGGTGCTGTAGCCCTCCCACTTTTTTTGCTTGGGTTGGTTTAGGGTATGATAAATGGCAGGACAGTGACCCCTAATGCTTGTTTGTCTTGGCCGTTTTTTTAGCTCTACCACTTTAAAATGTTCTCCATGGTCCCTGCGATAAACAGTGTAAATGTACATTGTAGGTTACCATAATATTATTTTCAAAATAATATGTTATTCTCACATCTTGATTGGTTATTGAAGGACACACATGGGTGACATCATTAACAATGTTGTTGTTTCTTTATTACAGAAAACAAATGGATTCCATGTTACGGTGGGTCTGATTTCCAAGTTGCAATGTGTCTGTGAACAGAGACATGGCAACATGCAAGCCAACGAGGAACTTTAATAAATAAAATTAATAATCAGTGGAATTCCGATTTTCTGAATACTCGATTTTTCGAAACTCCAAACCAAAAGTCATTTCCCCTGGATTTGCTTCCATCAGACAATGTAAATGTAGGTCCGATTTTTCAAACACTCAAATTTTTGTAACTCCTGATATTTCAGACTGATTCTGAGTTTCCTCCCTTCCAAAATGTACATACGATTTCTAGAACTTTGAAAATTCAGGAACCAACAAAAACCAATATTTTTTAGCCATAGCCATACACACCCTTCTGAAATTAACAAGTTTTCTGTATTTTTTATTACAAAGCAAGTGACAATTCTGTCAAGAAGCCAATTGCCAATGTTTTTTTAGGAGCCAATTTCCATTTCCCTTGGAGGGTTGAAAAATCGGGATTCCATTGAAACAATCCAGGGATCTCAATAACTTTTGAAATAGCCATCCGTGATAGCCCATTGTAGGTGGTAGTTTGACAAGTTTTATAATGGGATTTTTAGTGAAAATCAAGACAAGTGAAAATCTACTGAAAACCCTGTATTATTACTCTTTAACTCACTCTTACCTACTAGCTTATATGTGAATTGTTTGTTGTGTTCAACATCCAATCGAATTGAGGTAGCTACAAACTGAAACCAGCGTGACATGACCAGACCAGCATGTGGAAAGCGAATTGCAAACCTAATTTGATCAGCTCTGTATTTATCAGTCCAAGCTTGTTGCATGCTACTGATTTTCGTGCATGTTGATGGATCATAATAAGCATGTGTTTCTGACAGGTTTGCAACACAAATGGTAGCTAGGTGTGATGTGGCTGTTGTCGGAGCTGGAGCTGAAAACAATGATAACAATACCAATAGCAATAACAACACTAACATTGATAATATTAATGAGAAAAATGATTTGCAGTGGCATGCCCATAGAGTGGCTATTTGTCCACTGAAATCCAGATCTAATTGAAAGAAATCACAGTTTTATTAAGGTTACTGTGAAAATGTATGAGGCACCTGATAAAGAATCTCTCCCCTTTATCCCCTCCACATCAAGGGGTTTGTGGATCTCAACTTTTACGACAGTAAAACAAAGGGTACTGCTACGAAATGATATAGCTAGACTGAACTGCTCCAGGCAAAAACATTCCAAATGACTCTTGCCTGTTTTTTGGTTATTTTGCATACTCATTGCCAATTTCCACCTAGCAAACTCAACTAAAAATGTGGAGTGAATTGTTCCAAGCTCCATGCCAACAAATTAGGCAGACTGAGATGAAAAGAAGCCCAATTTCCCCCCCTATATTTTCATCCTCTTTTTCCCTAATAAGGATAGGACCAAATTCATAAATGATGGCTAATAAATTATCCTATTCTCTTTATGCTAGTTTTCCTCACTAGCATCATTTTAAAGCAAAAGTTTATTTCAATTTATACATGGTAACGAGGCTGGTGAGGAAAAGTAGCATAAAGAGAAAAGAATAATTTATTAGCCACCATTTATGAATTCAGTTTATAGGTCATTCCAAAACATGTGCCATTTATTGCACAAAATTTGGCCACAATTTTGCAAAAGGATGAAACACACGCTCAAAAGTCACCAAGGATATTTTTGCTCTTGAGCAAACCCATTTCTTGATCCTATTTAGCCTATTTTTTAAAGACCCTCCATTTTGAAGGGCTTTAAAAAAAAAACTGTTACCCTCTGCCCTCCCCTCCCCTCCACCTTGGCTAATTTCTGACAAGTCCCTTAGACAAACGCAGAGCCCCACAACTACGAGGAGCTTCATCTCCCAAAGTAAACCTTTGAGTTAACTCTTCCTATTTGATTTCACAGAAAAAACATCTAAGAATAAATCTACTAGGGAAACAATTGACTTGAGAAATAGGCAATTTGCTAGCCTGCAAAAATTAATACAGCTGCCTCTCATCACTCACCTCCACCCCCAAAGGACTGGGTGGCCAATCAGCACTCCAGACCAGATTCTGGACAGATTTACGTTGTCAGTAAGGAATTTTTAAGACTAAATTGCAGATGTCCTTCACACCTCCCTTCCCTAGGCGGTGGTGGTGTGCAACAAAAGCCAGCTGTGTTCACAGATTAGCAATCTGCATGATGGCGACATATTACTACCAAGACACAAAACACTTTTTCAAAATGCTTTCTTTTCAGATTTTTCTGCTTTCCATGGAGTAACGAGACAATTAGTAAAATTTGTCTGACAAAAGAAGCCACTTCAGTGCATTCTGCACTTGGTAGTAAATTACGTTATGGCCATTCCTCGCTATATATGGTCTCCTGCCCAATAAGAGTCTTGGCAATCCAGAAGGTATACTTTCTGTGGTTTAAATTTATTCTTGATTCAAAATTTTCTTTTTTATGTTGCATTATTTCAGATTGTGGTAAAGATTCACCGATCCATTGGAAAATAAAAGTTAACCTAGTTTAAGATCTTAAACCTGGAAAAAAAAATCACAACTTAGATGTGTCCGCACTAGGTTTGAAGGTCAAAATTTTTCCAATTAGTGCCCCTGCTCAGAACTGAAAACTCGTACTCCAGTCCAAAGGCTGCAAGTATTTCATTGCTGGCTAGAAACATCAATCTACAGTTTTAAAATGCCATTGTTTTAATTTTTCTTGCAGCATTCTGGGGAGAACTTGAAATAACGAATATTTTGAAGGAAGTTTGTTGAAAACTTTAGAGGTGAGTAATGGTTAGTCTGTTTATCCTATGTTTTTTTTTCCTGTTCAAAAGGAATAGTATATGAAAACAATGCAACTACCTCATTACACAGTAAATGGAATCTTTACTTGCAAGCGGAACGTTCATTTGTTTACACTTGCGTTGCATTGTTTAAATGCTTGATTTCATTATGTTACCTACACATCTTAAACATTTT
>BLFK01000433.1:43315-63201 GCA_014634185.1 Astreopora myriophthalma | reverse complement strand
GGGGTGCACATTTCTCAATGAACCCTTTGTCCAATTGGAATTAATTGCAGGACCAGGTCATTACCTCTTAATAATAATAATAATAATAATAATAATAATAATAATAATAATGAGTCTTTATTCGATCAAAAGATAAAAACACATATCTTATGTTACAATATAAATTTATATCTAAAAATAAGCCTTTCGAAAATACATTCATGAAGCGGGTAGTCCGTACTAGTGGTTTCACTACTGTGTTTCTTCTCAAGTTATAATTAGTGTCTTTGATTTCAGGTAATAGATTATATATAGGATGATTGCAATCAGATAATACGTTCTTAAAAATTCTATGGTCTTGTGTTTTCATTAATTCGCGAATGTCTAGAGTGTCCAAAGTAAGGCTAGATGAGGTCACTAATTTCTCAACAGATCAAAGTAGTTACCAGGTTGAACTTTCCTAACCAATAAACTGAAGCAGAATTGGAGGTGGCGCTCGGTGGGAGCCAAAGAAATATCTCGATTTATTCTTCCCATCGATATAGGATGAATTCTCCAATAAACGTGAAGTCTAGAAGGCAGTCACCCTTTACAAAGTTTATTGCATCGCTAAGCCTATCTATTAACACTGAAAAGCCACTTTCCGTGTTACGCCATTCAATCAGGTTACAGATTCAGTTTTTGTTCCTACATTATGGTCCTTACCGCAGAAATGTTAGCATTAGGATAGTTGAACAACGAGAAGACATCCTCGGGGATTCGTGAATCCCCGTACAGCTTGGTCGGCATGTTCAGTGTAAGGCCTCCGTAATCTGAGAGGGGATAATTGATGGCTGCGTGTTGTACGCTTATTTGCCATAAAAACCTTGTGAGGAAGTCCGCAAGACTGTACACTGAAGTCAGTTTATTGGGTAGGTCCTTGATCTGCAACAAAAAGGGAGTGCATCGATGATGCTCTTCTCTCTTGCTGTATTAACAGACGGCCTGGGACCCGTTTCTTGAATTCCCGGAACTTTTCAGGCGTATTTTGATCGGGTGCTATCCCTGAATTCCCTCCGTATCTTGAGGCGGAAGACGTTATAAGCCATGAAAGTTTGCAGTTAGTTTGCTTTTTCATATCTTGAAATAAGAGTTCTAATCAGAGTAAGCGGTTTACAAATTGTTTTTCGGGCCCTCAAACTTTTCGGGACTTTCGAGAAACGGTCCTCTTGAGAGATAAGACAGGGGGGGCGAAAGCCGAGATTTCGCGTGTTGGCAATGTTCGCCCCAGTCCGTCTGTGATTAGCAACGACTTGTTTATGGTTCTTTTGTCAAGTGACTAATGTTCCCTAAAGGCGGACGCATCAACTGTTAGATCTAAATGTGCGTATCTTCAGTCCAGTGGCTGATGACTGTCCAAAAGCGCTGGGGGAAATTTCTCGACGACCTTACTTTTCCAAGACCTCCCTCACTTCCTGTGCCGTGTGCTGACACTTCGTTCATGAAGTTTTGCAACTCAAAGTCGTTTTTGACGTCCTTGTCACATTCATAGTATCTGAAGGAGATAGAGAAATATCATGCACAATCACTTTACTAATTTTCAGCGGGGAGACCTCCATGTAACAGGCCCGATGAACTAAAGCAAGCAATCACGTGACTTACTGATTCACGTAATCTCTAGCGGCTCTTTGTAGTGCTCTATACAAGATATACCCATCGTCTCTGTAAGGAAAATAGTGAAGGGATCTACGCTCCACTCCACGTCTCTGTGGATGAAGATAATACTGACTTTGGTAAAGAAGAGGATAACAATAAGCAGCATGATCATAGATTGATAGAGAATATATGAAATTTATCACGGTGGAGTGAGCAAGCTGAACCGGCAGTTGCAAGAAGCCGGCAAGAAACTCGTCTTGAACGGAACTCTAACGCATGAACGTGCGACTGCGCTGCACATAGCACTGCTCCACGAACTGAGCTATTAAGCCATTTGGGAGCTGTCACTAGCGAGCTCGTTATATCCCGTGATAGGTATTACTCGTAATACAGCTTGATTGCCTGTTCTCGGTCGTAAAGCTTTTGCAATCATGTCTTTTGACGTTAAATCTTGGGGTTAGCCACCCATTTTTGAACCGTTAGTTTTCAATAATTGTGACTTAGGAAGGTTAGTGTTAGTTTGCAGTCTGCGAATGTCATGACACCGCTCCATGGTTGGAAGGCACTACAGAAAAGCAGAAAGAAATGAAATAAAGTCCTCATACTTTGATATTTTCAAGGAAATTTGTGTCTTTCCAACTCGTTTGCCTGAAAGATCTCAAAGCCACGCTCACGGCTCCTTGATAACCATAAGGAAACAATTTGTGAAGGCGGCCATTTTCCGGCAGCAGTATCGCAAACGCCATCTTATCTGTTATGCTGACTCCTCGGCAATGATATTTGAGCATTTGGTGAAGTGGGTGCCATTCGGATAGTTGCCTGTCTTTGCTTACGCAGAAAGGTTCCATTAGGAGATGTGTCTTTGTCAAGTGTTCGGCCACTTGGTTGTATCCAAGGTCTGCACCCTGTACGTTGAGCTTTGCCAGCATCCAGAGTCCCTTGTCTTTAGGAGTGTAGACGGGAGAACCTTTAGTAGAAGTAATGGGTCGTATTCGGTTAGTTAAGCATCGACCCTGCGGTCTTTTTTTAACAGGGATGATAGCTTAGTAGAGTGTGGGAGGGGAGGGAAAAAATAGATGATATCACATTTAAGAAGGCCTCGGAGCTCAGTCATTATCCAATGTATAAGGATCGTTTATTTTTCTTCGTTATTCGTTTCAGTCTGCCATGACGTCTTGTCTGTCCGTACGAATCTAGAACGCACCTCGCACAGTATACATATTCATTATGACTCTTCCCACGTTTCTACGATTGGTTATTTGCTTATCGCCGGTGATTTAGAGTGGTTTCAATTGAATTCACACCTGGTTTGATGTCCATCTGAATAGCAATCGGTATCAAATTCTCCCTTTTCTCTGGATTAACAGCAAATAACGCTATTGGGGACATCGGTTTCCACATTTTTCTTCCGGGGCGAGACTCCATGATGTCTGGCACTGCTGGGAGATTGTCCAACAGAGGATACCGCAGTACAAAAACCATTCTTTGCGAAATTGCCTGAGTATGCAAAGGTGTTTGCAATCAATTCTGACAGAATATTTGAGTAAAACGAAATAATAAATTTGTGCAGCAGAGAGTTACCTTTTCTAGTGAAATTCTTGGCAGATTGGGCGTGTTGATGATCAGATTATTCCAGTCAAAATGTCGATTTAGCGTTTCCTTTAACTCTCTCCAGTTGATTCCTACATTGCCTGCTGGAACAAAGGAAATTAAAATAGTTTTTGTTCAAGTTATAGAAACTGATGAATGACTGATCCTTTGAATTTCCTTTTTTCTTTCCTGAAACAACGCAAGGGTTTGACTTGATCTGTCATAAACATGTGATCTCCAAGATCTCCTTGGATATAGATTTTCAAGCGAACTACCATGGCAATGGGGATACGAACAGTAAGGTGAGTGTCATTCAATAGATTATAATTTTAGGCTTAGAGTTTTTGTTTAAACGGCAGTGACTTATAATGACTGGACGGAAATGACAAGGAAAGCAGGTGCAAGGGGCTGCTTTACCTCCGTCAGGTGAAACTATCATAAGTGTCATGGGATTAACGCCCGCGAGTCTTTGTTCAGCAAACACCTTATCTTGCATCCAGAAGGTGATCAGATCTTTGAATGGCTCCACGTTCGATGGGGTCTTGAAAAACGGGTCCTACGAAGTAACATATTCACCATCATCAGTATACACCATCACCGGCCCTTGGTTGGAATGCTTAGTCTTTTATCTCAGCGCTACCCCCGACAATGTGTTGTTGATGTTTCATTTTGAAGGCGGGAACCAACACCGTTGCTGATCTAGTCTTCGACCCGCCGTCCTGGTCGCGCTAAGAACTACATTACCGTGAAAAAAGAACCGAGAAAATCAACTAAGGATTTCAAAGACCACAACGAGCCATTAAGTAAACTGGGAATCACTTGACCATATAGTTTACCAGTTGTACTAGATTCTATTCTTTTCAAAATTCTGCCAATTATTGCTCCATAAGTGAGTACATTGGGGGAATTATCGTTATCGTTGCGCCTCAACTCAGAAAAGGTTATAAATTAAAATACTTCGCCCATTTCCTTACTCCCAACGCCGCTTGTGCCTTGCGGAAGAAAGCGTGTATGTTGACAAAGTCCGCAAAACCATGCACGTCTCTCCCTGCTTTGAGCTCCTGCCACTGTTTCATCATTTCAAGGGCTGCCTTACTTTTAGCCAAGTAGATGTTTAACTCCCACCTTTCAAATGGGTCGTTTTTATATACAGCCAACTGCAAAACAAAGACTATTAGAAGCCATAAAATGAGTTCTAATTACACGGCAGGTCGCCAACTAGTAAATAATGTCCATTCATCTTAACAGTTAACAAAATCGATTGCTGGCCAAATTCACTAAGGAATCTCAGTAGTTCTAAAAAATTGCAGAGGTACAACAAGCTTGAATTGTGAGAAGGCCGTGTGAGGCGTTTTCGTTTGCGTTGTCAGAGCTGCTTTGGGCATCCTGCTCATTCTCAAGGGTTTTGCGGAGAAATGTACCAAAATGTGTTGAAACAGCGCATGTGCAGAGCGACTGAGAGTATTTCACAGATTTTATGGAGTACTCGTTCTGGTCAACGCCCTGGTTCAAGCACACCAAAACAATCGGCCTTACCTGTTGTTCGATTGTCATGTTCAGTAATCTGATTGGTTCGTCTTCGAGGAAAGGCAGTGGTGCTAACTGGTAAAGTTGCTTTTTGGCTTGAAGTAGCTGATATCTTTTACCCTGGCAGTCTTTGGAAGTCTTTTGGGACAGCTCTATGGGGCATCGATCTCCATGTATACCTTAAAAAAAGGTGCAGTTTCAGAATTAAGCGATAAGGTACGGAAGTTACTCTTACGCAGATCCACTAGAGAAATGGAAGGTCAATGTATAGTGATCGATTGAGCCCCTTCAATCACTTTCTTGTGTCATTCACGTAAACGAATCGTCCCATTTATCGATTTTTTTCTTTCGTTTGTTCGTCCTTTCTTTCCTGGCTGCCTTCCTTCTTCTCTTTGTCACCGTCCCTCCATCCGTTCTTTGCTGTGACTTGTAGGTGTAGAATCCTTTTTCGTCGGAACTTCACTTAAGTGTAACTGATTTTTTCAGTGCTTCAACACAAAAAGAAGCATCTGCTCTTGTTCTTCAAATGACAAATCAATCCTTAAGACCGCAATTTCTACGTCTCTTACCTGAAGGTGCGGTGGCCATACCCGGACACAAGAACAATGTGAACAGTAAGAATTGCAAGGAAGTCATCATGCAGATGATGAAATATGATACTTAAACCAAAATAAAGACGAATTTCATTCAAACGCCCAACCACCTAGGGAATTCGGAATTCGGTAGCTTTTCATACCAAGCTTGCGACGTTTAAATAGCCATTAATCGTGAATATTATGGTAATAGGATTGGATATAGTTATTACTTATGACGGATGAACTTTCGTTCTTGATCGTTATCGACTATGCATTAGTGCACTGTGATTGCTGTCTGTGATTGTGACATTGACCAAGTGGATCGCAACTTACATGAGTGGTTGCTATGGGAACTTCATCGGTACATGATTTACAATTCTTCTGCGCCAATGTTGCACTAGTTCAAACACGTCGATACTTTAGCATAATCAAAGAGAGTCGAGTCTATGGCACTCTGCGAACTGGATTCCCTTGGCTTAATTGCTTGACGGTTGTATGACAAGTCATGGCCTCCAGAACTCTGTCGACTTAATTTCGATAAAAGGGGCCCCAATTGAGCTTGACAAGCCCGGGTGACAAAAGCCATCGATAGGAATCATCTTTATCAATTGAGTGCGGCAAAACCAAACACAAGATGTAATCACTATGGGAAGACGTCATCCACATTATAAAAAACTGAAAGCAACCGCTCCTCAGGGCTCGAGAAGGACTTCGATTGGCTTTGATGGAGTGTTTATCGATAACGAGTTGAGGTTTAATTAAACAGAGATGTCAAGTTGTTGCCTTAATCATTAGGCATGTAAACTACCCCTATCAATTGTACATGCCACCACCAAACAGGTATTTTTTTCTTTTAAATATCTGTCTTAAGTTAAGTAATATATGGCATATCCATCATATCTCTGTATGCATCAACAGGCCGTGGGGCGGCTTTGAATTCCGTTGAAAGCTTCAATCCCGTAAAAGGAAACTTCGGTCTTTTTTAGGTTGAAAATTTTTTGGCCTGAGTGATGATATCTAAGTAGGAGCACAATGTTCCTGATGTACATCATGTAGCTTTTCTCAGTTTTCTAAAATCAAATCCACAACCTTTACGAAGATGATTTATTTTCTCCTCACGGTCCCGTGGTCCTTACGCTGGTTGCAGATAAGCTGTCGGTTGTACCTACTTCCGCACAAGAGCTGATCACATTATATGCAGACGATAACAAGCGTGACATTTGTTTCCTGGAGGCCTTTGCAAGAAAAAAATGCCACAATAGTGATGAAGACACGTAAAGCGCTCTGTTTGCTTCCGGCATTTTCAAAGTGGTCATTAGAATGCATTTATTTGACTACTAATTCATACGCCTAACAGCCTATCAAGTCACTGAGAAAATGTCACTTGCATGAGCTTTACACCCGATAAAACACTCTTCGTTAGTATTCTTTATATAAAGCGTACTAATAAGGCATAGCTTGTTTTTCTTGTATGCTAATAATTTTCCTCTCACAGTGTGAACCATTGTTCAGACACCAGAGGGACACTCTGTGTGGAATGTATTTGAAGCTGTTCAAAAAACATTGCAGCACGTGTTTTATCGAATCTAAAAACACTGCTGCTCGTTTTTTTACTTAATCCATAAGGCAAAGGTGCAGGCAAAGTGATTTGAAGGACATAATTTGAGATACACGCCAACCTATGCACAGACTTTAATGAGATTTTTTCTCCATTTGATATGGTGATAGTAAATCAGCAGTGGCGAAGTTAGAATCATAGTGATAATAGGGAAGTAACATATTCGACGTAAATTTTACTTCCTGGAAGAAACAAGGAACGTTAAAGTTGAAGTGGACAAGTCTTAAAGCCCAGACTGTTTCAGCCCTAAGAGATGACATACCGTGAATCGTTTCATAAGACTGAACTGAGCAGCACCAGAGTTCTATAAGTGATGGCTTCAAAATTGTACGTTTCAACTGAAATCATTAAGTGTGGTATTTCTATTACTTATATACAATTTTTCAATTTAGCAGTCAGTATTACTTATTCCGCCATCGACTGCGCCCAAAGGAAGGCCCAGAAAATAAGTCAGTTACATCCGTGTCTACTGAGTGATAACAAGAGGAATTAATCTCCCAGTTAATGTCTTAGCAAGCTTTTACGGTTGATTTATCTCGGCAGAATATTTTTTTATATTTACATTGAAGGAAAAAAGCCAAATCATGTAAGATTTTGAGGACAAAGAAGCCATACAAGAGTATTAGCATAAATGGAAACGCCTTTATTAGGGATGGAGCTGTAAGCTCACTTAACAGTGCGGGCTCATGCTGTTTTAGTAATGACGTCATGTGCAAGTCTGAGATAACTTTATGTTGACCTATTGATCAAAATTGCTGTTTGCCTCTGTTTCAAAGCGAGTCTTGGTGCTAAACCATTCAAATGGTAATGAGTTTGATTTGCATGAAAATACAAAACTAATTTGCATTTGAATGGTTGTGCACCAGGACTCGTTTTGGAACCGAGGCAAACAGCAATTCGGAAATGGTCTATTAGCCGTGAAGGTCTTGATTAGGGTTGCACGCGAAGAAATATAAATACGTCTATTAGCATACCAGACAAATGCGTGCTAATTAACTGGCTGTTGCACTGCAGCACATTTTGCTTTGTGTACCCGCCCTACTATTGTATCGAGCACTTTAACCTGGCTTTAAGTGCCTGGCTTTAAGTACCAGCTTCAAAAGCTCCAAAATTGTGCAGCACGAACCATAACTTTCTCAAGCTATGACGCAGACGTATTGTTTCAAAATTTAAATTGGAAGAATCTTAGTACTCAGCGTGATACCCAAAAAGCCTTAATGGTTTTTAAATCCCTTAGTGGCCTTGCTCCAGAGTACCTGAGCTCGAAGTTTAATTCTCGATCCAATACCACTTCATACACATTTCGAGATTCTGTAAATAAATTAACTATTCCACAGCCACGCACTAATTATCTTCGAAATAGTTTTCGCTACAGTGGTGCTGTTCTGTGGAATAGTCTTCCCGAATCCTTAAGGCTAGCAGAATCCCTAAGTAATTTTAAGTCACTTTTGCAGAGCAATTATAATATCAAGTAAGGTACGGCATTCATGGAAAACAGGCTTAATTTTTCGTATTTACTTGATTGAATAATTTTAATGCTCTATTGAGCAAAACCCAGTAAATGTATTTAAAGTTTTTAAATTTTTATATTTCATGCCAGATGAATTTGTACAACCTTGGATAAATAAAGATTAGTTACTTACTAATAAAGTTAAAGTGCTCGATACAAAGCACAGCAGGTATATCGACTGATAGCCTGTGTGCGGCGAGCCAATGAAAATGCTGGAAATCTGATATCCGTAACTCAGCTTTCAATATATATATTAAAAAAGCTGAATTACGATATCAGATTTCCAGCATTTTCATTGGCTGGCCGGACAAGGGCTGTCACTTCATATACCTGCTGTACCCAATATGGTCAAGGAACGTGTCAGCAATAAAGGGAGCTGATAACATTTTTGCAGCTCTGAGTTTTTTAGAAAATTAATTTTTTTAAATAAAAGAATTATTCTTTTAATAAAACAATTATTCTACTCGGGCTTGCTGGATATAAAATGATTATAACCAACTCGGCGCTAGGCGCCTCGTTGGTTATCTATCACTTCATATCCAGCGCACCCTCGTAGAATAATTGTTAAATGTATATTTAAACAAAATCTCAGTGGCGATGAAAGCTATGCTCAACGCTGGTTATTTCAATTACCAAATAAACAGTAATTGCAATCTGGGGTGTCTTTTGGAAAACATGTTCGCCGAAAAAGTTGGGTATTTGACTCAACACTGAAATCAGCAATCGGGAGTTGACCGGGGTTGTTTGTTTATTACTCATGGAGGAACGGGATGGCCTTTTTGTTTGTTTTGTTTTTTGTTTTGTTTTGTTTTGTTGTTTTAAGATGGAAAGCAAAAACCCCGGAACGGGAGATTCTGTAAAAATCATTATGTTCCATCACCAGTATTCCGTAAAATTTACCGACAGAATTAAAAATAGAGGAAGGCGAACGGAATTTGCATTTCCCTTCCAGAAATTCCGGTTGGAGGCTTTTCACTACCATTTACAATTTTCCGCACATTTTGTTTTTTTCCCAAGCACGCACACCGAGAAACCTTCACATATACATACCAGTTGATTTTGTTTTGTTATTTTATTTTGGTAAATGCTAATTGAACAACCCCGGAATTTGTTGCTACTCAAGACATACCGACGCGACAATATAATGGTCAGTTTTATAGATGAAGCGAAAATAACTGGAGCGAAACGTGAAGTCACGGATGCTAGCGTTGAAGCAAGCCAACATGGCGCAGTGCACTCTCAAGATTTATTTCCGGGTGTTACATCTGATTTGGACTGTCTCTTTGGTGTCAGGTGAGAATATGATGGAGTAATGTCCTTTTCTTTGCCTCCATCGGTTCTTATTTGTTACATAGTGTTTCAAAAATATTATTTGCCACCGAATTCCTAGCGCTTTTGAAATATTCCTTGACAAGATGGTTTTCATTTTGCAAACGCATTCATCTAGTCAATATTACGCTCGATTCAGGTCATTACAACGCGAGGTGACCTTCAATTAAACCTACTTTAGTCTAATCCTCGGTGTACGAACCTAACGGATGATATAGAACAACGAAAAGAGTTAAAAATAAATTAAAATCAACAACAACCTCTTGCTCTTGAAAGGTAATCCTGCTACTGCTGAAAGTTCGCCCAGGTGTGAAGTGAAACTGAAGGACGCATAACCGTAGCAGCAGGGCCTTTCTTACGGGAAATTTCGTATGAGTTAGGGGTGAAAATGTCCGCGTTTGTAGCGGAGATGACTTGTTAAAGCGAACGATTCGCCATGTACAATATTTTGGAACCGATGTTCTTTTGTCTGCAAATCAAGCCAACTCTCTGAGGAAAGGTTCTTTACGTGAACTTTCTACACCCAACAATACTGAGTACACATGCTTACTAAGAAATGTCTGTGCTCTTTCGATTTATGTTGTTTAATGCACTTAAACGCCATCAAAACTTTAACGCAGTCCCTTACTCATTAATTAAGTTTTCATTTGTGCTATAAATACTACATTTACATTCCGTCATTGAGTAAGAAGAAAATTTCAAAACAATTGGGAAAGATTTATCCCCCCCCCCCCAAAAAAAAAGTGGATAGAGATAATCGATAGAGACACGGGTTAAAACGAAGGCTTAAACCAATTACTGCAATTCGAATTTTTCCATAAAGGACCATAAAGTAGCCATTTCGCACAACGGGTGATTTAAGTCAATACGATATACGTAGAGGGAGACTGACTGTGACCAATCAGAGAAGTTTGGGCTTTAGTAGGCAGCAAAGGCTGATAATTTCAAGGCAAATCACACTACAAGGGTACAACAGTCTGATTTTGTGAAAGTATGGAGCATTCCTAACTTTTAAGCCTAAAGATCGACCTAAATGGTTTAGACCAGATGAAAGAGCCATTCTAAAGCCCTTCGAAATGCAAATGAGCCCGAAACAAATAAGACAATACCAAATTGGCATTTGGTACGGCTAGGATTGTGTTCATCGTCTGAAATAGGCCTAAATAACTGACGCTCTCCTGTGATGAGTGTGTCATGAAAAAACATAACGACCGAACCACTGACCATAATTATCACGCCTTTACCATAACACCATAACACGGTTCTGTGGGTTGTTAATAAAGACCTGTAGCTGCATCATTTTTAGTGATATTTGGCATAATTCAACATCGTATACATAATTTCACCAGCTCTAAGGGGAATTAAATTTGGGGCAATCTTGAACCAAATAACGCTGTAATACCTCTGTTTGATCCAATCAAATTGCAGAAATCAAATGTTGCAGAAATTGCTAACTGAGTTAAAGGCATGATACGAGAACTTTACTGAAGAATTTTCGTAGCGTCTGTGTTTGTCACTGGTATGACGTCTTGTATCCATATATACCTCTTTATCAAATTGGTTCCCTTCTTTGAATACTTTTAGGAACACTGCTTTTAGGAACTACTTCCGCGTAGTTGAATGATATTGCTGTCACTTTGTGACCATCTGTCTAACTGAAATAAGGTATCCGTGAACCTTCTGATTGCGCTGTGTAAGATTAAACACAGTGGGAATGCAGTTCACCATGTCAACCATGAACAAACCGATAAGACTTAATGCGCTGATCAGCTCAGAAACCGCATCAAGATTAGTGAAATAGCTATTGCTATCAGGTGTGAACATAGAAAATGCAAGGTAATAGCTTACAATCAGAGACGGGTGGGTAGTCGGTATAGAAGTTGTGATTTGACTCGGCTGATGTTCACTAGAGGAAATAATCTTTCTCTTAGTTCTTTGTAAAGTGGCTACGCGGCTACACCGTTCCAATTAAATCTTAGCTGTTGTAGTTCTTTGCACACCGCCTGCGAGTCTACGCGGCCACAGCATTCTAATTGATTCCTAGCTTTTTCACATATACTTCTATGTGTAGTGGCCGTTGTAATTTATTCATAGCTGTTATATTTCTCTGCAAGATGGCTAAGCGTGTGAGAATGGCTGTCAGAAGTGTGTTTATTTATTGAACTCTGCGCTTTTCACTGCTTTTATGAGTCTTCACCTGCTTCGTCTTAAACCTTGGTGGCCTAAACTTCATTACACTTGCACCGAATCCTTATTGCATACTTCTGAGGCCTAGCGCGTGTTTATTGCGGAAAGATTCTCTTCGAGTTCGCCATCTCGGATATTCTAATTGTTCCTTCCTCTCAAGAACGGCCTACTACTCGAACTCATCCTCCACTTTTAATTTAATTTTGACCCCATGCCGACCAGTTGGCTCAATCGAGAGTGCACTGGACTTTCATGCGGGAGGTCGTGGTTCGAATCCCGACCGGACCAACACTCAGGGCCTTTAAATAACTGAGGAGAAAGTGCTACCTTTGTAATTACATCTGCATATGGTTTGACTTTCTAGTCTTCTCGGAGAAGGACGATAAGCCGGAGGTCCCGTCTCACAGCCCTTGTTCATTATCTCTGTGGGACGTTAAAGAACCCACACACTATTCGTAAAGAGTAGGGCAAGCTGTACCCGGTGTTGTGGTCTGACCTTATGGACACACTATCAATTGGGGCGAAAGCTCTGTTGTGTGGCCCCCACCACCTTAATTGGTGGTGAAACTCCAATAAACTCTAAACATCCCAAGTAATGAATTGTCTCGACCTGCTTTGACCGATCACAAGGAAAATGATAAATCACTGACGACGGGAACTGTGCGCTCGTCCTTCCACTGCTGAAGAAGCCTGGGCTAGACTTCCTTTACAGGAACTACAACAACTACAGGCTTGTTAGCAATTTGTAGTAAATCTCTCTGTACTCTGGGTGTCAGTCATCATACCGCCAATTGGAATGGTTGAAGTCAAGTCACGGCAGTACCGGGAGAGGAAATCGACTGGAACACGGCTTAAACAGACAGGACGCTGACACTCAGTTTGCTAAGGACATCGCGGAAAATGGTAAGTTACCTTTTCTAGACTGCTTGGTTACACGTCACGACAACAACTACTTACACTGACAGACTACGTGACCAGTCATATTACAGCCCCACGCGAGTCTTACAAAGTAACTTCTGTGCGGACTCAGACGAGAAGGGCCCAACTAGTTTGTGACTCCCCTGCCTGTTTAGCAGACGAAATCAAGTACTTTCACAACGTTTTCAGCAAGAACAACTACAACAGGGACTTCATCAGACGCAACATCGACAGTAACAGCGAACCGAACGACGCCAGCCCTAACAAGACACCTGTCACTGCCGTGACATAGATACGAGGGACCTCAGAGACGTACTACGCACGCATTCTACAGCCCTATGACATCCGTGTTGCCCACAGACTTATCACTAGCTTACGACAGTTGCTTACAAATATTAAGGACAAAGATGAAACCAAAGACACCGGGAGCAGTTTCCAAATCACATGGTGTGACTGCCAGGCACCTGCATTGGTGAAACCGACAGGAATTTAACCATTTCACCGATCACTAGCACGGCCCATGTAGACCCGGTTCGTGTGATGGAATGTTTTATGGTGAAGATTAGGCGATGGCTGATCCAGTGCAGATTTCTCATTAATGACTACAAGACCAAGTTTATGACCATTGGAACTCGCCAGGAACTTTGCAAATAAACGGCAACGAATATCAAAGTAGGTAGCTCAGAGAAACCTAGGTCGGAAGTTAGAAATTTAGGTTGCTGGCCAGACCATAACCTGTGTATGCGTGACCATATCACGAAGGGAGGCAGCCTTTTTCCACCTGCATAACATTAGACATATTCAGAAGAATTTGTGGCATTTGCCTTAGTTTTGCCATAGTTTTGTCACACGCGTAAATCTATTTTTGGTTCATTGTGATTTACCGTGGTCAACGCGTTCATCTCGAGCCGGTTAGATTATTGTATTGTTTGACTGTATGGCCTTCTCAAAGAAGAAATAGTTTTAAAGTTGCATGCAACGCCTGGAAAATGCTGCCAGATGAATAATGGATATTGGGAAGTATTCTTACATGACTCCAGCACTTCACGAGTTAAACTGGCTACCAGTGCAAGCTTGGGTAAATTTCAAAATTGTATTACTAGCTTTTAAAGCCGTCCACGGCCTCGCACCTGTAAACGTCAGCAGTCTTTTGGCTATTAAATGCATGTCCCCGTAGAATGTAAGTTCCAACTCGCGCATTGTATTAGATCCACCCAGGGGTAAGGTGTCCAATACAGAGTCAATACATGAGGTTTTGTACCGTTATTCAGATTTGTAATGTACCATTATACTTGAGATTTTAATATTGTATTTATTTCATTAAGAATTGTAAAATCCTGTTGATCTATTTTGAGAGAAAAAAGCTAGTACGTCTGATTGAGAAATTTCCGTCTCTTGTACTATCCAATTTCCTCTATTATCTGTCGAGTGGTCGCTTATGGGAGGCTGAAAACAAGAGAATTTCAAACTTTTAGCTCTAGAAGGTGTTCGCTTAGGAGAGGTTCCAAATATAGTGATTTGACTTGGAAACTTTTGGTATTTTGGAAATCTGGTCGCAACCGGAGGTTCAACTGTATAATGATTAGCGGCAGTGGCATTGGTCGTGGGCGTGGTCGTAGGAGTAGGAGCAGCAGCAGCACTAGCAGTAGTGGTAGTAGAGTGCTCTCAGCACTGCGCCAACCGGCTCTCCTCTTGTTGATCGATAACATAGCCGAGGAAATGACGAATGAAACGTGAATATTACATATAACATACCAATTGTAAACCGATCTGTGCTTGTCTATGCAATTAATAAAAAAGTAAAAAAATAATAAAAAACAGCCATCTGCGCAGCCAGGTCTCTTCTCAAGAAACGGACTAGACAACACAGGTAAACTAAAGTAAAAGACAGAGCATATGTTGCAGCCTAATCGTAATAAGACTTCACTTGCAAGGTGACGAGGTAAACGATCGACGTGATGATTATTGTAGAACAAAAGCTATTTAATGAAAACAAACATATACGGTGCTTCTTTTATACGACAGGGGACTGCAATAAATTGGATCTTGGTATGGGAAGTAGATTAATTCCAGACAGCAAAATAACTGCCTCAAGTGAACTGAATTCTAGTACACCAGCAAAGAATGGACGGTTAAATTACACAGGAGGATCATCTTGGTGTGCATCTGCCAATGACAGTAATCCATATTTACAAATTGATCTGCAATCACTTCACATTATCTGTGCTGTGTCGACTCAAGGGAATTCCGAAGCAGATGAATGGGTGGAAACCTACACGATACAAACATCAACGGATGGCAGCAACTGGACAGATTATGAGGTCATTGGGCATTTAAAGGTGCCAGTATATTGACAATGTTTTTTTTTTATTGTCCGGTATAAAAATGAATTGATGTAGTTATATTCTTGAACATCCTTTATTTCAGACTTTCTTAGCAAATATCGACAGAAATAGTGAGGAAAAGACCATACTATACCAGGGAATCTTAACAAGGTGGCTGCGATTTGTTGGAAGAACGAAGCACAGCAAATTTTGTATGAGAGCTGAAGTGTTCGGAGTAACGCGAAAACAAGGTGATTGCAGCATTTATTCGCTGTTCTACGCAAAGAGATGACGATGACGTGACGATGACTATGACGTGACGATGACAATGACGATGATAATGGCAGGTTGGTATTTCTGAATTCTGAGAACTGTGGTTGAGTTCAACCTCCACCCTTTCGGAAACTTTGGTGTTAAAGTGCCTCTACGATCAAAAGTCACTTTTCGTTTTTCTTCACATTTCGAAAGTACTTGTGCTGAATACTCGGCATGCGAGATTTTTTGCAATTATTTCAGGAGGAAGGGTATTTATTTTGACAGGAATTTTTTGATTTAACGGTCCGCCATTACTTGCTGCGGTTCCGACGGATAAGCCCTTAGATAGCTGGATCGATGACGTCATTTACCCACTAGGTTACAAATGGAGCGTGTCAATGCGGCTTAATTAGTATGCAGAACATGGATTTGACAATCTTAAAGGAAAAAAACTCTTTTGCTGCATACTAAATAGCCAGTAATCACACACCCCATTTTTAAGCTGGCAAGTAAATGACGTCCCTTTCTCCTCGATCCAGCTCTCTCAGGACTGATCGGTCGGAGCCGCACCATATAATGACGGCCCGATAAATTAAAAAAAAGGAAATGTAGTTAAAATAAACAATCTTCTTTTCGAAATTACTGCAAAAAGTTTCTCCTTCTGAGCAATCAACATAAGTATTTTCGAAATGCGAAGGAAAACGAGAACTGATTTTTTTTTTTTCATCATAGTAGCACTTTAAAGAGTTGAAGAAAAGAAAGATGTCACACGCACATGTACGACTGTAAATGCTGTTAGAAATTTAGAAAAATTGAGTTCGTGGCGACCAGCTGAGGAGTGTTAAACGAAACTAGTTCCACATCCAAAGTGTAAACAGCCCTGCTCATAGCAATTAAATTGATTTTTTTTTTGTCATTGAAATGAGATAGTAAAACTAATAACTACATTATGTGGCAAAACGATGTTAATGAGGTGCAGTTTGTGTGCAACATCGACCGAGTAGAGTATGCTCTACACTTCAAATCGTTTCTTTAAGTGGTTTTATTTCGTTTTATTTTTATTTTTGTTTTACAGAGAACCTTGCTCTTAATAAGCCCACAAGCCAATCGTCTACGCACAACAGCTCTAGTGCATCAAAAAACGCGGTGGATGGGAATCGTAATCCGTGGTTTGACGCCGAGGGTAACTGTACCCTTACAAATCAAGACGATCCCAGCTGGTGGCAAGTGGACCTGGGCACAGATCACGTGCCGGTCTCTGAAGTTTTCATTATAAACAGACTTTTCCCGATATCTGCGCGGGCTGATGTTGCTTACAGAATGCGTCTAGGTAAGAAAAAAACACTACTATCAATGTCATGGTCATAGATTGAATTTAAGTGCACGGCTAAAACAATAGGTGGCTACGTATTCAAGGCTTGAATTTGAGTTTTAACAAAACGAAACTGAATACGACGAAAGACGTGAGCAAACACTTTTATAGCGCAGATGGAGTCATTTTACACGTTAGCGTTGGCATGTGCTCGCGTATAAGTCAGTGATATTATCTACGACGTGACTGTTCTATAAAGCACTCTGGAAACCTTCCATTCTCCGGAAACCCCCCATTATGTTTAGTTTAATGGTTGTAGATACATAACCTGTGTTGCAAGCGTTTCCAGAGAGCGAGAAGCGAATCAGTTAATTTTGGGAGCCGCGCGAGAACAGGGCGAATTCCAAATAATGTGGAGCGGGAGGGAGAAGAGAAGAAGGGAACACCTTCGGACAAGCCCCTCGATTTTCAAAACCACTCATTCATTAAAAACCCCTTGCCGCCAAAATAAAAACTTAACAAGGTTAAGTAACTCTGGTCTCTTAACGCACTTGGCTCGTTAGAGGTGATCATGAATCTGTGGACCGTAATGATAAATTGCTTTTGGCGAAGAGCGACTAACACAATGTGAGGTACAAATGGTATAATTTCGTGGTGAACTTTTGATCTGCACCTTTCAGCAGTCTAATCCAATCTAATCTAATAAGACCCAACTAACACAACTATATAGTTGATCAGTAGCCATTTTTGGGTTGGCCAACCAGGTGATGATCCTAGATAGCTATCAAAGACACCTGGGGCAAGACACGTAAACACTCTTAACGGCCCCACATGCGAATTACGAGTATCCAGTGAAGTTATTTTTAGATCACCGTGGTTGTTACCAGTGCCTCGCGGCGGGATAGCCCTCTCGCATCTGTTGAGTCTGTTGCCTCGTCTTCGTAATCGTCGTCACTGCTGTAGATAACACTTTCAAACTCCAAACCCGATCTTTCGTTCGAATTATCCTCTAATACCAACCAGTGTTGCAAGTGACTGGCTGCTGAGCATTTCTCTGTCTGAGTGCTTGATCTAAAAATAACTTCAGAGGAAAAAGGATGGATATGAGGGCTATATGGGGAATCCACTCTTAGCTTGATGATCTGTTGCTTTGACAATATCATCTATTATCTTTAATAAGAGTACAGAGATTACCGAGTGACCCTTCCTAAAGCCTGATATATTATTTTTGGGCAGAGCGTAGGAATGGATACAAGACACAACCCGTTGATGGACAAGCCTTTCAAATACCTTCGATATTGTTGGCAAAATGGATAGCCCACGGGGAAGGGAGATGGGGAAGGGAGAAAGTTCCAGATTAGGGGAAGTTTGATCCTAGCTGGCTACCCCAATAGAGAAGTAAAATTGTCATCAAGCCGACGGTCACTTCCGAATCGTATTTCTTATTACAGCTTTTTAACCGCTAGAAAGCGGCGGTTTCTTGGGAGTGAGGACTGGTCTCTTTTCTGAGCATGTGGAGATTGTTTTCGGACCCTAAAACTTTATTCTTTATCGTCTGTTTTCGACATTCACGTGAGAGTTGACAAAAGGTCGATCACGTCGATCTGTCGGATAAAATTCTACGCGACCACGGATTGATCACTGGCAGCAGAGGAGTGAATCGTAAAACCAGTCCGGACACAACTTTGTATGAGAAACAATAGTTTCAGCGTGAGAGCGCAAGATGGCATTTGTTTGCGTGAGACGGTTATACGGTTATCCCTCATCCATGCCCTGCCCCCCCCCCCCCCCTTCATCAAACAAAACAGTTTTGGACCCCCTTGTCATGAAATTCCTTTGTTTTCTTACCTGTATAGTGTGTTTCGTTAGTGTTAATTACTTATTGTTAATGTATCTTTGTAATAAACCGTAATTAGTACTTAAAGAATAGCTTATAAGTTTATTTGTTCATAAAGTGCTGATTTAGTATCGAGTGTTGTAAATGTAGGACCGTTAAAACAATAAGTGTGTAACCCAGATGTTAGAAGAATTCATTATTGTCGATACATAAATGGAAGCAAGGCGTGGTGAACGGTTGTTAGAAAACGGTTGATGGAAAGAAGGCAAGTAGGAAAGTAGAATATCGGAGGACGAAAGCCGGAGGGCAGAGAAAGTGGCAGACAGATTCACTGTTAAGAGTCATTAGCAGGAGCCGGCCAAGAATCACAAGACAAAATTCCTTTGTCAGCGGCGGCAACAAAAAGTAACTGTGGAAGACTTTGGTGAGCTAAGAGTTAGCGGTGGCACTAAAAGACGGGAAAGAAATAGGAGTATTTGACCGAGCGTCGAATCGTAGACGAAAATCTGATGAAGTTACAAAGTTGAGGACGAAAGAGGAGGAAGGAAAAGTTTACAGTTGACGGAGGGCAGGTTGTTAGGTTGGTTGTTGCAGTTGAAGCGAAATAAGAAGGAACTGAACTGAACTGTTAATATTTGTAAATATTTAGCGTAAAATTCGTAAGTTAATTTAGCGTGCATTAGCTTAAAATTCATTTGTTGTTATATAGTCCTAGCATTGAGTAGGTTTAAGTACGGTTAGTTTTACATATAACGATTAGTTTTATTCGTAGTAACTGTTATACTTGTAGTTAAATTAGTTCTTAAATTAAAAATCATCCGTTTTTTTTTTATTTTATGTTGGTGAGTCGTGTGCTTGTGGGAAGGGGTTTGTGCAAGTATTTTTTTTGTTTCTTATAGTTTCCTGGGTCATCCGGACCACGTCATACCCCTGCCCCCTTCTTGCCGCCGCTTTTTCGAGCCCCTCCCTGATTTTCTTCCACCCCCCTTAAGCCATAACGGTTAAAGAGACAATGGATCTCTGCCTTGCGTCGAAACGCGGTCTGATTCAACCACAGTCCGCGATCTTGGGTGGCCCTGTTTAAGATGCATGCTACCTGTTATGTTTGCTGACCACGACTTGAACCCGCTGTGTATCACGCATTCCTTTACAGTAATTCCGCTGTCATTTACTGAGTCCGCACATTGACGTGTAGCCTGAATAGGCCATTTCCGAGTTCACATCAGCCTCATTTTCAAAGCGAGTCCAGGTGCGAAGGTTTTGTGATGATAATTAGTTTTCCTTTGCATA
>BLFK01000433.1:36772-43305 GCA_014634185.1 Astreopora myriophthalma | reverse complement strand
TTCATCCGCCTCTTCCGGTTTTCTGGTAGTGACGTCACCGGACAGCATTAACGCCTAGTGCTTTCAGACGCCTTTCTCCCCGAGTGAGGTAGCGAGCGAAGGGGCGGCTGAAATTCAGGATAAGTAAGGTGGAGTCTCGTGAAATATCACGCATAGTTCGGTCGCTAAGTAACCGCGGCGCATGCCCAAAACGGCCAGTTTCGACTTAGTGGGGAGGTCTCTTTCCTTTTCTCGTCATCCCAGTGAACACAACAGAGAAGAGGCCCCTGCTAGCAGGGAATAATCAGCTTTCTGTTTAGAAGTAATCATTTGTTCTCTGTGTGGTTCCAGCTATGACAACATATTAGTTTTTGCAGTACTTTGCACATGGTTAGCGCTAACGTTGATTCTAGCGATTCGGCCCTGAGGTCGATTGATTACGATCACGATTATGATCCTAAAAATCTTTCCCTTCAATACGAGAGTTAAGACTATTTTTCTTTGTTGGTTTTATCGAACATATGGTTCTGAGAATGCCATTCTCATTACTAAATATGTTATCTAAAGATTGAATTGTAGTAACAATTATAATCACACTGAGTGGATCGCCTCGCGTGGTGCGAACAGCCTGTTGGTATTTATAATGCTTGAGAATGGTCACATTTACATTTGAAAACCAACTTTACATCCAATTTTGCAGGCGCAGTTGGTACTTACTGTGAAGGCTGGCTCAAGTTATACGATTTCGCCGCGTCAGTTGTGTGTTACACCAATCCTTTGAGGACTGGCAGATATGTCACTATTGAAACTGTAGATCCCCGAAACCGGATGCTCTCGCTATGTGAAGTTGAAGTTCACTCCCGAGGTATGTTTAGCATTCATATGTCGTTAGACTGTAAAGTAGCAAGTCAATAAAGCACTACGTAAGTAACGTAAAAGGAAATAAGGCAAGCGTAGGAAGATAAATGGGGAATTGTAGAGCCTGCACGGACGCATGAAAAAAAGAGATCTCCAGAGCACCAGGCAGCACGCATTTGAAATAAAGAAAGAAGTGAATGGCCCATTCACTCGGGACTGGCATGTTGTCGCAGTAAATTTCATTATCCACCAATTACCGTTTTGTGTCCATAGTTTAGAAACGGACATTATAGGTTATCAATATAAGCCTGCTCGGAAAAGTCGGAACACGTCACGGAGCAGTAAACTCTTTGAATCCTAGCGCGGTCAGCTCTGAACTAATGCATGGTTACATTCTACCGGTTACCATCCCTTCCCCGGAAAACCCCAGGGACGAGTCCTGCACGTAGGGCTCGGGGATGGGGGAATTGTTTGCAGTGGTCTTGTCCCCGGGATAAGGGGCAGGGCACATCGAAAGAAACTCTCGTTGCTCGTGTGAATTTATGACTTCACAGTTGACATAATGACACCGGGCCACGTGGAGAAAACTGTTCAGTTTTTCTTGGATGATCCCCTCAATTTGAAGCGATTGGTTTAATTAATGGATGAATGAATGCTGTTTTGAAAGAGTTTTACTTAGAAGAACTTCATAAGTTTATGCTTTGGTGTTACAAACTGGGCTTCTGGTTTCCCTTTTTTGACCGTTTATGTAGAACTGACCAATCATAACCAGGACTGAGGAGAGGTGTTTTTTTTCTACGGAGCCCGTTGTTAGTTTGGTTGTCAGTTGCCTTGATCGATCGTATAGGCATTGAACCATACCGCCGGTCTTACAGATTTAGGTGCTGTGAATCATATGCTTGGTACTGTTCAGGGTGTGTAGGACCCCTGTAGAAATGGACAGAGAGGTATTCGTCCGAATCTCTAGTGACCAGTATGTCTACAAAGGGGATTGCGTTGTCAATCTCAGTTTCATAGTAAGGAAGGCTGTCGTTGGCTGACTACTGAGGTGTGGTGAGAACCTGTCTCATTTCTACCGACTCAAGACTGTAAAGGTGTCATCCGCATAGCGTTTCCGGATCGTGGAAAGGCGAGCGTGGAAGGCGCGGATGCCGCAGCATGTTGCTCAAAATCGAAACGTCGCGATCCACCATCCTATTGTGACACCATCGTGAAATAAACAGTTAACTCAACTATCATTACAAACTGCGTTAAAGTTTGAACGTTTAATTTGTTGTCAAATAGGGTTTGGTTTTGCTATTGCACGAAAATCAATACTGTAACCTCTGTTTTGTAGCGAAAACGATATTTCTGTGGTCGTTGAGGAGTCCGGGGGTTTGGGAACTGCCTTATTCTCTGTCCCCAGCGCTATAGAATTTACTTCTAAAATAAATAAATAAATAAATGAATAAAATATGTAAGAAATAAAATGAATAAATAAATAAGACTAATAAAATAAAATGGAAATCCCGGGGGTGTGCCCGAGGCATGGTAACAGGTAGAATTAAACCCTGCATAAGCTTCAAGTGACGTTGGTTGCCAGTAGAAAAAAAAAAAGACGATGTATGACAGGTGTGATACATCACAAACAAAGCCGACCCTTTGTTCATTTCCCTGTGTGTTATTTTGTTTCTTTGTTTTGTTTGGTTTTCCCTTGGTTGTTTTCTTCAAAACAATTCTACTAAAGTAAAGAGATTAGCCGCGTGAGGGCAATATAGCATCACGCAAGTTTATCAAGTCTTGTTTGACTCAAGGCGCTTATTCTCTTTAATATGAAGTTTCACACCAGACGGAATCTTAAGATGCTTAATCGTTAAAGATCATGCAAGTCGTTGTCAGCGATCCCAACATCAGACGTTCATGGCGGCGAAAAGGCGTGCAGGAATGTGGGCAAAGCAGGCCAGTGCAGTCATGCATGTATCCATGGATATTCTTAGCAATGAGCTGGCATCTCGGATCCTCAACAAGAAGAGTAAAATTGACAAGAGCAGATCAGTCGAGACATGGGTTCCTGGGCGAAGCTGCTTAAATCGCCGCTTTTCCAAAAGGAGATATGTCCACAATTTACCCCAAATAAGATGCATAAGCGTCATGTTGGACAGACGATGTGTCCACATCCCTAGACTGTTTGCTGCACGCGCAGAATAGTTCCTTACAAGACGGGATATAAAAACGCTAGCTCTTGTGGTCAAATAGCAAACTGTCATTTGAAAATACCCGCGCCGGGTTCATCCTGGACATAAGGACTGATTATAACAGACGTTTCTGGGGAAGATATCGATATGACAGTAAAAGCAATGCTGATTATTCAGAAAACAGAAAATGTCTCGCAAATGTGAACATTGTGAGGGACAAAGACGAGCCTAAAGACAGACCAAGAGCAGTTTACGGATCAAATGCTGCGACGTCCAGGCAGTTAAATGACATGCTGTGGCTGCTATCGCTGGCCACTCAGATAACGAGTGGAAGCAGCAGAAATTTGAGCGTACGAGTAACTGAACACAAACACGAGACCATAATTAGTGCCCAAACTACAAACTATCCGAACCATCCAGGAACTGAATAGGGAGATTCGATGTTCGAACTAAGAAATGCAATCAAAATTCTCCATTGTGTGCTCGCGTTTTCCTTAGAAGTCGCTTGAAAATTGGTCATTTGCCGTTTTAGATTGGCAGAGAACGGGAAAGAAATGTACTGTACCAAACTTCAAACGTATGTGCAGAGCCATTGTTTAAATCACTGTTTAGTGGCGTTGTCGCCGACGTTGCCTTCGTAGATCTTAAAGTCTCTATTATTTGACTCCTGAGCTCAAACCAGGGGCGATTTTCCATCATTAATGTACAGCGTCAGCAGAACCAGACAGTATACACGCTAAAAATAACCACGGACAAATCTCTTTATTGTTTGGACACGGAGGGGGAGGAGGGGTGTCAGTACCTGTATGCTAGTCTTATTTGCTTGCATCCAACACTTAAAGATAAATGTTTACGCCACGTAATGGTGTAACGAACAAGGTGCGTGGCTAATATCAGTGTAGCCAAAGCCTGGGGTTATGTCTCTTGTAACTGTGTGTTTGAACTTTTCAAGAAAATATTGCATATAACAAGACTACGGATCAGAAAGGCCAGGGTTCGAAGCCTAGTGAAAGAGCGGTGGATGGTAACAGCAACACAGATATAGATCACTCATGTGCACAAATCCAGGATACTTTAACTAAACCATGGTGGAGAGTGGACCTGGAACGAGTGGAGCCTGTGAATGAGGTGTACATTGTCACGGGAAGTGGATTGCAATTGAATTCATTTGAGATCAGAGTGGGTAAGTCCATGTTTAGTTTGAGTCATTCCCACTCATCATAAATTCTAGGTTAACAGAGTGACTGTTAATATTCTGTTGTTTTATTCTACCTAAATCTGTATCAGTGATCAACAGAAAGGAGGATGCTCGGTTTCAGTGGGCCATTGATTTTTGGCATCGTCCTTATGTCTCCCACTTGATTCCTTTCCATGCTACCGGGGACATAGATACCATCTTTTTTTTAATCTTTCTTTTCTTAGGAAGAATTATCACGATCAACCGGGAATGTATATGACGTATGGACAATATATATTTGACCTTGTTTTATTAGGCCCAGCATCTGATGATGGAGGTATAGACAATCCTTTGTGTGGCAGTGGCTTCGCTGTTTCTCAAGGACAAGGTGCATCCTTCTTCTGCCGTCGCAGCTTGTTCGGCCAATACGTCACGATTACAAGAGCCGACAATCAGCCAGAGCTTACCCTCTGTGAAGTTGAAGTGTATTCTGCAAGAAGAGGTACGATTGATATAACTAAGTTTGCCAGCATGATTGTGCATGTACTACTTGAGTAGTAGAGTCCGTTTAGAGGTTGTACTCGTGTAGCACAAAGATGACGTTAAAATGTGCTGAGAACAAAGACGCGACAAGCCTGTAGCGTGACGGATAGTCTTACGTATTAGTGTCCTATGTGTGTTATAATAACGCAAAGAGCAATGACCAACTAGAATATATTTTATGTTACAAAACACCGAGGTATTTAAATCAGAGAAAGGGTTGCCTCCAGTGAAAGCTAAAACCTCCAACACAATCACAGTGATCACCATTTGTCGTCACAGAGTAGAAATGTAGTTTATTCAGATAATAAAAACCGTGATCAGATTTGCAGAAGGAGAGCGCTCTAACTAATGCACCACCCCTCTCCCCATCTTCAGATAAGAAGAACCAGAACCAGCTCCCTGAGTGCGTTGTAACTTTAAACACAATTTGACGTTGATGGCGTTTCAAGTGTCAGATTCAGTCATTATTCATGCTCATGTATTAAGAGCATATGAAAAAGCACACATTGAGAGTTGAGTTTTTCCACATAGCTAGTTAGCTTGATGATCCGTTGGTATGGATAAATTGTTTAAGGGAAATGTGTATTCTTAGTAAGCTCGGCCGATAGCACACAGCGAGTTGCTGTTGTCGTTGTTGTTGTTTTTACGAAAACCACTGGTTACCTAATCTAGTTCTAGGCCCTCCTATGTCAGGCTTTCCTTTTCGGTAATGAAATGTTCCAGGTAAGTATTCACGTTTGTAAGTTAAACGTAGTATGACTTCTTCTTTGTAAATCGAGCCCCGTTTAATCAAATGGAGCACGTATACCCTGACTCAGCTATCGTTCTATTTATTGTAATTTCCTTACGCATCGACTTTCTTTTAATAGTCGAATAACTTACACCTAAGGCGAATCGATTCGATTCCACTGAGTCCTCAGCAAAACGACTTCCTAGGCAGTTGTTTTAAATGTTAACCGCTGAGTAAGAGCTCCTGTTTCAACTTCAAGTTTCAAGCTCACTTTATTCACACAAATCATTAAATCGTTGTTCTTTATTCTTAGCATGTCAAATGCAAGCACTTGGCATAACAAGCAGTTTCGCTTTTCCAAACGACACTTTCTCAGCCTCCTCATCAATGAATGGTCGTCCACCTTCCAACGGTCGGCTGAATGGTGTTGCTGCGTGGTCACCCAGCAATGACACTGATCCCAATGACTACCTTCAAATTGACCTACAGGATGAGTTTTTTATCTGCGCCGTAGCTACTCAAGGATATCCTCCGCCTGACGTCGATCCTAGGCCTTTCACAACCCAATACAAGTTGTTACTGTCACTGAACGGCGCCAATTGGACTTATTACCAAGAAAATGGTGTAGATAAGGTTTGTATAAACCGGTATACGTGTATCGCCAGCCGTGATTTCTTTTTCCTTTTTAAATTATCACTAGATTTGCTCATCTTTTGGCATACCATAAACACATTTGAAATGCATTACAGAGCACAAGCTTACAAGATGAAATGGCAAAGAATTCAAAACAAACAACGATGATTATCTAGAATTAGGCTCTCCCACAAAATACTACAGAGAGTGCTAAGAGACACGTTTATGTCGTCAGCAATAAGAAAGATCGACTTAGGTCGAGAAGCCGGCTTTGGGCAAATCATTTATGAAAAGGCTGAAAAACAGAGGACCAAGAATTGAGCCCTGAGGGACAGCGCAGCAGATATTTAAGAGGGTAATTTCGCAAACTCGGAATTCAACAAACTGAGATCTCTGAGAGAAAAAATTAAAAAAAAACCTTTAATCCATTCCAAAGCTA
>BLFK01000433.1:29272-31772 GCA_014634185.1 Astreopora myriophthalma | reverse complement strand
AAATTTATAATTTAGCTCGTGACTTGAAGTCAGAATGCTAACGATCACGAGTGACGAAAACTCGTGAATTTTCTCCCACTGTATATGTAATTGCCCATGACACTGGAGACCATAAATACTTTGAGTTTCGTAGTGTCGAGCTTGCTTATTCCTAGCATGATGCTTTAAAAAGTTGCGCCTTAATCATGCTGACCTCGCTTTAAAAAGTGTCGTTTTAGGCACCTGTTGGACAGTTCAACGGGGTTCATTAGAGGCGTGGTCCAATGTTCTCCCGTCAAAACTTCCGGGGCGCCTATTGCCCCTGTAGTTACGACATCCTACCCCCGTAGGGTAATACGTGTAGTGTTCCGACTTATTACATTCCCCGTCGGAAAACACGTGGAAAACGACGTCAGAGTTTCTCCTTGACATCTTGTTCTCAAACGGAGAGTTCGTGTCATCAACACGATTTATCCGAGATATGTTTAAAGCTACTGAAAAGGGGCTGGTGCGGAAGCAAAAGAACACAGGAAAAAAAACGATTTTAAAAACAGGTAATGTTGCGCAACAGCTCAAAGGTTTATACGAACGGAGCTTAGTTAATCCGGTTTCTGCAGCATGAAGTAGCCTCAAGAACTCATTCCTGCTCCCCCTTGCTTCGATGGGATGCCAATCGATCTCAAAGCTACTCCAGGGACGGAGGAGCAGGGCGGGTGCTCGCAGGAGCCACTGGTGCTCACCTGCAGTGGCCCCCCACCTCCTTCAATCCGCAATTGAAAACATGTTAGCAAAAACGATTGCAGAGCTTAGCTCTTCAAGCCGACGCGTTGATTTCAGTAGATATGCCAAGCATGTCGTCATCTTACCAATCGCCTGTATTGATGTCTTTCACATATCAGCACCCATCGCAGGTCCAGATAACCTTTCCTTCTTCGAGGTGAACAAAACCACTTTCAACATTTCATGGGCTCCGTTAGCGAGGGACAAGAGTAATGGTGACATTGCAGCGTATGAAGTCAGACGGGAGAAGGCATTGAATCGAGAAAGGTCAAAGCGATCTCTTGACAACGGCAAATACTTCAATTCAACGCAAGCTTTCATTGTTTTAAAGGACTTTCAGTTAGGATGCAGCTACAACATATCTGTACGAGCTTATACTACAGCTGGCCGCGGGCCCTTTAGCAAAGGGATGATATTGGAAACGTCAAGTAAGTTGTTATCTGGTATATTGTTTCGATTTATGTCCTACATTCTGCTTTATATGAAATGAAATAACAGCCTGTTAATCTTTTGCAAGATCTCAATTTACCCAATCTGTAAAGCGTTGAATTTACCCAATGTGTAAAGCCTTAAAGTAACTGGATTGCCTGGGTAGCACACTGACAGTATCTGGACGCAGTTTGCCTTACAAGACTCATTAGTGTCAAACACTTTGGAATGGGGGAGCACTTCGACTCAAAAGCTGGATACGACATAGCATTCTTTCTTGTTGCTTGCGCTCGGTGCAATCAATTCTAGATTTATTGGCTACTTAACATTGATTTTTCCCGGTTTTACTAATACATGCGATTACCATTGCCAGAACAAGAACCTCAGAAGTTGAAGGTGAAAAACATTAGAACAACAGAACTCACTCTAAGTTGGATGAACCCTTCAAATACACTAGAGGAGCTCCCAGAATACACAGTAAGGGGAACTTTGTTTAATTCCGCTGATTAAAGAAGTGAAAAACTAATTAAAAACCAAGTACAAGATGTCACACAAGAAATCAAACACAACATATAACGATGCGAAATTCCATCCACTCTCTCACCTTTTACTGACAACACACGGATCAACACACTCCAATAGCTGTTTACAGTCTTCTATTTCGTCGTTGGCGAAGGAAGATTCAGACATAGTAAGGTTAACATTTTTATATAAACCACAATTAGTAAGAACACGTGCAATGTGAAAATCAACCAGCCTCAAAACGAGGCAAATGCACCACAACCGCCAATACCACGACTTACGGTCAGACGACCGATAACATCCCGTCTCTCCCAATCAAGCATGTCAACAACAAGAGTACCCATCCGATCCACTGTCAATACAGACATTGCTTGGGTCTACGAACAGCTTCCGCTCAGGTCATGGAAACCCCTGTCACTGTCATTAACAACGGTTTTTCTCACTATAGTCATCCGGAATTTTTTTTTGGGTCATCAAATTATGATATGACTCCTCTGTTCAAATCACGTACTGACTATTTCATTTGGTTTGTTGTTTTATTGAGATAACGTACAAAGGAACGAAGAATTACCTCAAAGGCTTCCACGATATTGGTACAGTAAGTGCAGTGAGGTCACCAACACAGCAAACTGTGACATATCTGGTGCCAGGCACCTCTTACACCTTTCACTTTACTTCGGCATGCGGTGAGATCTTATCAGAGGGAATTAACGCAGAAACAATGGTGGCAGGTAAAACAATATATATATATATATATATATATATATATATATATATATATATATATTTA
>BLFK01000433.1:0-10000 GCA_014634185.1 Astreopora myriophthalma | reverse complement strand
AATGTTGAAAATCGAGACCCGTGGCCTGTAACCCATTACCGGTGACCTGTGACTTGTGCCTTGTGACCTGCCTTTTAAACCAGCCGCTGGAACCGGTGATCGATCCCGCGATCAAGGAAATTTTCATCCGAAAAATCGACCTAATCAACGTTTTGGCCACTCTCACGTAAAGATCGATAACAAACGGTCTAGCATAAAGGTCCAGAGCCTTTCTCCAGGTTCAAAAGGCGTAAATTGTCACCACGCCAGGCTGCTTAACCGGACCTTCCAACGGTCGTACCATAACCTAATTCCCTAACCCCTTTTGAACCTGGAGAAAGCGGCGCGTTCTTCGCTTGAGCTGGCTGAAGCTCAAACGTAGGTATAATGGCTGATGACATAGGTGCAGTTCGCCAATGACAAAGCTAGAAGTGCCTTATCCGAGGTTGAGAATTGAAGAGTGTTAATAATTACTGAGGCGATTATCTGTGTGACATAGTTGTTAATCAATAGCCGCTTTTTTTTTTATACAGCGTTTGCAACGGGTCAGTAAAGAGGAAAGGCAAGGAAACGAATCAACTTTTGCACATAAACCAGCAAACATTAGCAAGAACAGATTTTCCAGCAATGTAGCAGGTGTGTTTATTTATTTATTTACTTATTTGTCATGTATTTATTTTTATATTTATTTTTGTATTTATTTATCTATTTATTATTTCATTTTTAACAGCCGGATTATATTGCCCATTCAATAGAACGGAAGAAATGTATATCTCACATGAATAGAAACTTGCGCGAAAAAGAATGATTCAGTAGCTTTCCTAGCAAAGGAAAATGTAGTGTTCAGTGGCTGCTAAACCCTGAGGTCCCATTTATCCTTGGTTCAATTTTTTCCAGTTTGTCGTTCGCATGCTCTTAAAAGTAGTATTTATCCAGCTAAACACTGGATATAAGCAGATTTAATATTGTAGCCATCGCAAAAACAATCCCGAGAGTCATTTTAGCTCATCGATCCCCCGAGGGGTACTCCTCGGTAGGGGTTGACATATGCTCCTAAAATCGAGTATCATGCTTTTTGGCATTGCCCTCAAAACGGACTATTGTGCTCCAAATTATGCTCGACTGTTGCTATTATGCTCGTAATTACGGCCTTAAAAAAAATTTCCAGGACCCCAGTGAAGCGCAAAAAAAAAAACCAACAACAATTTTCATCTGAATAAAATAGTAACAACATGAAAATTTAATTTAAAGGATTTCGAGCAAAGTAAGAAAGCTAATACATATAACGTAATTTGGAATTGAATACAGTTTTGGCGTCTTGGGCACTAAACTTATTAACCCGTGATCGGCAAGGTCTAACCTTTTAAAGAAATCATTGCAAAATCAACGGATGTTAAACTTAACAAAAACGCACTGATTCCAGTACCGAAAAAAATGGAAAATCTAGGGACTAGCCGACTAGGGAGAAGAATTGAGTCATTTGACTTAGCTCAGCGCTTGTTGAACTGTAGCATAAGTGAACATTCGATTTAATATTGTGACGCCATTTCCTGCAAATGTCCAAATGATGTTGTGAGGATTGAAAACACCCGCTCTGAAGCTGCGGAGGAAGGTTGAATAATTAAGCGCAAGCCCAGTGCGGGAGATCAGCTTCATGTGCTTTCCATCACTGCACTGCGTCAACGTCTTCTGCGATTCCGTCAGCCTTTGTTAGGTACCTGGGAAGTTCAATCTTCAGATTGATGATAAGGAGAGGGTCGTTTAAGAAGTCGATTGATGCCACAATGTCGTTCTCATGCGCAACAGGATGTAGATCGCAAATCTTGCGCGGATCAAACAGCCATGCCGCCTTGAGAATCTGTACCTGAGGTTGCATGTTTCCTTGAATGGTTTGTTTCAAATAATCCCATCCACGCTGCATGGCTGCCAAACCCGCCTGGTTCCTCTGCTGAGCTAATAGTGGCTGGCCACCTGAAAGTTCCCAAGAAATTGCAGTAACATGAGGAAGATAGATGGTGCTGATACTGTTGTGCACATATAATATTTAACAGCTCGTAGCATTTCCAGGCAAGAGTTCCATCTCCTTCTAGGATGTAAGTCGACCATCGGCTTTAATTTCCAGCATCGACTGCTGCTGCAGGCTCAACTCGCAGTTGGGCATTCGCTTGAGGATCACTTTAGAATCTCGTCTATCTGCCTAAGAGTAGCCGCTCTAGCATCTTCTTTTATTCACTTACGAATAAATGGTTTGGCCACTTCCAACCAACTCCACCATCTAGTTAGCGAGTAACTTGCCATGCCTATACCGGTCTGTTCCTTCCAACCCAAACGGGTGGCAGGGCTATGGCCAAACAAGCTGTTCCAAAGCTAAAGGAATCTTCTAACTGTGGGAATATTGAAGTGATGTCCAACCCTGTCAATGCTGTGCGAAAAACAACACACGTCATTGACCTTTGGGAAGATAATCTTGACGGTCCTCATTGCAGCAGCATTAAACGATGCGCCGTCCCTCATTGCTGCTAGAAGATTGTGGTTTTTGACGTTGTACTGTCGAGCTAAAACATTAGCCCTCTGGCAAGTTCTTCTCCTTTCAGGGATTTTGCCAGCAGCTGAAGACGTACTAGCCGTTGCTGAATTTGCCATTCGTTTGAAATGAATCTAACCACTATGGCAAGTGCTTCTCCGAGCCTTGTAGTGTCATCAAATATCACTGCAATTTTGCTACCAGAAATTTCAGCTTTGATCCTCTCCTCCTCTCCCTTCAGAACAAAAGGAATAAGCTGCCTCATACGAGTCGAGGAAGTTAAGCGATAGCCTCCGTCCTCCAATAAATCACGGACGTTGTCCAGTTTGTTTGGTGGGACCGAGCCTTAAGAAATACAGTAGCGACCCTTATTCTGTAAACACGCTGATATTCAGGAAGTGTTTCTCCGTTTATGAGAGCTGGCTCATTATATTTCTTCATGGCATCTATGTTTGCATCTTGTTTTTTTCTTTTGGGCAAGTTTAAATATGCCTGACTTGTGCTTAAAGGAAGCTACGTGACTTTTAGTGATACGTACTAGCCTTTGTGAACAACTCTTCTCTGCAAGCGTTATTACAAAATAGCTTACCACCAGACTTACGAAAAGGTTCGTTCTTGAACTCCCGAAGACATGTATCTGCCTTGACGGTTTTCAGGATAGTAGCGTTACCTTTGGCCTTTCCTTTCCCTCTCCCCTCTGTATTGGCTCCATTTGTCCTTGTATTGCTAGCAATAACTCGACTTTATGCAAATGCAGATGGATTGGCGCTTGTCAACAGACCTTATGTATCTGTAACTTGTATTTCTCGCGCATCTAAATCGTCTATAGGCGCCATGATTCACGAACCCGGTAGCCTTAGGAGCCTGGCATAACGAGAGTAACCAGCTGCAGGTGTAAAGAGCTAAAACCGATTGAGGATGCACTGGGAACTAGCCTACAGTGCTAAATAGTAATGAAAACCACGTAGAACATTAAAATAGCTTGCATTTTTCTGAATAAACGGACAATAATAGCTCTAAAAAAATAAATAACTGTTATGTCGCAAATGGCACTATTATGCCGGCCTTAAGCTCGATGCTCGTGCCAATATTTCCCAGTACGGCCCTTGCGCTCGGTTAGTAAGAGGTTAATTTTTTTTTCCTGGTCGTCTTTGGTACTTGCCGTGTTTTTTTAAGTCTAATTCAATCTCAAACGTCATCTGTATCACCATTTTATTTATGTATCTATTTATGTATGTATTTATTTAATTGTCTGTTTGTTTGTTTATTTATTCATGTCTTTTTATATTAATAATATTTACACTCCATGCCAGTGGATACATCTCGGGTGGTCTTGCGGTCGTCAAAGCAAGACAGGGACTACATAAACGCTTCTTTTGTTGACGTAAGTATGTAATAAAAACTGTAACTGACTCGCACAACGCTCACGTTTTTAAGAAAGCTATACATCCAAAATGGCGCCGGCTATTTGATGATCATGGCGGTATCTCCATATCTGATGACTTTGCCCTGATACGGAAAAATTTGCTCTTCTCGAAGCTACAGCTGTAATCTTTTCCGAATTTTTGAGCTTTACAAGAATTACTGACAAGATAACGATTCGAGTGCGCGACGATCACTCCTCGATCTTTCGTTCCTTGTCAGGTTAGGTAGACCAATGAAAACTATTAAGGCTAAAGATAAATCTCGGTTTGGACGAGGCTTCGACAAACCGGGCTCTTTCTCGTTCTATACGTAAAAACCTATGAAACACATGAATGACGTAACGCAAAGAAAACAGGATAGTAGCAACAATTAAAAAACGAAAAATAATACCATGAAACAATAACTTAATCCTAACACGAGCTAACGAAACAAAGAAATATTTCATAGGTTTTTACACCGAGGTAAACCCACAAACTCATATGACCAGCCTCAGGATTATGCCAAATTATTTTAACCCAAAGATGCTGATGGAGAAATACATGTCCCCATTGCCAGGGGAAAATGCCTCGTTCTGGTAACTGATTTTCTCGTTCCCGTTCTTATGAAGGATGGTACAGTAAAGTTTGCTAACCGACGTGTGATCTCTTCAAATTGTTTTCTTCGCATTATTTTGTGCTATTGACTAGTTTTTGTCTAACAGGGCAACGTTCAACGCGATGCGTACATCCTTACACAGGCGCCATTAAATAACACCATTGAAGACTTCTGGCGCATGATATCACAATGTGATGTTGGTACAGTTGTGATGCTGAACGATCTAAGAGAGGGAAGCGAGGTAGACGGAACTAGACATTCACGCCTCCAAAGCCTGCGGTCAAATGTTGGCCTCCGATTGCCTGCGTGGTTCTCTATGGCCACATAGTAGAGTCTATATTATGGTTTTAACTTGGGTTAAAACAGGTTATCCTAGGTAAAAACGGGCTCAAGTCGTGCTTAAACTGGGGAAAAATGAGCTCACCCATAGAATCGATCTTACCGCCCCCCCCCTCCCCCCCACCCCTCTAGCCTAAGGGATCGTTCTATACTAATGATATTTACAACAGCTGTATAATTGGCCAATGGATTCCCCATAATGTTATGTAACTGTAATCTGTAATAGGGCCCGTAGGATCTATGACGGCAACGTCAGAGAGAATGCCACTAAATAATAGACTTAAATGAGCAAAGCAATGGCTCATACACGTATGGCAAGTACGTTTTGAATTTGGTTCATTTCTTTTCCGTTCCCTGCCATTTTGCTACATGAAATGACCAAATCTCAAATTATTGGGAAAACGCGAACACACGGTGAACTTTGGTTTACTTTCTGAGTTTGAACACCTTTCCTCCCATTTCAGTTCCAGATTAGCTGAACGTCTGTAGAACTGAGTGGAACGAACTGGGCTAGTCACGAAAAACTTTTGAAAATGTGAATTAACCGTTAATTAAGGTCCCTAATATGTACGAGGTAGCTATGTATTAATGTAACTGAATGCATGAACGAACGAATGAACGAATGAATGAATGTATTCGTTGTATGCGCCCATGCTAATTCGTAGCTTGTTCCTCCCATATTAACTTAGTGTTTTCCTTGCTTGTCCTCAGAGTTACCCTCAGTACTGGCCATCAGAAGGGGTCGTCAGTTACGGAGATGTCACTCTGAAGTTCTTGGCAGAAATCACATCGGGAAACTTGACAATCAGGAAGTTCAGCGTGTCGGACGCAGAGGTACATTAATTCAAAAGACAAGGCCATAGTTGATCAAAAGGTGGATAACGCTATCCAACGGGTAAATCACTGTCGAGCGGATAAGCATTATCGAAACCGAAATTTCACTTATTAATCCTGATAAAATGCAGAAGTACTCTTCTCTGGTGAAGGGGGTCGGGAGGGGGGGGGCGTAGTCCACGGATAATTCTGGAAACTGCAAAGTGAAAGCAAAATTGATACGTGGGCTTCAGGTGATATTTCGCCAAAATAATGTTATTCTCCAACTAACAGTGTGGCCTTAAGAGTTTCATCTCTTGACTGCAATGAATAAGCGCTAGCAAAGCTGGTTGAGTTATCCAGTGGATAGTTCTACCCACCCTTCGAACAACTGGGGCCTGGAAATCGATGGGCTATAGAAATCAAAAATCCCTTAGAAAACAATCACTTTTTGGCCTTTACAAATCAATTCACAGCCCCCAAAGAAGACGTCAACTGTACAGCATCTGCAGTTCACTGGATGGAACAACCCAAATCCCCAAGAAATCATTCAACTGCTCACTGCTATTGAGAAGTCTCAGCATAGAACAGGAAACGGTTTCATCGTTTTACAATGCAGGTATCTGGATACCTTAAGAGCATTTTGTTGTTGTTGTTGTTTTGTCATCACGAAAAAGGTGATTTGCGTACGCAGTCTCTCAAGGGTTCGGGTGCAATAGACACTTAACAGTAATTGAAAGGGGTCCAGTGATCCTGAAAAAAAAAAAGAAACAGAATCATAATTTGATGGCGTCCGTCTTAAATAATCCCCTTAACACTAATAAATGCCTGTTGTTGTTCTTGTTGTTGTTTGTTTGTTTCTTTTTTTTTCTATTGGTTTTATGTTATTTTTGTTTTGTTTTTTGTTTGTCTCTTTTTGCTTACAGCAACGGTGTTGGTCGCAGTGCCACCTTAGCTGCGATTATGTCAGCCATTGAGAAAATCAAGACTGAACAGACCGTTGATGTGTTCCAGACCATTAAACTGATTCGAACCAAGCGCCCCGGTGCAGTAGCGACATCGGTAGGACACAGTGTTGTTACTGTCTAATCGAAAAATTGAACATGCACACAGTTCACAGCCACCCAATAGACTGTATTCGTACGTGAAATAGAGGCCTATGGAGGGAAATCTTTTCAGATATAAATTATCCCCCAACCCCACCTCCCCCCCAACGAGTCTCCATTGCAAGTTCATCAATCAATCAATCAATCTTTATTTAAACACGAAATTTTATTATCGTAAAAGTCGTCTTCCTAGGAGTCATGTAAAAAAACATGATCTAAGATACATCATTAGTTATTAGTAACATCATATTACTTATACCAAATACATAATTAACTTATCTATAAAATCTTAAGTAAGAAATATAAAATGATAAAAATGATCTTTCCCACGGAAAAAAGCTCATTCCATTTGAACCGTGAGAATATAAATACGGCCTGTGATACCTCGTGTTTGATGAGGCCCACTGGATGTGTTCCTTTACCTGATTTCGACTGCGCTTTGTTCAGATCCTGAAACTTAAGTGGGTGCAAAAACTCAAAACGTTTTGTTAAATAACGGGATGAGTCGTCATCTAGAGCAAATTAGAATAAACGTTTAACATCCCCCGTGGGGTCTCCGTAAGGTACTTGTGCAGATCTTCCCGGCATGATGATTATTGAGCGCGGTTACTAGCCAACTGAAATGTCCCTGAAATGAGCTCTTGTTAACATATCCATGTTTCGCTTTACTATACATGTGCGTGTTTCATCCGTCATCATGTGATACTAACTTACTATTCCTTATTTTCTTGTTTTTCTCAGGAGCAATACAGATTTTGTTACCAGACAATCTTAGCCTACTTAGACTCCTTCAAAAACTACTCAAACTTCGCAGGCTAATGATGACCAGTGCATTGCGTTAGGTGTGCTGTAACTATCAGTGCGCTTCACGACAAGCTTAATTACCAACAGCAGAAGTCCATAAGCCAGCTGACAGTTGCTGTATTCCTTTAATTATGCGTTCAATTATAACCCCTTTTTATTAAGCTCAGTTTAAGCCTAAAGTACCCCAGCCCTTACTGAAGTAAAATTAATGACCGGTTCATATCTGGATCAGTCACAAAAGGAATGTGATAGTCTGTTGTATAAACATGTCGCATTTGTCTTGTTTTAGCTTTTTTCCACAGGAAATTGAATACGATACTTAAAGTAAGTAGTTTGTGCTTTTTCTCTCTATTTTTATTCGGTATTTGCGAGATTTTGTTTTTCCACAATTAAGAGGTTATAAGGAAGTATTAATTTCATTGTCGTTTTATCTTATTGTTACGCCTGTTCACATTGTTGCTCTAGTTGAATCCATCTTATGGTTTTTGTTTTGAGGAATCCTGATTCTGTATAAGCCGCGTGGTTTCTTTCAGGTTTCCTCGCCATTTAATATTTATGCGTTGTATTTTAAAAGTTCTGTAATTATTGTTAGCCTATGTAATATGGCGAATTGTAAATAAATAAATAAATAAATAAATAAGAGCGATGTGTTTTGCTCAAGAGGAAACGAAATTGAAACACTGAGTGCATTAGTAAGGAAAAAATTCGTGTCTTTTTGTAATGATTACTATAGCCTGCGTAGCAGCCGTTTCCTTTCCTTTTCCAAACGCTCGCGAAGGGGACGAAAACTGCGAGAGAAAGCGAAAAATAGGGAGTAGTCGTCCCCACTTCTCCCGAATTTTTTGCTCACCCCAGGCGCTCTCCCGCTTTATCGCTCGCTTGTTCGATCTCCGCCTGGAAAAGGAAAGGAAACGGCCGCTACGCAGGCTATGATTACTATGGCCTGTGGGCCCAATTAATACGTCGACAATCAATTTCGTGGTATACTGAAATTTATTTGTAGTTAAATTTAATTGTAGTTATGACGGTATGTTAAAGATAAAAATATTCAGTCTATTCGTCTGTAAGGTCAATCATCTTTTAAACCTGCTGCAACGTATAACTTGTTACAGCGGCTTTATGAGGCGCAGATTTAGATTGTTTTCTTTTTCTCTTTGAACTGTTTTAGTGAGTAGCTCATTTGAATTTCTGGCTGGAGCTTCATTCCTCGCCTTTGCCGAGCCGAGTGTAATTTCTTTGCTCGTAATGAGCTTGTGGCTTAACTTCAGGAACAATTTGCTATAGTCTTGTTGTTGTTGTTGTTGTTGTTGTTGTCGTTGTCGTTCGGTTGTTGTTGCTTTCACACAATAGTCTACACCGATGGTTGAGTTCACGAGAGTATTCACTGAACACATGAGCTCTCAATAACTGGAGTTCAGCCAGAGTTCTGCGAATAAAGGAATTAGCTTGCATGCAGAAATGGCAGAGTGAGACCGCAAGCCCAAGTGCACATTTATTTCTGAGGGAAATGGCTCAAGCAAGGACTTTAAACCAAACTTTTGTTGTCAGGTTGAGGGAAATAGTCGGGATTCGGTCGTTATAGGCGCCCAAGAAATGTGATAGATGTCCAAAAGCTACGTGAACAATTCCACGAGGTAGATTATAGGTAAGTTAAAGGAAAGCTGGAAATAAAATGTAACCACGTAGTGTACTTATCTAGTTTTCTTTGATGTATTTTTCCCTTTTCTTTTCTTTCCTTTTTTTTTAATTACTTTTCTATTTTTTTTATTTTTTTAATTGGATCTCTCAGATGCTTAATGCACTACGATTGGTTCACTTTGCACAGGTAATCACAGGATTTGGAGTGAAATTTGGAATAAATAAGCGCGAGTAACCTTTTTCAGACTAACAAAATTGCACAAGCCCATAGGATGAGTGCAATTTGTAGTCTTTGAAAAAATTTACGAGTGATTATTTATACCAAATTGCATGAGAAAAATCATGTGATTACTTATTAATAATATTCATGAAAAAATTGCGAGATAGCTTATCACAATTATGCAGAAGCAACGCAGGGAAATCACGTGCAAAAATAATTTATTCAAACCCTGCAGGTATATCACCATGCGTTCAGTCAAAAAAAAAACAAAAAAAACAAGTTTTTCAATGTTTTTAGAGTCTTTTAAGCCCCAAAAAGCTTTTTCGCTTTTCTGCACTGAATTCCCTTTTTTCTTCACAGAATTACCTTTTTTCTGCATCGTGTTTCCTAAAAACTGCATTTCTCTTAGCCAATCAGAATCGAGAAATTTTTTCATGTATAAACGTTGCCTTTAACCTTGCCAGAGCTTGTTTTTTGGCTTTAAAATAAACTAGAGGCCTTAAACCTTTGAAAAAAGTCCATTATAGGGCAATTAGACCTCGTTTTCATGCAATTTGA
>BLFK01000430.1:43948-58137 GCA_014634185.1 Astreopora myriophthalma | reverse complement strand
TATTTGGGTTTTGCTTATTTTAATGTCAGATCCTGTATTGTTCTGCATAGATCTTCTCAATTTATTTATTTGCGTTTTGGTCAACATAAGTTGATCCGGTCCTGTGAGTTCTGATTTTGATAATCTCAGTGCTATCGCTGAATTGTTTCTCACTGCTGAGGCAAGTTTCTCTTTTTGCCCTCTTGATAGTTTTACACCATGTGGATAATATTTTGACATATATTATATATAAGTAACGTACATAAAATTACGTTCTTTATCGGAATAACAGCTTCCCATCTTTCTGTACAAGTTCCGCTTCTTGTTCGTATAATGTCAATGCATAAACTGAATAGTTTTCTCCAGCTGTACCAGATAATTCATAATGAAAGGTTAGTTTAGTGGTGCCATCTTTGATATCCATTTTTTGTTTGGTCAAATCAAAATAAATAAAAGGAAATAATGCTTTGAAGTTACCGATATTCAACAGTGTTCCTTGATTGTATTCATTATTTGCATGCACATATTTCAGAACATCTCTGTAAACTCTCGTTGAATCTGCTTCTGGTGTGTAATGCACATCAGGATATTCATTTCCATTTCCGACAACAAGATGACAATTTGTTAATGTTCTGTTGTCAGTTGATACACTGAACGTGTTATACAAAAATGGATTGTGCTGTTGTGACCCAACACTAGCATCATTCAAGATAAACGCAAACACGTGTCTTGGTTTTGAAATACCACTGGTAATCTGAAAATTACCGCTTCGTTGGGTGGTTGAATTACTTCTTTCGATATTTTCGCGAAGGTAAGTCCATTTATGGGGTCTCAGGTATTGACTGACATATAGTGACTGTCCATCTGAATTAAATATGATTCTTGGCACGATAAGCTCCATTCTTGAGATTACTAAACGACAATCGTCTCCGGTCCGCCAAAGAACATTAGCATCCGATTCAAGGGTCAAATTTAGTTCCAGACGAGTGGCGGGTAATATTTCATCTCTCAATGCTTCGAAAAATGAATATCTATTCAATGTTATCTCTGTGGTGACATCTAGTGATGCACCCATAAGCACCTTTCTTGCAGCAAAACCTTTATTATAATCATCATGCGTGTCGTCTACTTGATTATGCCTGGATGTATCCAAATAGAAAAACTCATTAGTTGCCGTGGATTCGGCATATCCTGGACTATATTCTACTAAATTTTTGATATGTACGGAATGATTTGCTTGATTGCAATCATAAACATGCTTTCCATTTAATCTCACGTCTAAATCATTGATTAAAGAATGGGAACCATTTACAGTACCATTCGCGTCATTAGCCGCTATAGGAGTTCCGTTTATTTTTTGAACTTTAAAAGCAACTGACAATCTGGCATTATACCAGTCAAAAGGAGTGACTTCTCCTCTATTGTCTACTACGAAACGATAACCATCTTTTTTTTGTCTCGCATTAGCACCCGGAGTGTTCAATGGTGTCTCTAATTGAAAAAATACATCTTCGTATCTTTCGATATGTTTTGGATTTCTAAACGATTTCATCTATAAACTTATGTTAGATAAAATATAATATTTCATAGTTTTATAGTGTATTATATTATTGGTTTTATATCTTTATTCGTTTGTTCAATTTTCCACCAGATAATATCCCATTGACTCTTTCCGCTATTTCAATATCAGTCATCGGTCTATCTATTTGTTTTTCCATACTTGGAGGTGTATTCATTACTGGAGTTTTCTTTTTACTCAACAATTGAATTATTTTATCTCCTGCTTTATTACCAGCGTATTCGCCAGTTTTGGTGACTGCCTTTTCAGCTGCAGTTTTAACTCCCTTTTTGGCTAATTCTTTCGCCGTTTTTCCAAAAAGTTTTGATCCAATTGTTTTGAATACATCCATTATTCCCTCACCATGAATTGATTCATCGTGTATATGTTTGCTTACATAACAACCCAAATCGGGATCATAACGTTGTTTAAATTCACTTTGTCGCATTATATTGATATATTATATTAAACTTGATCTTAGTATCAAATGCATAAACCAATCAATACCGTTTAAATTAATGGGATGCCCCAAAGCGTCCGTAACTGATATGTTTAATTCTGAAATAATTGTTTTTGAAATTGGGCTGAATAATGCTCTTCTTGGCTCAAACGAGAATGGATAACTTCTTGTCAGATTGTCTGTTGGTATTGTTGTCAGAGTATTTGTAAATACACCATTGCTAATGCTGTCTGATATGATGTTGCTATTTATGTTTATCACATCAATGCTATTAGTTATATTTGGCAATTTTGTTCCATGTTCGGTTGCAGTTATTATTTTTGGTTCAAAACCGATCAAATCTCCAAATTTCGAGTTTCTGATGTCAAGCTGCCATTGATCATCCAATTGAATTACTACTTTGTATGATGAAAGCACAAAATATAGCTTTACACCACTCCCGTCAGCTGGTTTATCACCTTTTTGAACAATCGTTTGACTTATATAATCATCAAGATCTTCATAAGAATACATTCCTGCAACGAATAAAATAGTCTTCCATGAAACACCATTATCTTTACTGTATTTTATCGTATCATTTCCATATTCATGATTGACATTATGCCAAGAATACGTCATTGTAATTCGATCAACAGCCATTTCATGCCGCATTTTTGGATCTAGCCTCAATGGTGGATCAAATTTAATAATAAAGTCATCGGGTCGATTTCGACCAATTTTCTCTCTGCTAGCAGATGAAATATGTATCGCTCTTTCTTGCATATATCATTACATTATATAAATAAACAGTAATACTATAATACTATCTATCTATCTATCTATTTCTTTCTCTTACATTATGTATTGTTTCAATAATTCTATCAATTGTTGGTTATCAATTATTCCAAGTTCATTCAATTTATGCGCTATTTGTGAAAATTCTTCTTTGACGCCATTATTACCTGCCAAAATAGAACCGCCAAGTAACTCCATTCTGTCAAGCAAATCTTCCGCATTATTGAAATAAATAACACCGGAACCAATTTTCTTGAATTTATTACTGGATTTATGAATGGGTATTTCACTTAACCGATTCAATTCCTCGAATGCCAATTTAGCAATATCACTGTATTTCTTCTTTTTACTAAATTTCTTGGTTAATAAATCAATTGTATCAAAATCAACTTTTCTGTTCATCACTTTTTTGTTATTTTTTGTTGCTACTAGCCTTAGTTGCCCCAGTAATTTGGGTATATCAATCATCAGTCCTCCATATTGCCCAGAAGATGATATTTTGTATGCATTTCTCTTTGGTTGGGTATAACCTGAACCTGCGAAAGTTTTGAATTTTTTTAACGTTCTTTGTAATTTAGTTTTATATTTATCTAATGTTTCTATTTCATCTGTTAACTCTGCAATTCTGGCAGTGTTTTTTCGTCTCTTCGATTTAGAATTTGATAGGCCGCCTTTTTCACCCCCTAATTTTCGGCTTATTTTAGTCATTTTTTCCATATAATCATCAAAATCAAGTGATTCATCTGCAACACCCTCTAATACAAGAGACGGTGGGCTAAGTTTATATTCCATCAATATTTTCAGTTCTTCATTACTGAACCCTTTATCTAAATCCGATTTGTATATACTAGATTGTTCTGAGGTCTCATTGACATATACTAGATTGTCTGAGGTTTCATTAATTCTGGTTCGTAATCTATTGGCAACTTTGTTTGCGTCTCTGGTTGTGTGTCTGTCTGATAGGTCAACAAAGCAATATCTTCCAAACCGGAAGTCAGTGCTTTTTGATTCTTTTCAAGTTGTTCAATCAATTGGTCCTGTTTTTTATCGATTGCTTGTTTGGTTTGCTCTTGAGCTGTAATAATTGGTTTGAAAGTTTCCGATAAACCTTGCTGTATATTCTGGTTATCATGCTGGTACTTTTTTAACGTATTTCTGACTTGTTTAGTTATTGTTCCGGCCTTGATTTTGGCTTCTGATAATTGTTTCAATCGTTGTATATCCATATAATAGTAACTTATATTAACTTATCTTAACTTAACTTAACTTAACTAATATAAATTATATAGCGTTTAATGGGTATTTTAGAACTCTAATTATATTGCATTTATCTATTGTATTTGTATAATGGAAATTCCAAATTATGACAGAAATGATAAAAACACTGATTTCAAGAGATTGTATGGTTTCATGCCAAATAACACTTTTCGGATGCTGATATGTGGCAATTCAGGAAGTGGAAAGACCAATCTGCTGTACCATATGTTGATGAAACCCCTTTTGTATTACGATAGAATACACTTTTATGCTAAAAATCTCGAGCAGCAGAAATACAAAGACATTATTCAAAGGTTAAATGATATATCAGAAAGTGTAGGGTATGATGTCCTTGTTTGTAGTAATGATGATATAATTCCAATAGAAGAATTACAGAAAGACGATGCCCAAAAAATAGTAGTGTTTGATGACTTTATTTGTGACAAAAATCAGAAGCCATTGATTGATTATTTCATTCGTGGCAGACATAAGAACTGTTCTGTGATTTATCTGAGTCAGTCATTTTACAAAACACCAAAAGATATTCGACTTAATTGCTCTCATTTTTGTGTATATGATTTTCCGAGCAGTAATGAAAGAAGTCTGATATCCCGCAAGTTGGGAGTTGACAAGGATAAATACATTAAAGCGACTCATAAACCATATTCTTTTCTATATGTAGATAAACCAATGAAGAGAATCAATAGGAATTTTTACGGAACTATATAACTTACTGATATAAATGGGAATATTTAATGAACATATTTCATCAACTCCAACATCGGGTAAAACAGTAATTGGTAACACTGGACCCCCTGGACCTCCTGGTCCTCAGGGAATCGGATTTAAGTTAACGCAAGATGGAAATTATGATATAGAAAATAAAAAACTGGTTAACGTTTCACAACCTGATAGTAACGATCAAGCGGCGAATAAAAAGTATGTGGACATAGGTCTTGATGTGAAAGCTGATCTTCTGACGACTCGGGTACAAACTTTCAAGAGCCGGATAAGAGTACCAGACTACGACCAAAATATGCATTCATCAAGCGATACAGTCAACTTTAAATACATTAATGACAAATTTTTGAATCGTCAAACCGGTGGTACGATATTAAATTCAATATCTTTTTCACCAACTGCTGCTAATAATAAAAGGCAGATACATAATCTAGCCTCCCCTCAGTTTAATTCAAGCGCTACTAATAAGGCTTATGTTGACACACAAATATCAAAAATACCCTCTAATGCAAATTATTTGAAAAAAGATGGAAGCGTTTCAATGACTGGAAATCTAGACATGGGTAACAAACAGATTACAAATCTTGGATATAACATTCAAAACACCAATGATGTTGTTAATGTAGGTTTCTGTGATACTAAATATTTGCAAAAAGTCTCAAACAGTGACCTTGACATGAACGAATTTAAAATCATAAATCTGATTGATCCAACTAATTCAAGAGATGCTGCAACAAAATCTTATATTGACACAAGATTAAGTCAAAAATTAGATAAAACTATTTCAAATGACCTTGATATGGGCGATTATAAAATCATAAATATAGCTAATCCAACTGATTTAAAAGATGCTGTAACAAAACAGTATGCTGATCATAATTTTCTTAACCGTATCAAACCTAACTCTCTTGGTGGTCCTTTAAAAATGGGAGGTCATAAGATTACCAATTTAGCAACACCGGAATCAAGTGATAATACTGATGCTGTAAATGTTTCATTCTTCAACACCAAACTCAATGATTCCAACACAAACTTGTTCACACAAATAACAGACGATTATAAGAGTTATGTGAATAAGTCACACATAACTTCATCTTCTGCTGATAAAGACGTTTTTAGATATATGATGGAAGATGCAGATGAGAGCTCATCAGAGACTGGCATTGTTGTCAACGGTATTGTTGATTTTGCATCCAGTCCACACGAAATTAATAAGAAAGCTTATGATATAACTCTTACGACAGACGATGATAATGTATACAGGTCAAGGATAGGTTTTAATGCATACAAAGTCCCTCTAGGTTATTACACTATGGTGGTTGAGTTTTTCGTTCCAGATAAAGCTTACATTGGTTCAACATCTGTCAATGTTGTCTCAACAGTTCTTAATATCGAGCAGCAAACTACTAAGATATTTGACAACGATGGATATACAAAAAGCATTGTTAATTTACATAAGTGGCAGGAATCTCCACCTGAATATATATTCATAGATCTTCATGGAAGTATAACTGAAGGGAGTACAAAGAAAGCACATTTGATTGTTTATGGTGTTCAAGGAACTGTCTTAAACGTTGACTCAAATGTATATGATACTGTTTCTTTTGTTGAAAATGGAGTTTTGAATTTTTACCTTCCAATCAACATGAATAATCATGAAATAACAATGCCAGTATTAAATAATTATCTTATGGGAACCACAAGGGGAGAAACGCAAAAATAATTAGGTAATAGAACGATTGATGTGGTAAGATTTGTTATATCTAATAGAAACGATTTATTAGATGTTAACGATTTAATAGATGAACTTTATATTGATAGTATTCTGGTAAAAAGCGCACTTACTGGCTTTCAGAAACATTGTTCGATTGACATAAATGGACATTTCCATGGTATTAATATAAATGCACAAACTTACACTAAATTGAATCTTCAAAGATATTATAATACCCTTACACATATCAATATAGAATATGAAAATGAGATAAAAATGTTTTTCTTTTGGTTTTTAAAATACAAGGTAATTAAACAATAAATACTAAGCAACAAAACAGTATAAATATATTATATGACGTTATACGTAAAAGATGAACATGGAAATGACATTTTGGATGAATATGGAAACAAAATAGAATATTCTGTAGAATACATCAAAGATCCAAGTAATAATTCAAGTGGAAATTCAAGCACCCCCATTGTTAATGATTATGACGTGGGAAACGTTAAAATAATCAATGTGAAAGACCCGACAGAATTACATCATGCTGCTAATAAAAGATATGTTGACACTTCAGGAATTTATTCCATATTAAATTTAGCCACTGGTACTTATGTTAATGGATATATGGAAAACTATGCAGAATGTATGTATTCTTGCGATCGGGCACTTACAACAGAAGTAACATACGACCAATCATCTAGAAAAATTTCAACTATTTTTGATAAAACTCTTTCCGGTTTGAATGCCACACAATCTGATAACGCAAAAAGACCAAAGCTTTCCACCGTAAAAAATGCTAAAAGATATTACTTTACTTTTCACGGTAATAATAGAATGATTTCAAACATTGACTTAAATCCTAAAAGTGGTGAAGATGATATAGTTCATACATTCATGCTTTACAGACTTAACTCTTATAATGGATCTAATGCTTACGTTAGAAATGGTTTATTTGGTCATGATAATGGTGGGTGGGATAAATTTGTTGTGTATACAGCAACAACACATAACCTTAATATTTCTGGCGTTCATGGAGCTAATACCATTGGGGTTACTTCATCTGATTGGCAACCAAAGGCTAATGCATCAGAAATGAATAAATGGCACTGTGTTTCAATACACTGGGATGTTCCAGCTGGGGCTGGGGGAAGTTCTTGCTGGGTAAATGGTAAAAAAGTAAAAACATTTCATGCTGCAACTTCTTCAGGATCAAATCAAATGACATTTGGAGATTTGAATCCAAATGGAATCGCTGGACTCAATGGAGATTATCAGCTTTTTATACTTTACAAAGGGTTTAATATGAACGATATTATAATCAGAGCACACCATAAAATGATATGTGAACGGTATGGAGTTGATCATGATCCTATTTCTTTTTCTTAAAACTCAAAACTATCAAACGATATAGTATATGCTTCAAGAGACAATAGATTATGTTAATTTCTTCTTTGAAAAAACACAAAAACAACATCTCAACATAAATGATGTTATTTTGAAATCAGCTTTGGTGTATCAACGTTTATACCACAAACATTTTGGCTCACAAATAACAATAGATGATGTTCTCAAACTAAATGACAATGAAATCGGTCTAATCGGTCCTGGAAATGGTTGTCTAACATGGTCTTTAGAAAGAGTATTAGGTCAGTTTCATATATTGCACACACATAGCATTTTGCATGATGCTTTTGGTAGATTTTATGCCCACTATTCATTAGACAGAGGTTATTTATACGTTATTCCTGAAAACATGACTACAAAAGGTATGAAAAGGTCACCTTTATGCGGTCAGATTACTGGTTTAATATACTGCTTGTGTAAAAGATTGAGAATATAATATAATAAATATATATGGTCAAAGTTAGAAAAACAATATTCAACTGGAATCACATTTCAGATGAACTAACAAAAGAAAAAATCGATGAATTGAAAAGTTATTATCGAACTTATCATCGAAAATATTGGGCTTACAAGCAAGCAATGATGCGTATGAAAAAATACAAATTTATTGGTGATGCATTGTCTGTTGTTTTTGCATCAGGAGGCTTAGCTTCAAGCATAGCAACTGGTGGAATTAGTTTAATAGCAATCAGCACATCAGCAATATTAATTCAGGGTTGGATGAAACATAAGAACTTTGATTTAAAAATTCAGAATTGCCAATACGCTTACCAAAGTTACGGACATCTTTTAATTTTAATAAAGAATGCTTTAAGATCTGGAGAAACGAATATACCCGAATTAATTTCCTCAATGAATTGCATAGACAATTACGTGATGGACAACAGTCCTATTATTGATAAATTTTTAGAGAAATACGATGAAAGATTTATTTCATAATAGCATCTATCTTATTTCCTATCATGATTTTAATTTTAGACCAATATTCATCATGTTTTTTTTTTGTGTAATTTTAGATTTTGACACTTTTATGCGCTCGTGGGGTAGACCAAGCATCATAAACAATTGTTTGATAATATATTTAACACTAATCAACCGTTTACGTCCGTTATTTACCTCTTTATTGACTTTTTCTATCTCATTAAACACAGTATAAATCTGCTGTTTTTGTTTATAAGTTAATTGAATATTGTTTTCACTGGTAATAATATTCAAGACATTTTCGATATGATACTTGCGATTATAAATTGATTTGCGTCTGATCTTATGCTTATTATCATAAAAATCTATATACTCATTAACATAATCATAACCGTGAACTGAACCGCAACTTTGACAAACATTCATACCATTTATATTTTCCATAACCTGTTTGCTACAGCATGACTCAACTACTTTACCAAGTTCTACTAGGAGTTGATCACAAAAAGGACATGTAGACTCTCCCATATTCTTTAATTCATCATGGATCACTGAATTACAACTCATTCTATACTATTATATGAGATTATATCTTTATATATATTATGACGTCACGCCACAGTTTTAGTGATATATACCATGTTCAGTCAATACACTCCTAAGATTTCTTCTTATAGGGATTACTTGCTAATTTCCTCTGTTGACGAGCCTTCTTCAAATTATCCTTCATTGTCTTAATCTCACTGTTTTTCTTTATCCTGTCTTCTAATCGCCTCCGTGATTTCTCATAGTTCAAGACCCTCTTGTACTCCTCCAAGACTTTGATATAACGATCAACAGCATTATCCATGAAACTAATATCAATGGATGCCAAATTATAAATTTCCCTTGTCGTATTGAAACAGAATTCTTGATCCTCACCCATATTCGCCTCAATGATAAGTATAGAATCTTGAATCTTGTCACATGTGGACTCAGAACGAGCAGTAAGTTCTTCTAATGAAGGCATCCTTTTTCTGTATAGCAAAATGTCTAACCAAAAATAAAACCAGATTTTGAACCAGTTGGCTAGATTTTTGGTTTTGGTAAATTTATGGGCTAACTTTTTGATTGATTGAAAAAAATCATACGACCGTCTCGTGATCTGAAACAACAAGCTAGACGCGATGACTCATCTTCCTGGGGGAACCCCCTCTTAAGACTTCCTGTGTTTCCGAGAAAGTCACGCTTGGTGCATTTCAAAGAGCCCGGGAACAAAGGAATTTCGATTCGTAGAATTGAGAATCGGCAAGATACGGTAAAAAACCAAAAAACCAAGCATTGAAACAGATAAATGAGAAAAAACAGAAAATAATCGATGAATTAACTATTTACTTTGATTAAACGCGCTCAAAGGTCGGGGCCATATGACAACTACCACGCGCCGCAACAAATGACCATGCGCTGAATCCTTATCATGAATTGCATGAATTTAATTCGATTTTTTGCACTTTTTAATATTTTCATGCATTTTTATTTATTACTTTTTTTCACTTTTTTGCACTTTTTGATGCTTTTATTGCGTTTGCGGGGCCTGAAATTGCACTTTTTTCATGATTTTGCATTTTTTGGGTCGATTTTGCATTTTTCATTAAATTTTTGCCAAGGGGGGACCCTTGGATTTTGAGGAATGAGTGTGAAAAAATGACATTACAGCCCATGTAGTTATTTGGTTTAACTGAACCATAGATTTGAGCTGAGTCAAAAACGAACACCCATGCTGAGCAGTCATGTAGAATCAGTTGACGGCTCCTGTCCTTAAGCTAAACTTGGTAACTTCACCAGCTGTCTTTGTGTGTTTGTTGATCGTTACCTCGGTGGTCTGGTCGACAGGGAGACGGCCAAAAGTACTTCCTTCAGACAGCTGAACGGAGAAGTGTCCTGCCATCAGTGCTTGATGAACATCAGGGTGGTCGGTCTGCAGATTTATCACCTCTGGCGTAGTTAACGTTATCGTAAGCGAAACACCACGGTATCATCGCTCGGATAGCATGAAGGTGTAACAGCCAGTTTCCTTCTCTGGAAGCTCTAATCAGTGCCAGCAGGATGTTGTTGACAATATCAACGTAAGACATCCAGAACTTGGACTGTTCACCATTACTACTCCGGAGATGGTCTAAGAACGCATCCCACAATCGATGCACTTCTCCAAAAGCAGTGCTTTGTAGAATTGCATCGTGTGATCGTTGAGTGATATCATTTGCAACTTCCGCCACTTGTTCTTCTAAAGCACAAACTGCAGGTAACTTGTTTGGATGTACCTCATTTACCAATAGGGCAAACTGTTTCCAAGCTAACCTCATCATAGCTTCATATATGCACTTGTGAACTCTTACGCCTCGATTATACATCTTCCCAGTAAGACCATTTTGAATGGATCCCTCAGCAATCACTCCTGACTCAATGCACAAGTCCTTCAGTCCGGCGTCTTCAAAGCGTTTTCCGATAATGGACATCAAATTGCAAATTGTGTGGAATGTTCCAAGTCTAAGGATTATGAAGCTGTAAGTGTTTGGATGCTGCCATTTGATTTCTGCTGCTTTTGCGTACAATGCTTGATCCATGACAACAACTATTTCTTTCATATACAGCACTTTTCTAATTTCATCTGACTTGCAAAGAATTTCATTGACGGTTTTCATCTCAGTAGCAGGTGCATTTATAGTTGGAAGGTATCCAACTATGTCTTTCGTTATCTCCTCATCATTACGTGCTTGGATGTTGAAACCAGTCCATCCCGGTATCTTCTGGTTGGCACAGTCGGTATTTCGTGAAAGCAGCCAAAGAAAGTTCTTCTTGAGCGCAAGTTTACTTTGGTCTTTCTCGTCTTCAGTTGCGCCACCAGTCGTGATACACTGATATGTGAGGGTTGATAGGTTGAAGTTCCTGTGTGATTGTTCTCTGTTTTCGCTTCTCAATAACTGGTGCTGCTGCAGAAGGAAGGTGTGGACCATACACTTGAGGCTGGACTATGATACCGTTTACACGATGAGTCGTTCCTTCCCTTGTTAGCGTCTCCTCTAAACGGTCAATATTATCGCATGCTAAGTTCGTAAAAAGGTTGGCTTGAATAGCTTTGGGAATAATTGGTCCTTGGTTTAGATTACTGGCAATTTTCTCTTTACAAAGTCTGTGTCGTTTTCCTCAAGCTGGTGGTATGATATACCATGTCCGAACCTGTTCAGTATTTGCAAAAGCTCAACATTGCCTGTCAGTGTCTTCACACCATACGATAAAAGAACTTGCTTTGGGGGCTTTTTTTACCACATGTTACAGCATAGACAATATCTTGACTAAAAGAGCAGACAAGATTCACGATTTGTTGTGATGGATTACTGACATCAGCTGTAAGCACACTCATCAGCAAACGCTTCAGACTCTCTGGGACTGGAAATGACCGGATGTCTACGTCAGATGGATGTATTGGCCATGGTGACTTCCATTTCCTGTCCAAGATGGACTTGCGGATGTGAGTGGAACTCTGGTCGATTATCTTATCAATATCGCTCGAATGATGTTTCAGAATGTCAAGCTCTTTGTTCATGACCAAATTCATCTTCACGATGTCCTCCACACTCAAATTATCTGGAACAACAATAAGGTTGCCCTTGTCATCTGGAAATATTAATAAAATAGAGCCAAACTCCGCCTCTATTTTTCTCCTTATATGCTTTCTGGTTGCCTCACTCAATTTCTCTTTTCCTCGAGCTAGCGCTAATACTTCAAGCTTTGAGGTAAGCTCTCTCATTGTAACAACTGATTTTTTTTCCAATGACTTCTAACCGGATGTATTTGAATAGATCACGAAAAGCCTTTTCCTCGGCATCATCCCTTACTTCGTCTGTAGAGGAAGAACTTGAGCTAGGTTTTTCGGGTCTTGTATATTCTCTGTAACATGATCGGTGGTAGTGCGGTTCTGCAGCGACTATATCCCTGCTGCTTTTGGTCACATTTGGCGAGGGCTTTCTCTCTTAGCATCTTGTGGACTCTGAGTTGAGCAGCCTTAACTAGGGGCTCTCAAGAAGAGGTTGAGCGGATGAACAGCACTTTTTCGCAGAAATACAATCTTTGCTGTATACTCGTGTTGGTGTTGTTACATTTCTTTTCTTTGCTGCTGGTTTGAAATCTTCATCCTCTTCGTCATGGGGGTTCTGATTCCTTCTCTTTATTGTTTCCAAGTCTCTTTTCATGGTGAATATACTTCGACATTTTCTATGGTAAAATATTGAAGGGACCTCGTGCTCTTCCAGATTTTGTGCGACATCTAGCACAGGTGTAAACTTAGGAATTTTTGCAGCCTCGTATAGTGTCAACCATGATTCATAACTTTGGGGGCTGATGAGATGATCGTCCGAGTCAGTTGCAACAGTTTTCGAATGAAGGATACATGTATGGTTGCCTGGTTTTCTAGCCATAGAGGTTCAATAAAGACTGAAAACAGTTAATAAAAACATGTTTTAGTTCTTGATGCAAAAAAGATGCTAAAAAGTCTTGAGTCTATACTTATTGTATCAAAGCCGTAGAACTGAATAAAACTAACCTTAAAGCAACGACGTCAATTCCTGAATACTTTTGATACCTCAAACTTTTATCAATTGTAGATTCAATCAAAATCTGTGACAAAATGAAGCAAAATATTTGTAATCCTTCGAGTGTTTCTTATCCATAATTCTATTATAGCATATTCTGTAAATATTACATGCTTTTTGTGTTTCCGATAGAGTTTTTATGGTACACTTATTTCATTTATAACTTCAAAGACACCAATATATTAGACATAAGTAAAGATATGCTATGCAACTCCTACCTTTTCAACTCTAAAAAACAAATATTTAGCCAGCTGCCATCTTGAAAACTTCCAGTGATAACAGAGAAGAATTATCTCCAAAATAAATTAGAGAATTCTTTTAAAAGACATATTTTGGACTTGTTCTTCACATCAATAAAAGTAAAAAATTGCAAATAATTGATTAGTTCTTACCTCGTGGCTTTCCACAGAAGCATGTTATCAGGTGGTCAGCGGATGCTACCATTAGCACATGCTCTGGCACATTTTTGCATAACACAGCATTAAGTACTTTCTTTATCATATTCAAATATTTTCAAGTAATTTCTGGTTCTTTAAAGCAAAAACCTGACACGTTTTTAAAGTGATTGTAAAAAAATTGAGAAATTTGACAAATTTCACTACTCACCCCTCCCCCCTAAAATCTCGGCATAGCTGAGAGTAACAGATTGCTATCACATATATTTGTTAAATACAGGTAATTTACTTTTCAAAACGTAGTGTTAGCCTTTGTCCCCCCAGGTGGTACTGACACCCCCCCCCCCCCCCC
>BLFK01000429.1:67083-76652 GCA_014634185.1 Astreopora myriophthalma | reverse complement strand
CTACCATCTCATATCCAACGCGCGCTCATGGAATAATTGTTAAATATCTTATATACGTTGTGCCAAATGCAATCACCAGAGAGAGACCTGGTGGGACTGAGCAGGATGTCAACAATAGACGCCTAGACTGCGAACGCTCTTTGATGTTAAAGCTCGCCATTGTGTATCCTTATGGAGTCAATGATCGATTACAACATGCTGGAAGCATTTCAAATTCAAATTTTCGATCAGGTGTAAGTGTGTTCAATCTGAAGCTATGGATGACGACTTAACTCTCGACGCACCTCAGAGCTCACATTGGACCAACTTCGCAATTTGTACAACGGAGGACCTGATGGGCTACATTGCTTCCTCACTACACTCTATAGCACCCGGTTACCTAATTGTTGCTGCAATGAGTGAGCCTGAAGCGAACGAACGCGGCAACTCTCTAATCGGGAAGAGGCCACATTATAGGGGCCTTGAACTCATTTTTGCGAGACGCAAGGAATTGTGGTAGCAGTAAGATCAAAAGCGCAAGGAATTATGGTTATACGCGAATGCAAGAATTAAGATGCGCTTGCCAACGGCAAACGGCAAACGGCAGACAGCTGATTGTTATAAAACCATGAAAATTGTCCTATTCTAGCTTATTTTTCTGTTTTTAGTACTTGCTTGATTTCTGTGGCTAACAGGCAAAATATAAGCTAAACTCAAATAAATTTCATGAGTTTTTGGTAAACAGCAAATTTGAGCCTGACGTTTGCCGTTTGCCGTAAACGCGATAAATAAGGAGCTTTAAGGCGCTGTTACAGTAGGCAATTTCTCGTGCAACTTGTGTCGCAATTTTGTGACGACACAAGTTGCACGAAATATTGCCTAGTGTAACATATCCTGCTACACACATTTGTCGCAAATTTTTTGTTGCCGCAATCGTTGCGAAAAGTAGAAGTCAGGTCTACTTTCCGCAACGCGTCTCGCAACTTTGCGAGGAATTTTTCCCACATTGCGAAGTGTAACATCTACCCTGCAACTTGTGTCGCAACGTTTTGCGGCATCAACGAATGTAAATGACCCTTTGACGTCACGTGGTAAACAAGGCGAGACAAGTTGCACGAAACGTTGCCTAGTGTAACACCGGTCGAGCAACTTGTCTCGCAGCGTGGGAAAATTTATGGCAACAAAATTGCGAGACAAGTTGCAAGAGAAATTGCTTAGTGTAACAGCGCCTTTAGCAACGAGGGCGGCAACGCCACAAAACAATAGGTCTAATTAGTGAAAACAATCGCTCTGCACGCCCGCCACGTGCGTTTTACATTTTGGTACATTTCCTTGCCGTTCTCTCCAAAACAACAGCTTTAAACGACCAAAATCAGCGGCTTTGGGAGAACGTCAGCACACGACGTTGAATTTTTCATCTCTCTTCAAACTTAAACGTCGTTTATAGCAGTTTCATTGTTGGATAGCAGAGACAGATTTTGCAATTTAAATGAATGGCGAAGTTATTACAATGACGTAAACTCGTATTTTGAATCAACGCTCTCGTTGCCGTTGCTCTCCTCGTTGCTAAAAGTCCCTTTTCGATTCTCTTGCACCGTTGGTGGCAGTGTGAGGTGAGTGCAACCAGGCATCTATCCAATAGTGTATGTTGATTTTAGAATGCCTATCGTAGACCGCTTATTGGTTATAGTTGGTGTCTGACCGGGCATCTATTATATAGTGTGTATACCAGAGGTCGACTAGCAATAGAGTTATTTCAGTAGAGTTATGACTTAGAGTTAGAGTTAACAACTGCCAAGATCCTGAATTCAACATTCTGGGAATCCAAAATTAAATGAACCGACTTGACTTTTAAATCACGGTTTAGACCTAATCACTAAACTTATTGGTAAAGGCAAAACGCTATTACATTTAGGCGTTAAGGTCTCGATAAGAGTTGCACGCGAACAAAAAGAAAAATACATGTATTTAATATCTTTTGGGCGTCAGAAAAAGCTTGGGCCACGCCCAGCTTTGTCTCCTTTAGGGGTTTAATTCAAAATTTCCGTCGAGCATATCTTTCCCTTTCATATCCGAGTCCCCCCTCCCCCGAGAATATTGTCATGGAAGGCACTTGGCTGCTAATCAGCAATTTTGTATGTTTGCATTGAAGCGGAACAATAACTTAGAATTCTTTACTACGAGGTCGACTAGCAATAGAGTTATTTCAGTAGAGTTATGACTAAGAGTTAGAGTTAACGACTGCCAAAATCCTGAATTCAAGATTTTGGACTGCCAAAATCTTAAATTCAACATTCTGGAAAGCCAAAATTAAATGAACCGACTTGACTCTTAAATCATGGTTTAGACCTAATCACTAAACTTTAAGCTAACCCTTGCAAAATCATGAATTCAGGATTTTGGCAGTCGTCAACTCTAACTCTAAGTCATAACTCTACTGAAATACCTCTACGAATAGCCGTCCCCTGTATACCACAGCAGCAAAATGTTAATTTTAAACATACACACCATAGCGGCAAGATGTTGATTTTAGAATATTTTATTATAGTTGATGTCAACTAGGCCTCTATTTTATACTGTAATCAGTAACAGTGTTTTTAAAGTCTACGCCACGACAGCAAATGTTAATTTGAAACGTTTATAGTTAGTGTTTAACAGGTGTAGGAGCTATGGTTTGCTGTTGAACAGCAAAGTGTTGATAGTAGAACGATTACAATGCTTGTGAACGGAACGTTTGTTCTATAGTTCCATTGAACAGTTTTTCTTGACTTGTGCTGTGCGCAGTCTGTTGAACACTTCCAACCAACGGAAAATGATGGTTAAAAGTGGTCGTTGTATGAAACTTTCGAACACCCCAGCTGACTTTCCAGCCTTCCTTCTCTTCGGAAACAAGAAGAACTGTTTTGAATTTCCCGGCCGAACATTAATATATGTTAAGCTCGACCTCCGCAAACAATAGATGCTATCAGGCATTGTAATTGAGGTGCTAAACTGTCTCTTAAAAGTCTCACTTCAAATAACGCTTTGCGTCAATTGCAACAAACAATTCTATAAAGTATCAACACGCGCGCATTCTTCACAAAACTCCAATACGCCGTCCGTGCAAGAAATGAGTTTGATTTTTGCCACGATCTGCTTGAATTTTTTGAAGGGTCATGTTTTCTAAAAACGATTAAGGATTTCGACAAGCAGGGAATCACAGGGCCATTTCAGTCCGACTTGTGGGAACGCTTCGGAAAACAAGGCTTATCGGAACGGTTTCTATTGACATGCATAAACTGACAAGGTTTAACGGTTAAACTCCGCCATTGCGTTCAGTTGGGTTAGAAAAAAGTGTCCTTGATATTCGGCTGTTCTTAAAGCTTGACTTCATTTCCAGAAGTTTTCTTTTTCCGACGGAGAGTAAATTTTCTTGTGCCGATTTCGTCAAGCGTATCCAACATTACGAGCCTCTTTTCGTTGAAAAAAATCCTAATAGTAAAACGAAAAGAGAAATTTAACAAAGTGAGTTCATTATTAAGACCTGCTTTTAAAGTGCTTAGTATGCATGAAGTTATTTCAGTTCACGTTTAGATTTCAGTTACCTTTTGTTACCAAAAGTTGTTTTCGATAGGGATAGTAGCCTAATTAGGGCTCTATTATTAACTTTATAACACCTTGACATTCCATGTCTTCTGAAGAGTTTCATTGACAGCCGTAGAATTCATCGAAGAGATACCGAAAGACCGAAATATTCCCAAAGCCAAATTGGCGGACCAACCATAGCGGACTCGTTCTGAATGAGAAATTAATTATGCTGCACATTAGAAAATTATGCACCGCATGTACATTTCGCCAAAAACAATAGCATTCTGCGCGATGATTGTCGTAATATGAATAGTCAGAAATCAAAAGCATGCCCTTCACTTATGATTTTGTTTGTATTCTATAACACTTCAACAATAACAGAAGTGCTAACATGTTCACAAATGTGCACAAACAGCTGGTACAAGACAACACAAAGTTCAATTTCTTCCGTTTGCAGTAAACTTAATGCTTCTGACCTCTACTGGATCTCCTTTCAATTTCACGCACACTACCGTCGATAAATAACTACATGCTCTCTTCTCGATCGTTGGCAGGCAGCATTTCTACCATTTTGGTACACTAGTTTAAACTAGTTTAAGCATTTCTACCATTTCAGTAAACTGTTTTTAACAACTTACGGTAGCCAATCGGAGTCGACGTTTCAGTAGAATTGTTTAAGATGTATGCAGCAAAACGGGTTGTTTTCATCCGTAAGTAGTGGTAATAACTCTAGCGTTTAACCTCAACGGCGTTTTATCAAGATACATGTATACTTTCACAACAAAGGACAAGATAAAATTAACCTGACTAACTGTTCCATAACAAACTATTCAAATCGAAAGTAGCTATTTATTTTGACGATCAAATGATATATGAAATGAATCATATATTAAACTGTTATGAACGGAATTTTAGCAATTGCGTAGAGAAGCCATAAAAACAGTTTATGTAAACTAGTGTACCAAAATGGTAGAAATGCTGCCAACGATCGAGAAGAGAGCATGTAGTTATTTAGCGACGGTAGTGTGCGTGAAATTGAAAGGAGATCCAGTAGAGGTCAGAAGCATTAAGTTTACTGCAAACGGAAGAAATTGAACTTTGTGTTGTCTTGTACCAGCTGTTTGTGCACATTTGTGAACATGTTTGGGTAGAATTTCATATACCGGACTGAAATGGCGGAGGACAAAAGAACCATTGTGAATCCGATTAGGCTTTGCTAATTAGGTATTGTTATGCTCGCTTTGTTCTTTTGTTTTATGGACATTAATTCGTTCGGATAAGGTATATGGAAGACCAGCCACATGTTTGCAGTTCTGTTATATTTTAACTAGTATAGAATACAAACAAAAATCACTAGAATTGAAGGTCATGCTTTTGATTTCTTAATAACCATATTACGACAATATTGGTTGGAAGTATTCAACAGACTGCGCACAGCACAGGTCAAGACAAACTGTTCAATGGAACTATAGAACAAACGTTCCGTTCACAAGCATTGTAATCGTTCTACTATCAACATTTTGCTGTTCAAGAGTAAACCATAGCTCCTACACCTGTTAAACACTAACTATAAACGTTTCAAATTAACATTTGCTGTCACGGTGTAGACTTTTAAAACACTGTTACTGATTACATTATAAAATGGAGGCCTGGTTGACATCAACTACAATAAAATATTCTAAAATCAACACTTTGCTGTTCAACAGCAAACCATAGCTCCTACACCTGTTAAACACTAACTATAAACGTTTCAAATTAACATTTGCTGTCGTGGCGTAGACTTTAAAAACACTGTTACTGATTACATTATAAAATGGAGGCCTGGTTGACATCAACTACAATAAAATATTCTAAAATCAACATCTTGCCTCTATGGTGTGTATGTTTAAAATTAACATTTTGCTGCTGTGATATACACACTATGGAATAGATGCCCGGTCAGACACCAACTATAACCAATAAGCGGTCTACGATAGGCATTCTAAAATCAACATACACTATTGGATAGATGCCTGGTTGCACTCACCTCACACTGCCACCAACGGTGCAAGAGAATCGAAAAGGGACTTTAGCAACAAGGAGGGCAACGGCAACGAGAACGTTGATTCAAAATACGAGTTCACGTCATTGTAATCACTTCGCCATTCATTTAAATTGCAAAATCTGTCTCTGCGATCCAACAATGAAACTGATATAAACGGCTTTTAAGTTTGAAGAGAGATGAAAAATTCAACGTCGTGTGCTGACGTTCTCCCAAAGCCGCTGATTTTGGTCATTTAAAGTTGTTGTTTTGGAGAGATCGGCAAGGAAATGTACCAAAATGTAAAACGCACGTGGCGGGCGTGCAGAGCGATTGTTTTTACTAATTAAACCTATTGTTTTGTGACGTTGCCGTCCTCGTTGCTAGAGCTCCCTATTCATCGCGTTTACGGCAAACGGCAAACGTCAGGATGAAATTTGCTGTTTATCAAAAACTCATGAAATTTATTTGAGTTTAGCTTATATTTTGCCTGTTAGCCACAGAAATCAAGCAAGTACTAAAAACAAAGAAATAAGCTAGAATAAGACAATTTTCATGGTTTTATAATAAGGAGCTGCCTGCCTTTTGCCGTTTGCCGTTTACCATTGGCAAGCGCGTCTTAATTCTTGCATTCGCGTATAACCGCAATTCCTTGCGCTTTTGATCTTACTGCTACCACAATTCCTTGCGTTTCGCAAAAACGTGTTCAAGGCCCCTATAATGTGACCTCTTCCCGGTTAGACAGCTGCCTCGTTCGTTAGCTTCAGGCTCACTCACTGCGGCAGCCATCAGCTGGTGAGATATGTAAGAATTTGCTATACATGTCCAATACTCACTAAGTGAAACGATCCGACAGTACGATCTGTCGACCCGAAAAAAAATGCATCTCATTAGATGATACCGTCGCACAGCTCCCCACACGAATCTAACGATCCGTGTGATTCGTGAATCGATGTTACGATTCGTTGCGACATTGCGTGTCTTAGTGGCTGTATGTTGCTCACTTTTATGCGGTCCGATTTGTGAATGAGCCGTTTTCCACAAACAGAATGCATTGAAACTCGCACCAAAAAAAACGAGACAATGTGTGTATGTGTCGTTCTAAAAACCCGTGCCGTAAAAAGTTAACAGCAACGCATGCATGTGTGCTTTCACATACGACGTCCGAAATTTTGCATGTCATGATGTCGGGTAAACATCTACGCAGCGAAGCTTCGTCGCGCCTTCATCAACAAGACTTCAAATCCTCTCTGCTGCTTAAAGCGTGCAACAAATTCTTCAAACTCTACAGTGCTATTGTTGAAAAATATGTTAGTACACTACGGAAGGTTAGACTGGCAATTCAAGATGAGGTTGAATAAATAAATAACAAATAAGCAACAAAAAGCCAATTATGCTGACAATTCTTGATAGCAGTGATACTTCCCACTAAGCCTACTTCAAAGTAAGAAGACTGTTGGAGCTATAAAATTATGTACGAGACCCTGCAAAGTGACAAGCTGATCTTCCAAAAGTAACAAGGAAAATGTCCAGAACGAACGAATGTAATAACCAAAGAGTACCCTCCAATAAACATGTCTGCAAATGCCAGGTTGATCAGAGGGTACATGCTTCGACTGCGAAGACTACGCTTTTTTAAATAAACAATAATCTCAAGTGTATTCAGTGTTACTATGGCAACAAAATCTGTGCCAAGCACTGTGAGCCAAGCGATGCACTCGCACGAAAAAAAACTCCTTGAAACATGAAGTTCCCTTTAGCTGATGAGAGTAATAAGCATTGACCTGTAGAAACAAAAAGGGACGATAAGATCCCCAGGCAGGGTAGACAAGCAAATAAAATATAATTATTACCTCTCATATAACAAGCTTTCAGTGATGTGTTCACCAATGAGCAATTTATCTCTAGTGGGACCTGTAATATTTAGGCCTCAAAACAAGGATTTATTCCGTACACAACTCAAGATACACACAAGATGGCGGGTGTCTCTCTAAGCACACCGCCCCCAACATGCAACGGGGTCTTTCTAGAACTCCGGAAGTCTGACGTAATGAACAACTAATCCAACCTTGTGATATTAGCGTCTTCTCTCGGGAGTCCATAACCAGGAGCGTAAAAATTCTATGCATTTGTGTCTCTTCCTTTCTTCAGACCCAGCTATTTTTAGATTGATTGTTTGAATACCAAACTTTCCCATTTTACTTTAATCCATTTTATTTTATTTAGATAGGGTGTCTTGACAGTTTTCAAGAACTGATAGACTTGTGGCGCTGTTCGGTCTCCATCTCCTTGATGACACTTCTGCTACCGTCTTTTTTAATGGCTCCCGGTGTGACTCTCCAACTTTTTACACCAAAGGAAATAAAAGGAAACAATTGTAACAATTGTTACCAATTCACGTGAGAAAATAGAAGGTCTCTTTGAGTTCCTTTCTTTACGACTTCCGCAGCAGCTGCTTCTGGAAAAGGTTCACGGGTTGGCTTGTTATTAACGAAATTTTCATTAATTTATCTCAGCCCAAAACAATCGAGTACTTGGGCTTTCAACTGACATTAGTTTGTCAAGAAACTAACATAATTTGCATAATAATCACTCCCGACCTCTGTTATTGACAGTCCCTATTTTCAATTTAGCCGACAGATGAAAAAACGTGAGATGTCATAGCAAACAGAGCACGGCTAACATGGGCTGGTTGGCATTATCCCGCTGCAACTAGCTCGCGTGGCGGCTCTTTCCTCGCGAAGCGAGGTTAATACATTTGTCGGGCCGAAGGCCCGCGCTCGGGAGCTAAGCCGCGCGAATTCGAACGGAAAAAAAAAATATATATATATATATTATATATATATATAACTGCAGACAGTACTGTTTAGGCCTTCTGGGCCTCATCAGTGCAGTGCTGATGCTAGGACGGAGGCCATACTAGGTAGTCGACCCGAATGATCCCACACATGTGGTATCATCTAAGTCATGCCAGAGTGCTCAAACTAGAACTATGCTCAAACTAGTGAGCTATGCGCAGTGCTAACGGCAATGACTCATCCTAGTAGAGTGCTCAATTTGGACATAAAGCAAAGCTTTGTAATGCCAAAGAGCCATATATATATATATATATATATTTCGCTGAAGGTGTCCGTGATGTTGCCTGGCAACAGTGCGCAAACAAAGTATGAATGACGTCAGACAAAGGGAAGGTTGCTAGGCAGCAAGCGCTGCCTCACAATGGCGCACTTTCATGTTTATTCATTGAGGCCGAACGTGTAACTTCATCGAGGAGTGAAAATTGTTTAGTATCGGTCAAACACGACCAAATTGTCATGCAAATGAACCACAGGAGCACGGACAAGGGACAACAAATATTCGCCGAAGGAGATTAAACAACGAAACTCCTGAACAACGTGAAAGGCGACTTCAGATTCAGCACGAGCAGCGAAGAAGAAGGAGATCAGGAAAACACAGAGCAAAAACAACATCGCTTGGCTCAGCAAAGACAGCGCATTCTTTCACTCCAAATTAACTGCCCACCCAGCCCTAGCTTCGCGAGGTTTTGCGAGTCACGTATTTCTAGTCATACTATTGATCTAGAACGGTTAGGATGTAGCTTTGAAAATGGCCCTGCTACACATGATGATAACTACAAACGCTCGATAGGTCGAACCGACATCCATTTTCCCTGGAATTTTGCGCTAATTTTACGCTGGGTAACTCAAGCCACCTGGTAAACAGCTGCTGCGGAAGTCGTAAAGAAAGGCACACACAGAGACCTTGTATTTTCTCACGCGAACTGGTTATGTCGCTATTGCAATTAATTCATTCTATTTCTCTTCGTGTAAAAAGTTGGAAAGTCATACCAGATTCATTAAAAAGAAATAACAGCAAAACGAAGTAAAAAAATTGCATAAAACGAACCGAAATGAAATACTGTAAAATAAAAAGATTCGTGACTCGTAACAGAACGTATAACAGGGTTCGTAAGGCTCATGGAAAACCCGCAAAGTCATACAAT
>BLFK01000429.1:46795-53293 GCA_014634185.1 Astreopora myriophthalma | reverse complement strand
GTGGTTGCGGCTATTAAAGACATATCGTTCATAGGTCTCGTTCGTTTGGCCCAGAGTAAACTCATTGAATTTGTCTAGAACCTTGTTAAGGTTTTTCTTATCCGCTTCATTCTCAAACTGGAAGCCATTATAGATTTTCAGTCCTTCAGTTCCAATGCAATGTAGAAAGAACATGACTTTATATTCTTCTGTTTGCGCACTGAGACCAGAAATAAGAGAACAGTTCTCCCATACTTGTTTGTATGATTTCCATGCTTCCGCTAGATCAGGGCATCAAGTCTTTACTTCACCTGAGGACATAGCAGAGGCGTTTAACAATCATTTTACTAGTATTGGTCAGACTCTAGCCCGTGAAATTCCTACTGTTGACACTGATCCGCTTTACTATGTGAAACCCTCTGACAGGATATTTTCTTTCGAAAGGATCAATGTCCAAGAAGTCATCAATCTAGTGAAAGGTATCGATGGGGGGAAGGCCACTGGTCTTGATAACATTCCATGCAAACTATTAAAGATAGCCGCCGATGTCGTTGCGCCGTCTTTAACGTGTATATTTAATCAATCACTACTGACTGGTATCTACCCATCCGACTGGAAGCTGGCTAAAGTAACACCTATCTTTAAGAATGGATCCAAGACTGACTTAAATAACTACCGGCCTATATCCGTTATACCTGCTGTGGCCAAAATCTTTGAAAAAATTATCTATGACCAACTATACAACTATCTAAATGTAAATGATTTACTAACCAGTTGCCAGTCTGGCTTTCGTTCTTTACACAGTACACTTACTGCCTTGCTGGAGACCAGCAACAACTGGTGTGTCAATGTTGACAAAGGTCTACTCAATGGTGTAATTTTCATTGATTTAAAGAAAGCCTTTGACACTATAGATCACGAAATCGTCTTGCAAAAACTTGCCAAATATGGGGTGGATCAAGATGCACTGAAATGGTTTAAATCTTACCTAACAAATCGTCTACAACGATGCAACGTAAACAATCACCTCTCCAGTACAAGCCCCTTAAACTGTGGAGTTCCCCAAGGATCAATAATTGGCCCTCTACTCTTTTTGATCTATATAAATGACTTACCAAATTGCTTAAGCTTAGGCTTCCCTAGAATGTATGCTGATGACACGAACGTTACCTTTGCTGCATCTGACATGCTTGGTCTTGAGACCCAAATCAATGCTGAACTGAAAAGCATTAATTTCTGGCTCAGGGCTAACAAGTTAAGCCTCAATGTGGCAAAAACTGAGTTTATGGTCATTGGCTCGCGTCAAAAATTGCAGTCTTTAAATGACAAGACAGTAAATGTTAATGTAGAGGGCGTCAAAATAAACCAAACAGATCATAGCAAAGCTCTCGGACTGAACATAGATGAAAACCTATCCTGGAAGGAACACATACACGCAACTTCAAAAAAGGTCGCTTCCAGTATCGGTGCACTTAAGCGAGTCAGACCTTTTATTTCAATGCATACCGCTATTAAAATATATAAAGGTCTTATCGAACCACATTTTGACTACTGCAGTGTTGTTTGGGATGGCTTGTCTCAAAAGCTGAGCGATAAACTACAAAAACTACAAAATCGCGCTGCTAGAGTAATTACTAAATCAAGTTATAATACGAACTCTAACTATCTTCTCAACTCTCTCAGCTGGGATAACTTATCAGTTAGAAGGACGAAGCAAAAGGCAAATTTAATGTACAAATGCGTTAATAAGCTCGCCCCAAATTATCTTTGTAACATGTTCACTCCGAGAACTCTGTCTTTTGATCTTCGAGACGCAAGTCAAAAATTGTACTTGCCGAAACCAAGAACTGACTACCTGAAGCGTAGCTTCTGTTATAGCGGAGCTTCTCTTTGGAACGATCTTCCTGAGGATATCCGCAATACAAAATCTCTACGCAACTTCAAGAGAAGAATTGATAAATGGCTCTCTGTATCGGACTCCCACACGGCAAATATGTAAACCAGTTAATAGAAAATTTTACTTAAGATGAATTTCTTATTTGTTTTCTATTGTCATACTGATATTTTTACCGTGTTTTAAATAAAGTTTTTCATTCATTCATTCATTCATTCTTGAAAGCTGTCTACGCTGGTATTACATTTTCGCTTCTACCTTTTACTGCGCCTCCGTCGTGTCGGGCTAACCGGCTTACACAATCCGCCGGCGCCGAGTGGTCCTAAACACAGTTCTTGCGTCTCCTCCAATAGCCGCTTGCTCAATGTCCTCTATAAGCATGTGCGCCCATTTGCGTTTATCCGTAAGTGTACTACACTTAGCTTATCCGTCCTATTCACCCTCTAGCTTGTGCACATTCTTATTGTTGGTACTTGGAGATGTTTCCATCTTTTCCTTGGCCAGTCTGCGTTCTTCAATCAGATTCCATGTGTCCTTGCTTATCCATTCTTTTCGCTCTGCCCTTGTACAACCAATGTTTCTCTCCTTCCTCATTGGTGGTTCCTCAGCTAACAATGCAAATCTAACTATTGCCACCGCAATAGTGAAGGCATTCCGAACCGAGTCCATCTGTAGCTTGTTGATTGCTTAATTCTTACAACGCCTTGATTTTATGGACTACCCTAAACTTGATTCTGATTCCCGCGATCAACTAAATAGCGATCGGAGTGTATAATTGCACCTCTGAAAACTTTGGCCGGTATCCATTGATGACGACCGCCAGGTGCCAGAAATGGCAAAATGGTCGATTTGGTTTTTGAAATAGAAACATCGAAGTTGTCGATTTAGTTGTAACATAATTGTTGTATCGATCCAGAGCTCTTTAATATTTTGAATGATTCCGACTTTGACCTATTACATCTGAAGGATCTCAACTTGAAACCCACTCCGTTTTTTGACACAATTCCGTTCTGACCGTTTTTTCTTCCGATTTCATTCCTTCCCTTTTCTCACGACTCTCACCGCCCTGTCAATCAACCAACAACACGTGAGTATTGCACAATTTGTTTACCACACAGAATTGCAGGAATATATCACAGTTATCATTTCTTATTTGTCAGTTGGCTCGGTTTTGCTTATTTTTTTATTTTTGTTTTAACATAACCCTCGCTTTTTTCATGTGCCTGAAAAGCTTTTGGCGGCTTCGATTGTAACATGAAATTTCGGGGCCGAAGAAATAGCCGATAAACAGTGGCAAAACAATAGATTGTTTTTACATGACGTCATGGCGGCCATATTGGTGTACCTAAACAAAGGAGCGGCGGCCATTTTGGTGTCCAAAAACAATCCTCGGGGTATTGAACTGCATTTTTATGCAAATATGTCCTTTTGTTTCAGTAAATCAATGTGGCCTCAGGTCACGTGAGCAGAAACCATTCATTGAACATATTTCCCTCAATATATTCCCCTGAACATATTTCCCTCAATACATTTCCCTGAACAAATTCCCTCAGTCTTCGGCAAGATTTCCGTACAGGTCCCTACTTCATTATGCATGCATTTTCCTAGCTAAGCTCTATTCACGCTCGTTCTTTTTGGAAGAGGGTTAGTAGGAATATGCATGTATAATTAATATAGGGAACTGTACGGAAATCTTTCCAAGTCCTCTATTACATGTAAACTCTGAAGAAGAAACAAACACAGAGGAAAATGTCATTATTATGATTTGAAATGGCTAATACAGCGTTGGACCTTACATACAATTCTAACACATTGTCCCCAAAATATTACAAGCAAAATAAACAAGATTGCAATGTGCAATTCAATGCAATCAATTTCTATGGCTTACTGACCACGCTGCGTTCTTTCCTTTTTTTTACGTTCTTTGTTTTTGGAAGAGGAAAAAGTGAAAAAGTGGTCAGCGGTGAGCGACCAAGATGGCCGTATCAATTTGCGTTCCGGCAAATCTCAACACTTTTCTATGTTATTTGGTTTTCTTTTTAGCGTGTAGCCTTATAAGTATGCACATTTAATTACCAATAATACTCATATTTATCATGCCTGAGACCAATGCTACTCTGAAGAAACAAACCAAGAGCTCAGAGAGCAAGTCAATGCTCTGTCCGAAGAGATTCGTAAGCTGAAAGAACATATTTCTGATCATACCAGATCTCCGGACCGCAGTGCACAATCAATGGAAACGGCTTTGCAGTTTTACAGTGATGCACATGACGAGTCTCAAACCTTCCAAGTAAATGTGAGGAAGGAACTGAAACGCCTTAGTACTTGGCTTGCTGAAATTAGAACCCCAGCGGATGAAATTGGGAAGGCAATCGACAGTATGTATGAATACGGCTATCAATACAATGTAAAAATCGTTGGGATGCCCGAGCTAAGTGAACAAGAATCTTATTCTCAAACAAGTGGTTTATGCGTCAAACTATTCTCTGACATGGGAGCCGATGTTTCTCTTCACGATATAGATATTGCGCATCGCGTACCATAGAGGAATGCAACAGCGGGAACGCCGAAACCGATAATTTGTAACTTCGTCAGAAGATTGTCGAAGGAAACTGTTATGGCTTGACGAAACGACGCATGTAAGGCAGACCCTAGTTCCTTGGGATTTGGCGAGGGAGTCTCTCTTTCATCTGTCAGGATATTCGACCATTTGTCTCCAAAGATGCAGCGCGCCTTTACCAAAGCGAAGAAATTCAAAGGGAAACACAACTATCAATTTTGTTGGACGAAAAACTCTTGCGTTTATTTACGGAAAGATAGCAGCTCCCGAGCACTGAGGATACGAGACGTTGCTGTTTTAGCAAGGCTTGGCTAATTTATAATGTATCCTTTCATAACTTCATCGAATCATGGATGACAATCAATATGGGAAAACTATAAGATCTCTGTTTCGGGAGTTACCGTATTTTGGTGTCAACCAATTTGTATCGCTCCACGGTCAATTTAATAATCTCAACACTAGTTCTCTCCCAACCAAAAAATACCTAGAAAAGCTTTCCAGTCGTCATGACTGCTTTGTCACAACGATTATTCAGCGGTGTTACCAGTTCACATGCGCACACATGTCATGTGCTTTTGAGCAGTGTTTACAGAGATCGCCATGTTTAATAAAACTTTTTGACTATTGCGTTAGAGAAAGAGTCCATTCTCTGTCGTGAGACACAACAATGACCTTGATTTATTCAGTCTGAACACAGCTAGTAATATCAACCCGGATCAAAATCTTGTCGATTTAAAAATACACCGCAGGTATTTTTCTCCACATAGCTTTTACACGATGAAAAATAGATTTCATAACACCGATGACTTTTTTTCCCTGTTCCATACGAATGTTCGAAGCCTAAAGCGCAATTTTGAAAATCTCCAGACTCATCTTCTCAATGAGCTTGGATATCCTTTTAATATTATAGGGATAACCGAAACCAGAATCACTGAAAGTGATCAGCCTGATTTTCATCCAAATATCCCTGGGTATAGATTTGAGGTGTTGGAATGTTTATTCATGAAAACGTTAAGTATAGAGTCATTGAAAAAAACCTCCTCACGTGCTTTTCAAGCCCTGTGGGTTGAATTACAATTTGAAAGGAAAAGTAACATTATCTGTGTTTTAATTTATATGCAGCATAACTCCCCCGAGAGCTTTCAGGCATATTTTGATGAAACCCCAGAAAATTCTGGTAAACCCATCTATATCTTGGGAGACTTCAACATACACCTCCTCAATGTCGAAACCTGCAATTTTAATAAAGATTTCTTACTTTCGTTGCAAAGTTATTCCTTTATTCCCACAATTGACAAACCGACCAGAGTCAGCACTAATTCAGCCACGCTAATTGATAATATCTTTGTAAACCAATTCGGTAGGGAAATTACGAGTGGTAATATAATCTCAGATATAAGCGATCATCATTCTCAGTTTTGCATTATTAAATCTTTCAAGGTAAAGGAATTACCAAAAAAAACTGTGTATCGCAAATTTTCCCGAGACACGGAAGAGAATATTCATTCTGAGTTATCCGAGATATGAGCTATGAAGCCACACAGTAGCTCAGTTGGTAAGAGCACTGCACCGGCGTCGTAGAGGTCGTGGGTTCGAATCCCGTTGGAGTCACTTGAATTTTTCAAGTGCATATGTGACAATTGCTTGAATTGTCCAGCAAGTGTGAGGATCATTTCGTCAGTTGATATCTAACCCGCACTTCATAATCATTTCTTTCATTCATTGCTGCGGAGCGAGCGTAGCGAGCGAGCAGCAACATAAACAGGATTTAAAAAGAATATGTAAAAGGGAGTACGAATTCTCGAATTCATCACTTTTTACCAGAATGCATTGCATTTAACCAGAGTGCACTGCGCCACTTTTTACCATAGTGCATTGCGCCACGAACAATACGACGATGTCATACCGTCTTTTTGCGTGGATTCCAGTGAGAAATTTTGCTCTGATTTACCTGTAAAACGATGTGAAGAGGTTCGTGATAGACTGTCACAGCTCTTGCTTTTGTTTTTAATGCAGTACGTGAAAGTTTGTAAATCTGGACGATTAATTGTGACATCTTATTTTA
>BLFK01000429.1:36795-41795 GCA_014634185.1 Astreopora myriophthalma | reverse complement strand
CTATGTTTGAGTTTAGTTAGAAGCCCTCAGGTGACTAATTGAAGTAATTACTCGCAACTCCCTTTCCTCTCACATTGCTAGTGTCTTGAATGTTCGTTATTGTTATTCAGTTGGAGTGACCCCGCTGGCTGATATGAAGCCTCTATAGTTCGCCCCAAGCACTGGTGATGCTTTCTCAGCAGTTGGGCTCGGTATGGAGTTGGTTTGAGGCCCCCCATGGCTTGTACAAATTGTTTCATTCTCCCATGAATGGTGATGATCCAGGCATTCAATTTTTTTTCTTGCTTCTTTTCTGTTCATGTTTCTTGTCTTTGTTTATTTTATTTCCGGTGTTTTCAACTCCAGTGCCCGAACCTTACTTAGTAGCTTACAGGAGCCTTTCTTAAAGAGACTAGCATAATTCATGCTATTAGTATATCAGCAAAGAGGCTAAAACTCGCATAGTTAACAGAAAACAACCTGCGACAACTTCTATGATTGGAAGCCTTCAGTCAGGGCGTCGAATTAAGAGAACTTTCTCGAGTTAAGAAATTTGATATTTTTGTGCTTACTTTTGTGGATTTTTCAGAATTGGCGAAGTTCGTCACCTTAAGTATGGAAACATTAGATATTTGTGGTTTTCACTTGACATCAAGGTGGCCATACTGGCCCCCGTAAACAAAGAAACGGCAGCCATGCTGGTGTTCCAAACTAATTTTTTAGGAATTGAACACGATTTTTATGCAAACCTTTTCTCTTATTTCGGCTGAAAAAATAAAATAAAATAAATAAATAAATAAATAAATAAATAAAATGGGCTGCTGCTCATGTGAGCCCAAACCAAGAATTGATGCGAACAGAAGTAAGACGGATCAATTCATGAAAGGCATTGAGCTTGTCATCGCAGAAGTTTTTCTGTAAATATTTTGTTGGCGTTACCGGTTGATTCGCACCACTGTATCGCGAACTTGTTTCTACTAATAAGCCAAGAAGTTAATACAGTATTCGTGTAACTGTAGCCAGTTCTCTTCCTATAGCCCAGACCTCTTGTTTCTTTGTTTTGGCTCGGTCGTTTTTCTTTTCGCGCCAATTTAGCTACGTTTCTCCTTCCCTTACGGGTACCGGTTCCCCGAGGACCCCCTGGACGAGGCCGACCTCGACAACGTCCATCTCCTCCGTGGGCTGCTGTCCGACGACGACGCCGATTTTGTGTAAAAATTCGTTTGGGGGTGTCGGAGGGGACCTGGGTCGGCACCGAGGGGGTGGGTCTGTCAGAGACGGTCGGCGTCGTAGCCTGCACTGTCGTGACGGACCCCCTTCTCGACGACCACCAGGTTGTCTCTCGCCCCACCTTTCTTTGTACCTCGTTTTTCCAAACTTGGGACGGGAGCGTCCCTCGGACCTCCCCCACGTTCCCGTTTGTACATAGGTTTTTAGATGGAAGTCAAGACGCTGTCTTGAGGGACGAGGGTTCACTCGGAGCCCTCCCACGTTCCCGCGTGTAAATAGTCGTTTTTATTAAAATTCGTTTTTATTCATCGGAAAAAATGTGTTTTATTTCTTCGGGATTCGGGACCCCTCGGGTCGTTCTCGGCGTTTCCTCGGCTCGTTCTCGGCGTTTTTCCGGAAATGCCCTTTGGACCATGACGTCATTGCACGTGCACAGAACGTGATTTCGACTCTCTCCAGACCTCCGCATGCCCATATAAGGTCATCTAGTAGTACAGTCGGTCCCTCTCGACCAATCAGCGCGCTAGGGCCCTCAAGTGACCCCCTTTACTACTGCCAGTTGTTTTCCTATAGCCCAGACCTCTTGTTTCTTTGTTTTTCTCTTCGCGCCAATTTAGCTTACGTTTCTTTTGTGTATAGGATGTTCGGTCTTAGCCAGTCGTCTTTAGATTATGGGATTCGCTAGTGGTTTTTTGTAGCCCTTCTTTAGCGTTTTTGGAAACGTTCTTCGACCCTTTAAGGCTGGACAAGGTTCGATTTGCGTGTGTTTCAGTTTTTTCGTTTGCTTTCCGTTTATTTGTCTTATATTTTTCGAATTTACTTTCTGCGATCGCACCTCGGTTTTGCATCGCCTCTCTAGCTGTTATGTTTGTATTGTTTTTTTTCTTTAGTTTTACGTCGTCAAGTGTGTCAGTAAAACCCCAGTCATAACCACGATTTGGTTAATTAATCACTTGTGGTTACAGTAAAACTTGCCTGCGAATTCAAGGATTTGTGTTCGGAATTGATGTGGAAAGCTGTTGTTCGGAGGTTGTAGATGTTGGATCGTGGACTGGACTAAGGGACTAAGGAGTTGGATTTGGATTTAACTATGGAATTTTCAGAGTCTTTTCAGAGTCTTCAGCTATTACGGAAGCTATTCAAGAACCCGCGTCAGGGGACATTAAGGATGAGTCACTCGAAGGATTTGCAGTAGAACAAACATCGAACACTGAGGATCCAGAACCTCGAAAATCTAAGCGTCTTCACTCCCATACGGAAAAGGGGTTGCAATATCAACTCTCGTTAAAAGAGAAGGATTACATGCAGATTAAAAGGAAGCTGAAAGACAAGATTGACGCTGTGAGCATGATTTGGACGGACCTTTCTAGTACTGGTACTTTAAGGGAGGAGCGAACAAGTATAGAAGAATTCAGGATAAATTTGGAAGAAGCACTCTCTAAGTATGTGAATTTGTTGCAAAGGGAGGAAGCTCAGAACGTGATCAGTGAAGCAGAATATTTGTGTAAACAAGCAGTAGAGCTCAGAATGAAAATCGGTGAAAGGATCTTTGAGTTGGAAAGGGAAGAGCTACGATCTCGTCGCAGTGAGAAATCTATGTCCTCAAGGAAGACCAGTCATACTCGCACCTCAAGGATATCCAGCACATCCCAAATTTCTATTTTAAAGTTAAAGACTATGACGGAACTGGCTAGAAAGGAAGTCGAAATGAAATATGCCAAAATTGAGGCTGAAAAGAAAATGGAAGTGGAAAGGAAAAGATGTGAAATGGAGGAAATACAGCGGTTGAGAAGCTATGAAAGTGCCAAAGCAGAAGCAGATGCTGTGGCAAAGATAGAAGAAGAAGAGAAGAACCCAAACTTGCTGGACCTGAAGCAGTATCAAATTCCTGAAGACAATAAGGATGAACGCACTCAGAGGTATATCTCATCTCTGTCAGCTGTATCTTCTGGTGAGGACTTGATTCCTCTCCCGTACTCCTTTCAACCAGTTGTCAGGGATGCGCCCCTTTCCTCATCACCACAGGGAATTCAGCCTAGTAGTAAAGTGTGTGAAACCGACCCTAAACAAAGATGTTACGGTGATACCAAGAAACAGGAGGTAAAGTTCGTGACCCCAGTATCAAGCAGTGTCCCAATCCGCACACAGGAAGATCAGTCAACCATACCTCACCCATCTTTAGCTGCCGAAGCACACAGTCGAGGTATTGCAGAGGCCATAGCGGAAGGTATGGAGGCAGCAAGATTGCCAACCCCCCTTTTAAAGGTATTTAACGGAGATCCCCTAGACTGGCCGACATGGAAGGCAGCCTTTGAGACCGTAATTGAAAAACGAGCTGTAAGCGCCAATGAGAAAATCCTGTATCTTCTACAGTACCTGTCAGGCCCACCCAAGAAAATCGTCGAAGGTTACCAGTTTGTTCAGACCCAAGAAGCGTACTCAGAAGCCAAAAGAACCCTCGAAAAGCGTTTTGGTCATCCCGCTGTGGTTGCAGAAGCATTTCGTAAGCGACTCGAAAACTGGCCAAGAATTCCCCCCAGAGACGGAATTGCCCTTCGAGAATACGCTGACTTCCTCAAGACATGTGAGCTTGCCATGCGATCAGTAGAAGATCTTGAAACCCTCAATAAGCAACATGGCAACAAGCAACTTGTGAAGGTGCTTCCCAACTGGGCGCATTCCAAGTGGGGAGTTAAAGTGAGAGATTATCAGACGAAGCATGGTGATAACAAGTTTCCGCCGTTCTCAGAGTTCGTGTATTTTGTCACAGAAATCGCAGAGGTGCAGTGCTTACCAGTCCTCACCAACTTGGGTCCAAATGAGTTCATAAAGGAATCAAGGCCTAGAATGAACAAGGGCAAAACTGGACCTCGGAGAAATAACGAAACCATCACATTTACAACAAGAATCAAGGAGGGACAAGCAAGTCTAAAGGATCGAAAGAAGGCACACTGTTACTGGTGTGACAGTGCATCACACAGTCTAGATGTGTGTCAAGAATTCATGAAGATACCTCGAAGTGAACGGACTCAGTTTATTATAAGGAAGGGACTTTGCTTTAAATGCTTGACTCATGGCCACATATCAAGGGAGAAAAAGTGTGAAAGTGTGCCAAGTTGTGTGAAATGTAAACACCCGCATCCAACCTGTTTACACATCGATAAGCTGAACACAAGTGAAGCAGAGAGACAGATTCCAGAAGTAACAGTAAAGTGTTCCAATACCTCAAGCGTTGAGAATCCTCATTCTGGTGAAGACAGTGTAGCAGTGAAATGTACTGGCGTCTGCTCTGTTGAAGGACAACAGCATGGACAAGATCAGAGCTTAATCGTTCCAGTGTGGGTTTCTAGCCCCGGAAAACCTCAAGAAGCTGTTTTGACTTATGCCCTTATCGACTCCCAGTCTAATGCTACTTTCATCACGGAACAGTTAAGAAAGTCACTTGCGGTTGATGGTGTAGAAAGTTTCTTGCATCTGTCCACTATGCATAAAGAAGATGAAATGATCCAGTGCCAGAAAGTACAGGGACTTACGGTGACCGATTTCAAGAATCAAGTCAGCATTCCCCTGCCCAAGGCCTACACCAGGGAAACTATACCATACAAACCCTCCCAAATCCCTAAACCTGAAGTTGCTTTGCAATGGGACCATCTCAGATGCATAGCTCAGGAGCTGATCCCCTACAGAGGAGACCTAGAAGTCGGTATGTTAATTGGAACCAACTGTCCTAAGGCCATCAAGCCGCGTGAAGTGATACCGGGACGAGACGATGACCCATATGGTATCAGAAC
>BLFK01000424.1:512149-526707 GCA_014634185.1 Astreopora myriophthalma | reverse complement strand
AATAAGAATCGTGGGAGGCTGCGAGACGAGCGTATTCTAAAATCAACGAACGGAGAAAGCCGAGCACCGGCGAAATGTCTTTGCCCACTGTATCTCACTGGGATGCCTGTGCAGTGTGTTGAGGGGAGGGGGACGGGAGGGAGAAAAGAGTAAATAAGGATGGGGGAGGGAGGGAGAGTGCCTTTTTCTTCTTTCTCGCAAGCCCCACTTTTTTTTACCCAGTTTTTGTAGTTTCGCACCGAACTACAATATTTAAGCCTGAAGTGCTTGGTCGAGTATGACAAACTCTTACTTACTCCTAAAGCTGACACTTTATTACCCTTGAAAATTGCCGGAAGGATTGTCTCAGCAGCATTAGTCTAGTGGTTAAGGATTACTCCTTGTGCGCTGTATTCCAGGGTTCGACTCACGGCATTTTGTGTTGGTCGTTTTCACGCTTTGCTCGAACTGTGATATGAGGCTTTCTTTACGTACATATGTGGAGTTAGAACAAAACACTTGCTTTGGAAGTAGCCATTGTACAAACATCCAAAAAGGCAGTGAGATATGGACAGACCGGGAGACGTTTACAACATTACATGCCGTGACTGACAGGCCACGAATATTGTTGAAGCCAGCAGGACGTTGCGCGTACGGCTAACTGGACTAAAGCCATGTTACATTAAACGCTAATTATATGCAATTGAATTATGTTTTTCGGTTCACATCTAAGAAAATTCAAATGAACTTGGTTTGGTAACCGGTCATTACAAAACTTGGTTTGGTAACCGGTCATTACAAAGGGAGGACTGCGGACTGCGGACTGCGGACTTCGGACCGCGGACACGGACTGCGGACCGGGTATAAAACGTAGACTAGGTATAAAAGGCGGACTGCGGACCGGGTCATTGTTTTACCTTTCGGAAAGTAACCCTAACCCTCAATTCGGGCTAACCCTAGGCCTATAGGCCTATAGGCCTAAAAACCAACCTTAGGCCTGGGGTTAGCCAATTGAGGGTTAGGGTTACTTTCCGAAAGGTAAAACAATGACCCGGTCCGCAGTCCGGGTCCGCGGTCCACACTCGTCGTTTTATGCTGAGTAACCTCGCAATCTGAAGTTCGAATCAAAATGGCGCCCATTTGCGTGGCTGGCATTCTCGTTCCCAGAGCCGCGATCCTTTTGGCCAGCGCCACGGATCGAGACCTCTGGCTGGTTCCAATTCGTTCTCGTAACTGATTGGTCAGATGCGAACACAATAAAAATGCTAAACCGGAAGAGAAATTTCATTGAACATGGCCGAAAGGACTCCAACAAAGCGATTTTCTGCGGGAAGATCTGTTTGCCGTACTTGCAACGGAAATATTATTAGTAAAAACCACCCTTTGGATTTATTTGGTGAAAAGGCAATCAAGGAAGGAATCGCACAGGATTTAGAAAAGTTTTCTGGCTTAAAAATATTTTTCGGCGATGGCTTACCATCGCGAATGTGTAGAACTTGTTATGTTAAGTTCACGAAATTTCAGGAGTTCGTAAAGATGGTTGTGCATTCTAAAGCTCAGCAGGAGTCGGTTATCCGATCTAAAAGAGGGAAGTCTGTACAACAGAGCCCGTCCTCCACCACTTCACCAGGTGTGGGACGCGAGAAAAAAAGGAGCAAGGTCAGCTGGTCGTACGTTAGGCATATTACAATCAAGTTGTTTATGTGTTAATGTGCCGGAATAAGGCACATTTACCCCTGGAATAGACTTATTACACCTTTCAGGAACTGGGGCCCCAGGGCAATAGCTAACTGGCGGTTATCGCGTATCTTTTTGTTGCATTCTCTTATTGTAAAGAAAATTGTAAATATAGTGTAATATTGCACTGAAGTTGGAAGTTGATTTAATAATAACAATAATAATAATAATAACAATAATAATAATAATAATAATAATAATAATAATAATTATATCGAAAGAAAACAGAGACATATATGGAGTTAAGATCCAGTCTCAAAGGAATGAACCCTGGCCATAAGATTATGCAAGTAAATGTAGTATTCGATTTTCTATCTGGATGTCACACGAACTTGACTAGAAAACTAACAGATGTAGCACTTACAGATGGACTAAATACTGTAAGAAAGTGTCAGAAATGGGTCATTTCACAAAACTATGAGATTGTAAAGAGATTGTACTATTGTTGGACCGAGTGCATCTTTAAGTTACGCCAGCGGTTATTGTCGGCTGCGCATGCGTAATACGGGCGTCTTCTCGTGCCCTCGTTGTGTGGTTTATTCTGCCATCTTGTAGAGGTTGTGTTGTCCCTAGTAAAGTGTTTGTTTTCGCTATTATCGTGTCGTCTGTCCTTATTACTGGTGTTACGTAGATAAATTGCATAGACTATGTGACCGATATCCATATTGATTGAGTCGCTACCGGTTTAAGTTTCTTGACTGACATTGCCATGGTAATGGTGCAGACCATGCTTTCCTTTTTTTTGGACTTGAAAGCCGCAGTCGAGAGTGTGGATTAAAAATCACAGGAGTTTGTATCTCCAGTTCTGGCTGATTCGGCTCTGTTCTACTTACCAACAACGTTACACTATGTCCGCAATTTTCTTAATTGTAAAAGGATTTTCTGAACTTGAAATAAACATAATAATAATAATAATTGATAGGAGTTTATTTTCACACAATAATGTTTAAAGCTGAATAGCTTGTTGTGTACAAATGAAATCAAATCAGATTAATTCATATCAAATCGTATTGCTTTTTGAGGGGAGGGGAAAACCGGAGTACCTGGAGAAAACCCTCTGGAAGCAGAGTGGAGAACCAACAAACTCAACCCACATGTGGCACCAGATATGGGAATCAATCCCAGGCCACATTGGTGGAAGGCTAGTGCCCTCACCACTGCGCCATCCTGCTCCCCGATCATATAAAATTGTAGAACCAACAACTAAGCTTACCAAAGGCTTCAGTAGACCCCTGATGAAATTGGAGAAAACAAAAGAGGGGGGATGGGGAAGCTATCCAAAAAATTGGATAAGTCCTTGTCAAGTTTAACACTAAAGTGATCTTTATGACCTGCATCTTCTGGTTTGCTAATCCAGAGGAAACCTTGAAGGATACTCCTGCTGGTGCACTGAGCTACAGCTACAAACAACTTTCGGGTTCTCAGCTTTTAGAGGATGATTATGGTCACAGTAAATTGGCTGCCTATCAGTTAACTTTCACATCACTGTTTTAGGCTAGTATATGATTTTATCAAACTGATAGGGTTGGAAGAGCTAAGACTAAAGCAGCCAATATCCCATTCTTCAACAGGCCTCAATAATTGGGCTCACACATGAGGTAATGAGTAAACCAGGAGGAAGCTTGTTACACTGTACATACTAAATTGCCTTTGCATTATATTGATTGCATACTATGTTATGTTTAGTCAGCTGAAGAGAGATCAACAACATCAGTCAGAGTGTCCCTGTTTGCACAAGAAAAAAGAAGCATGCCAGGTGCATTTCGGACTATTTTGCCAGCTGTACCCACAGGCAAAGCTTTGGCTGAACCTGCTTCAATGGCCGCTCCTAAACAAAGAAAACTGCCTCCCGGAATTGCTCCTCTTGAGATAAAGCAACCATCAAAAAGTGTAGAAATTCTTTCAAATTCTGGTCTGCATAATCCATCACTGGTAAACCTCCAGTTACTACAATAATAATGGTTAATTATTAGCCAAACAAAAGTCTTATGTTCTACTTTGATTAACTAACATTGAAAATTTTTTCCTGCCTAATATCAGACATGTAGGTATCCTGTTGTGTTATAATAGTAGCTGTACAGATAACAGAGGTAATATATTGTTGCATCACTTCACAAATGTGGGTAAGTGATATTTGTTGTGTCATATACTAATAGGTTTGTTCTCTTGCATCCATTTTTAAAGTGGTGGTTAATTAGTAGGGTATTTATATACAGGAACTAGCCTCTTATTCTTACATAGAATGTAGAGCTACTCGTACTGTATTAATTACAAGTTTGCAACTTATTTGAAACAAAAGACTTTTGTTTTTCAGCAGCATATGCCATTAAGGGCTTTGAGTTCAATAATGAGTCATGCAGTTTCTGTTGTGTTTTTCGTATTGACCAGTAAGTAAAATTTAACATTTTCATTTATTTTAACAATAATAATGTCATATTGAAATTCTCTAATGTAGCATATAAGTATTGTTTGATGGTACTATGACATTAGTATCATGCAAAATACAGTGTAACTGTACTGTTACTGGCAATAATAATTTCATAACTTTTAGAAGAATAAAGTCAGTCATTTATCTTGTTAGTTTCAATAATTTTGCTCAAACCAACAAAAGGAAGGTGAAGACCATGAATAATTTACATATATGCCCAATCGTTGTTATAATCCACATTAAAATGGTATTTAAAGCATGAGTTAACCATTTATATTTTTTGTTTGTTTTTGCTTCCCGCCTCCCCCTTAAGGTTAAAGACAGCATTTTGCTGAATAAAAACAGTGAATCTGTCAAGCAACTGTCAATAATGATAAATACTGGAGCAACAGCTCAGCAGATTGGGAACTTTGTCATGGAAGACATGGTTTTGAGAGATGCAGTGAAGGCAGTTATCCTTAAGGATATCAATGACCAGTGCAAGAAGCTTTGCAGGAAGAGTGATGATGGCTCCTCAGTTTTGCGAGTGCCACGCTCTAAGCACAAGGTGTTCATATATTATTGCCATTAGAACTCATTGATATTGTTGTTAAAAGTTTGATTGAGGCTACTTAAGTGATTTATTCCTAGCTAAATTTTGTTCAAGGTTTGTCCCCCAACATCATTATTCATCATGATGATCATTATTTTAAGGTTTAAAATAAAAAGAGAAATTACTGGGAATCAAACAATCAAGGTTGGAATAATTTAACGTCAACTTCAACTTAAAGTGCTACTATGATCAGAAAAGCGATTCTTCATTTTCTTTAGATTTCAAAACTATGTTTACTTAACTAAACACTAATTAACCGAAAATTTTGGCCCTGAGTTCAAAAAGGCACCTGTTCATTTTAAATGGAAAAAAGGAAGTGATTTTTTTTATCATAGTAGCACTTTCAATTTTGAAGTACAACAGCTACTCAGAGTACATGTAAATTGACTACTGTGTGCAAATATACAGATTTGACCCAGTCCTTACAAGTTGATGAAACGTGTTCATGCTTCACAGGCTTCAGCCAAAATTATTGGTACCATAAAGCAGGCTTTTATCTGCAAAACATATGATAACAATTTATCATACATGTACAGTATGTAATCACTTAAATAATAAAACAAAATTATGTTACTTGCAAGGTTGTTTACAAAATTATACTCAGTATTATTTTCTTTACATTGATAGAGCTTAGAACATTTCACATGGGAAAGTGTTATCACTGAGATGAAACAACATGCTCCAGATGTATTGGATGTCCTTACAACTATTGCTGTACCTGAAATAAAAGAACATACTGCAGCGAAGAAAATTCCACCCTTGTGCACTGCGTATGGAATTCTTATGAACACCAGATGGAAAGAACTAAGCCTTATTCAAAAAGTCAATGGCATCCTGCTTGGTTTTGGAAATGCTACTGAAAGGGTAAACTTGTTGTTTGAACACTTTGGAACGATTGATTTCCATATTGTATATCATAATTTCCACATTGTAAATTTATTGTTATTATTGGCAAAAATTACCAAGCTGTTTTGCATCAAATGTAGTGGGAGATAATGTTGAGTCAGCTCTCAACTAGCACTTAATGAGCAGGAGTATCATACTTACAGTTGCCAGTATCATACTTACGGTAAATTTTTTTTCAATCTTTATGGTTTTTTTTTTATCAAATAACAGGCCCCGGTCAAAAGTTAAAATAATATTATTATTGGGGAAAAAATATAATATAAACAGTAACAATACCCATGTTAAGTAAATAGTGAACATAGCCACTCGAGCTGTTGGCCTAGACTGATCTCCCACATGATAAACATCTGTTACACAGCATTCATCACTGCCCATGATGCACTTGGACTAAACTGTCCTCACTGCACTTGTGTCACAGAAGTATTACTTACACTGTACTTTCTGGCTAAGTTGTATTCACTCAAACACTGGAAACTACATTTTGGTTAATCTAGTAACTCTCCCAGTAAAACTGATCAAGGCTTTAAATTAAAATGAATTATTCATTGATCTTATGTTTTCATTCGCTTGACTTCGTATGTATTTAAGAAAACATGATTACATTTTTAATGTGAAGAGTTAGAACATAATAATATTATTATTTTGTTGGATTCTTTAATATAGACAATGAAAAGGCTAAATGTAAGTGGAATATCCGTCACAAGAGATGGCTACCGGTCAATAATGGATGACATGGGGGCAGAGCTCATTGGATCTATTCGAAAGAATGTTGGTGCTGGCCTTGAACCCCGCATAGTATTCGACAATCTGGATTTTAAAATCTTGGCTAATATAATCCTGCAAAACCACAGAAATTCGGACATGCATTGGATTGCCCATTTCCTAACCTTTGACAGGGTCAGCTCTGAAAACCTTAATGACTCAAAGCCTCAGGTGGCCAATGTTGAGGACTTTGAGCTAGTTGAGTATTTATTAAACAAGAGTGAATTGGAAAAGCTCCGCAGGGATTTTATTGTGCTGGTGGCTCGTGCCTTGGAGGAATTTTTCGGTTTTATGGCAACACTGCAGCTGGGGGGGCCTGTTGTTCCCAAACATATTTCTCACAGGTAAGTATGGTACCATTAATTTGTTAAATCAAATTAAATTTGAAAGGGGAAATACAGTATTAAGGAATCAGAGCTTTAAAACAAAAAAACAACAACAAAAAAAAAACGTTTAATTATACCATTTTTTGTCAGAAACACTAAAGTAACTATTAATAAGTATTTTAATTTCTAATTTTAAACCTGATTTACTTTTAAAAATCCTGTATTTTTCCTGTTTTAATCTGCTATTGCACTTGCCATATAATTTCAAAGTAAAAGACAAATAATCTACCAATTTCAATGAAAAAAAGTTAAAGTACGCTGCATGAGCAATAGCCAGAATCTTAGATCCATGTGCATATCCTGAAAGAGGATGCACTAGCTGTAATAGTGACGTTCCTTGCTTTTATATTAATGATTTGTCAATTGACAAACACACTTTTCCCAGGAAACGAATACTCACAAATATTACACTTACTCTAATTTATTACAGGGGATCTAGACAGGATGCAGGAAACTATTGCCCAATGTCACAGTGTGCGCAGGCTGCACTAGCCCGTCTTGTTAAAAAATGAGATCCTTGAAAAGGGGCCAGTTTCTAAGATTCAAATAAAATTTATTTTGTTACTTACTATATCATTTTTTCAGGTACTCTGCTTCAATGAAAAAAAAGTCTGTTATCATTGGCCTGCCCGTTGTACCCTTTAACCAATCAAAACATTCTGATGTTTGTCAGTACCTGGAATATGTACAAAGCCTGCTTATCGACATTTACAAACAAGAGGTAGAGAATATCAGTTAACATTTTTTAAACTATCCAGACTCCATACATTAATAATAATAGTACTATTAAATAATAATGATAATGATAATGATAAAAAAAAATCATTAAAGCAATTTGTATTATTATAAAATGCCATAAAAATACACTGTATAGCTAATACCAGTGCTTGACACTAACTTTTTTGGAAACTAGGCAGTGGGCTAGTGAGCAAAATAAATCGCTTGCCCACAAGGACAAGCCACTAGTCCAAAACAAGGCCAGAAAAATACACCTAAGGAATTAATTGAACGATGTAAATCTGGCTCAGGAGGGTTGGCCGTAGAAGGACATAATTTTCCACGAAGGTAAGGTGTTAAAAGAAGCTTGAAATCAGTCACGCGCAAAAAGTCCAAGATAGCGGACCAATGGTGGGCGAGGACTTAAGGCCTTTTCAAAGATGGCATTCGTTTTGGGATTCAATCGTATGATACGTCTATGATATGGATTGTAAGTCCTCTAGTTTAAATTACTCAAGGTGGAGCATTCTACCAGAAAAAAATAATAAATAAATAAATAAATAAATAAATAAATAAGAATTAAAAATAAAGAATAAAAACAAAGGCAAAACAAAAAACTTTCCAAGGTATCGAATCAGTGTAGTAAATTTATTTTCCACGAAACGAGCTAGTCCAGAGGCTAGAAGGAGAGCATTTTCACTAGCCCAGCAGGAAGTTTTACTGGCCCTGGCCTAGTGGACTAGCGTTAGTGTCGAGCACTGTAATACTGTAATACGATCAAACATTTCTACCCAATACCAACTGAAGGTCAAAATGTTTCTTGTCTGGTACTGAAGATTTGGATGAAACCCTCTGACAAACAGCCAGAAACCATGTTACTGAGAAACCCCTTCATAAATATAGAATATGATTTACTTGAGTTTCGTTCATTATTTACATTATTGACATTAAATATATAGTTATTGTAAGTTATATAACATTTTTGTAGGGTCATCCTGAACCTGTCAATGCTGATGACATTCTCAAGAAATTGAAAGTGCCTCTAGCAGGTGACCTCCTTGGCAGAGAACGAATAACTGGAGCGAAGAACACCAGACTTGGTTGCGATAGGCCGTCAGAGAGGTTTGAGAATATTGTCGAGACACCAGCTCTTTGGCACACAAAGCAGTCCTTCCTAGGGGTAGGTTAACTTTAAACTTATCAAGACATGAGATTAATATTAGGAAATGTGCCTTCCCTTGTTCTACGAACTTAATGTACAACTTTGCTTTTGAAAACAAAATTCAAGTTAAAAATATTTCATCCTGGTTGGATTCTTATTTTCCTTTTATAGTGTTTTATTTATAACTCATTGTTGATTAGCTAAGGCGACACAACACAAATGAACATTGCCAGAGACAAATCATTTTACCCTGAATTTCATTTTACATTTAATTATATTGACGAAGACAAATTAGGTGTGCATTGCATAGTACCTCGTAAATAATCTTTTCTAACTTTCAGAGAAATGTTATTGCAGTTTATATTTTCCTATCTGCCAACAACAGAGTCGTTTTCTGTCACCAAGTTGCATTGCATGTTCTTTATTCCAAATTAACATATTATCCACACTAAAATGGACTGCACTGAATGAATGATATGTTGCAAAGACTAGTATTATAATAATAATTGATCTTACTTGGTACTGTAAAATTGCAGTTCATATGGGAGCAACTGTATCGACCAACAGCTGCAAGTGGTAGAGAGACAGGAACCCTCTATAATTTCAGACAAACGTTCAAGCTGGTCAATGTGCCATCCCAGGTGACAAGCAACTACTCTGCTTGCGAGTCTCTTATGCTGTCTGCTACAAAAGCCTATTTGTGTGAAGCCTTTATGACATGGGCTGAAATGCCAAATCTAGATGCCCTCCCATCATGGTTCAAAGAAGTGCAAACAGAGGGGGATCATTCATTAAAATGGCAAATCCTTGAACGTCACCTTGGAAAGTTTGTGGACGAGTTTGTCTTGACGGAGTTTGATGTGGAAAAGGCATGGCGCAAACAAGCTCAGCAGAGAGAGGGGCAAATCCAAGAGCAGCACATGAGAGTACAGCAGACCATAGAGCAGCAAAGTACTGTAACTGGTGACAGTGTAACATCCCATGATGCTACCATTACCAGGGATGTGAAGACTCCTGGTATGTTGAGTAATAATACATGTATGTTACTTACTGCCTGTAAGGTCTGTATTGAGAAAAAGTGTACCCAAGGTCTATAGTACTGCAAGAGGCTGCAGGCTGAGGGACATACTTGAAACAGAGGGCACCGATTTTCCCACTACAGTCAACCAAGGCTGAGAATAACATTTTTATTTATTTCCAAGGCTAGGAGAAACTACTGGGAAAAACTGGGACAAACAGTTATATTCAATGCACTGTCAACAAAGTACAACAATAAGGATAATGACTTTTGTAGTTGTTTGCTTTATATTTTTTTGAAGCTTTGCTTTCAATAGCCAAAAAATGATAAGACAAATTGAAACTTTTCTTATTAAATTTGAAACATGAACTCATCATTTGTGTCCCTGGTCACTATAACTGTGGTCAAGAGAAAGAAAAATTCTGCCCACTCCGGCAGCCAATCAGATTGCTGGATTTACAAAATATCGCCTGCTGATGGCTTCAGAAATGAAGAAAATAGCAGCTCTCATAAATGTACATTTTTGGAGTTAGTATTCTTCATAATCTAAAAAAGCCTGATGTCATGAGTGATTTAGACAGATACTACACATGATTATAATCAGTGGCATTGTTTTTACAGGAACAATTGTAATATTGTTACAAAGATCCCTTGAATATACTGTTCTTGGCGTTGGTCAAGTTGTCGATGTCGAGGGTAGCCAAGTGCCTGACAACAATATACCAGTCTATGTGGCCTCTGTTGAACCATGTGCTTCAGGCATTTTGGTACCAGGGCAGGTTGTATTTTGGCCCTTTGACATGTTGGCACTATACAGACCGCCAAACCCACCTTCACATAACTCAGACAGACCAGCACAAGAAGAGCAGAATTGCACAAGTACCATTTCCAATATTCCAAGTGGCAGCCAAGAGGACTGCCAATTAAATTTTGGACTTCAAGTTATTCAACTTGGTATGATGTTAATGCAACTTAACGATACTGAACGTGAAGGAGATGGTGACCGCAGCCTGATAAATTGGAAAATGCTCATGTTGTATTTTAGGTGCAGGCCTCGAGGAATGAAATATGCATATGAGGCTATGAGGTTTATAACCTATGTCAAAGCAATATACCCTGCGAAAACTGCTCACAGAATACTCCATGGCCAATTTGTAAACCCAAGGGGTGGGGAAGGCAACAATTATGCCAATGATCTGAAAATGGAACATTGTATACAGGACAATAAACTCTCAATGAGGGGTATGCGAGCAAACAAAACCCTTAAAGCTGTGCAAAGATGTTCCGGATCATCTTATGGGCAGAAGCAATTCTCCATCCAGTTTGATGAACAGAGTAACATACCTCCAGAATCGACATCTCACACTCATGCTTGCACAACAGATGACGTGAAAGCCATGCTGGGAATTTTGCAGCAGATTAAGCCCTTTAAGTTCAATGCTGGGAGACTGCTCAATTCCTTTCCATGTATTTCTAAGAGTCCATTAGACAAACTTGATGTGGCGCTTCTCCATACGTGGCTTACAAGCAACAGGCGTAAGCTGTTTGCTGGTGTAGTTGAGTTTGTTGGTGAAGAATCAGAAGAACACCCCTCAGAAAATGACAATGATGATGACAGTGTTGAAGAAGATATTTTTTATATGTAGTTACTGCATTCATGAAGTTGTTTCAGTTTTCTCAGGATAAATATCATAAGTTGTCACTATTTACACTGACCTGAGGCCCTAGGAAAATTACAAAAATTGTGCAAATTAGATAATTGGTCCCACAGTTACAGATGACCTCCAAGTGGAACTCTTCCCTTTTCAAAGTAAGGGATGAAGGCAAGTGGGATATTCACCTGTATTCACCGAAGTCGAGGTGGCTACACTACCCACCAGCACTGAGGCGAATAGTTGTTTTAGTATATACTAAAACAGTGAGACAATATAGCCCAAAAAGATGATTTTAACTCATTAATTTTATTCCTGCAATAGTTACAATGTTTTCGGGTGCAAAGCACACTCAAGTTGCTCAGAGGTGAATAGCAAAGGGTATTCGGAGTGTGAGTAGCCAATCAGAGCATGGCTTCCATGCTATCCACTGTTTTAGTATATACTAATAATTATTATTTGTGTTGAGAAGGATGTTACCTGAAGAGCACTGTTATTGTTCATGAAGAGATGAAAACTACATTGTGTTTATATGAATTCTAATAATTATGATTTTGAGATCTCATAGAAAGAGAAAGGAAAAGTGTTCCTTGTTGCATTCTGAGCTGCTAGAAATTGAACAATATACAGATTTCAGTGTACAGTAATGTTACATAACATGACATCATTTTGTCCCGCAATGTTCTATTTTTCGAATTACTGGTTAGGTAATTTGTCCAGGAAAACATGTTGGAAAACTTACTGTACAAAACAATGTTGCAACTGCTATTGTGTGAAACTGTATTAAAAAGTACCCTTTAGGTTTCAAAGTTGCTCCTATCTCACCCAACTAGTTTAGCTCTCAAGTTACTTTGGATGACCATTACCATTGTCTTGTTTAGGTCTTCAATTGCATGTATTTGGTCTATACACTGTGTCATGTAATGAACCCTTTCATTTGCAAGAACGATCATTTCACCTCATTCAAAGGCTTAAAAGCAAACATGAAAAAAATATTTATCGTGTTTGAGGCATCACTCAACACATGTTAAGTTAAAACAGGGTTCGTGCTGGATTTTGTTCATAAAATTCCAGGAGTATTCAATGAGTTTTCAAGCAGTCTTTGTAAGATTTCTTTGCCATACATACATCATGTTTCAGTGTTTTCTCTACTGAAAAGCCTACCTATGTCTCTTTAACTTAGCATGGTGCAATCTTTAATAACAATTTTCACCCAAGCAAAAATTCAAGGAGTTTTGAAGCAGTTTTCCACAAAATCCTTTTTTCAAGGGCTTTTCAATCACCCTTGAAGTCCAAAATTAATAACCAGGGCTTTTCAAGGACTTCAAGGAGTAGCACGAACCCTGTTAAAAGGTACAACTTGACTTGAGCTTGTGACTTAAGTTGTATTCACATGAAAGCACAGGACAACTGAAAATGTATTTAGGCTACATGCTAGTTTTCTTACAGATAAGAACAAGACTTAATACTTTGTTCCCATGTTTCTAAGAATGGAGATGTCTGATCTTGTTTTGGTCAGACTACAATAAATCATTGAGCAGTTTAGTGCAATGAAGGTGAACTCACTGAAATTCTAGGATACTAATGAAACCCCAAGGTGAATTTTTAGTGACAGTTTTCTCTGCAATTGATTCAAATTTCTGAAAACTAGTTAACACAAAAAGTTCATCGCAAGCACTCTTTTGTAAACAAAAATTGTTAATTTTTAAGGAGGCTCGAAAGGGTTTCAACACTTAGAAGACTCTCTGTTTAGATTGAATGACGCTACAACACTGTATCACGTAACAGCAATGTTATGGTACCATATGAAACACCGATTATTTCCAAACAAGATGTGATGATTATTGTGATGTAATAAGTTACCTTGGCAATGGGAAAGCCCAGCAAAAAACCCCTATATTTTGGATTTAGTTGCTCATATCTAAAAAACGAACTGGAAGACCCCCCTTTTTTATGGCTGAAAAGTGATTAGAAGGCCACGATGAAACTTTCGGCAAAGTTTAAAAAAATTATGTCTGAAGGATTCAGAGCTTTGCAGAAAGTTTCATCTTCTGATTACTTTTCAGAAATAAAAAATGGGGGTCACCAAGTTCGTTTTTGAGATATAAGCAACTAAAGACAAAATAAAGGGTGTTTTTACAGGCCTTGCCCATTGCCACGGTGACATATTATGTCACAATAATGACTGTATCTTGTTTAGCAATAGTTCTTATTTCATTTGTCAATACATCATACAACGTTGTGGTGGCGATCCTTCTAGTAAGATCGTCACTTGAAAGCAATGAAACTGGTTCGAGCCTCCTTAAGCTCCATTCTTAAAGCAAGGGTTTTATTGAATGTAATTAATAATTACATGTTGCACTGAGTTTTGTATTTTTTGATAATGTTCCAAAGAACAACTGCTTGGCTTTTGCTATAGATAGGAAGACGCATTGCAATTTCCTCAGCTGAAGTTAAAAAGTTCACATTTTTCACAATATCATTAATGAGGCTAATTGTTATTCCACTGCTTAAGCCAGTGCCTCCAACAGCAGATCTTCCACTCCCTGGGAGAGACAAGCGGAATGAATTCAGTTCCTCTCTTAATCTCTCGGCTGAATGTGGCGGTAATTGTTGGAACATTGCCTCTACAGTGACGCCTGTCTGGTCCTCTTGCATGGAGTCTTGGAACATATTTGAAACACTTGCTATTATGCAGTCGTCGCAACTGCAAATATGTTGATGGTAATCACAACAATTGTGGAGAGCATCATTTCTTGTCGGCACTTGGAAGCCAAAATAGCCTAAAATCATTTCTCTCTTGCATGTTTGTTTTTGAACATAATCTCTCATGACCTGAGATAAGTGTTTTTTCCCTTTTGAAATGTCATAACTGTTGTAGTAAATATGGCTTTTTGCTTGAAGGCCATCCCTCCCAGCTCGTCCAGCTTCTTGAAAATATTCTTCCATCGAATAGGGTACACCAATATGAAAAAATTGCCTTATGTTTGGTATGTCTAGACCTAAACCAAAGGCAACTGTTGCAAAAATAACTCTAATCTTTGAGTTACCTTTAACAAGGCCATCAACGATTCGCTCTCTTTCATGTTCTGGGTACTGTGCATGGAATTGCGTATAAAGTCTGTTTCGTGCACAGCGTTCAGCCCCAAGTGGCTCATACTGTTCATTGCCAATGTGAGCGCTAAAGTAGGAGTAGCACGATGAAATTATCTCAAGTGA
>BLFK01000424.1:492149-494649 GCA_014634185.1 Astreopora myriophthalma | reverse complement strand
ATATCACTTTGAAGTGTCATCACAAGAAGTGTTTTCTTTGCAGTGCAGTCTGGGTGTTGAGTTTTTTAATCCAAATGTTGCAAGCGAGATGGCACAACTCATGATTTCCAATCAGCAGAAGTATGTCCCATCATTGCAAACTGAAGAAGAAACTGTAGTCCTCAAAACAGTTCCGTTTCATGGAGATCAGCTTTTTGAAGAAAGGGCCAGAAATACACAGTGGGTCTACCAAGATGGGGATAATACTTATGACAGATTGGAGGGACTGGAAACAGAATTTGCTGATTGGCATGCAAAGTTTAACCTTTACATGGTTTGTAAATTCTAACTTTCAATTAACTGTGATCATATCAGAGTAGTGACACCAATTTTCTTGTCTGGTTTTTTTTTTGTGTGCTATGAATGTAAAATTCGAAGAAAATATTTTCAGTCTCCAGAGACCCAGGGCCTTTGAATTTTGGGACAAAGACCACAACCACCAATTTGCAACAGAACAAGTTACAAATTTTATCAAAAAAGAACATTCTCAAAATGGAGATCAAGACTTGCTATCTCTCAATACTTTATATATTCAATTACAGAATAACAACTGCAATGACTCTAAAATTAAGACATTCTAAATGTGTCTTAAAGTGTGCATGTATGATTTGAACTTTTTCAGGTTGAAAGTGACATATTCGTAAACCACTCCTCAGCTGCAGAAATTGGAACTTCACGTGCAAGCATGAACAGAACATTCAAGACAAATGCTGCAAAGGGTGTAAACAATCACTATAATGAGTACAAAGAGTTCCACCAACGGGAAATAGAAGCACATGTCTGTGCTTCATTCATGGAGATGTCTGGAATGAAAACTTTTGATAGTAAACACAAATTGATTAGCTCATTTTATGGTCACATCATCGTGTGGTTCCATTAGTTTGGTGTTCATATTACCGTCACATAATTTTCTAGTCTATACAAGAAGCTTCACTGTTACTCTGTTACTCAAAGATCAATCGTCCCTCCTACACCCTTTTTAATGTACATGTACACCATTACAGCTTGTGTTCTATGATCTGCTAACAAACTGTTTGTTTATTTTTTTTTTAAAAATAGATTAAAACCACTTTAGAGGGTGTAGTTGATCTGAAAATCAAACTCACCCACATTATATCAAGTTACGACATTATTCAGGGACGAGTCTCAAAGAATCAGAAGGTGGTAATATTACTAATGTAGTTATGCACAATTAATATTGAACATGATGCCATAATTGCTCCTTCTATAAATATTTTTTTTTATATGGAATAGATGCTCCAGATTATGATATGCCATCGAAGGATGACTTGGGAAAAGAAGGTCGAAGGAGATGGCTACATGAGCTATGCATAAAACATGTCGAGACGTATCTCATGACAGGAAGTGAAGTTGGACCTTTGGTTCAGCAGGTTCATGAGCCGGAGAGTGCTAAGGGTGCTAATGGTTTTTTCTGTCGAATAGATGAATGTGATAAAACTTATGTTCATCACTCCAACAGAGTCAAGTAAGTACAAATGATAGAGTGAAGAAAACAGTGACGGGAAAGGGGAAATACAGTTTTTAGCATCACATTTCTCCTTGTGATATCAAGACATATAATTGGAAACATTTTAATCTGGCTAAATATTGTAATCTATCACCAAAGAGAATTTTTTTTTCTTTTTTTTTTTTACAAGTATTCAGATCATTAATCAAATTCTAACTAGTTAAAAAAATTGTCTATGTCATCAGTTTCTTTTCAGCAATAACATCAATACCTCTATGAAAACAAACAGTTATTGTAATCCAATAGATGTTCAATTGTTCACTTAACACTTTTTATTTAATTATAATAATGAAATAAAGGGATAAACAGTACATTGTATGCGTTGGTTTTAATCCCTTTCTTCATCAACCCAGACATGAAGTTATGCAGCATGGCCTGGTGTGGGAAAGGTACGAGCCAGGGAAGGAGAAAGACATGCTAGGTTTTTTCCACTGCAGAGTGTCATGTGGTCTAGTATTCTCAACTAAAGCCACCAGAAATAGGTGAGTTATGCTTGTAAGTGCCCATCAAACCCCCTTCCCACCTCCCCCAACACACACACTTACAAACACCAAATTAAAGTACTCAAGTAAAGTGTCTTACTTTTTGACAGGACAGATTATCAATTTCTTTGATCAAAGTGTTTTGAATGGCCTGCGTAGCTTGGCGGTTTAAGCTATTTTTTGAGCGCGAGTGAAGTTGTCTCTCTCGTAGGCTCCTCGCGACTTTGGGGTTTGTTATCGCGCTTTTCCCGCTTAAAAACCACCAAGCTACGCAGGCTATGTTTTGAGAGGTTCCTTAAATTGCAAAATGATGTTCCCTAGCAAGATCATTTGTAATCCCTGGGAAATTATGCAATAGTACAGTGTAAGTAGCAGGCAATTCCTGAGTGTAAATTTAGTTTCGTCCTTTTCTAGCCACGAAAGCAAGGCACACGCTAATGTCACTGTTGAG
>BLFK01000424.1:488600-492139 GCA_014634185.1 Astreopora myriophthalma | reverse complement strand
GTCCTCAAAACAGTTCCGTTTCATGGAGATCAGCTTTTTGCAGAAAGGGCCAGAAATACACAGTGGGTCTACCAAGATGGGGATAATACTTTTGACAGATTGGAGGGACTGGAAACAGAATTTGCTGATTGGCATGCAAAGTTTAACCTTTACATGGTTTGTAAATTCTAACTTTCAATTAACTGTGATCATATCAGAGTAGTGACACCAATTTTCTTGTCTGGTTTTTTTTTGTGTGCTATGAATGTAAAATTCGAAGAAAATATTTTCAGTCTCCAGAGACCCAGGGCCTTTGAATTTTGGGACAAAGACCACAACCACCAATTTGCAACAGAACAAGTTACAAATTTGATGAAAAAAGAACATTCTCAAAATGGAGATCAAGACTTGCTATCTCTCTATACTTTATATATTCAATTACAGAATAACAACTGCAATGACTCTAAAATTAAGACATTCTAAATGTGTCTTAAAGTGTGCATGTATGATTTGAACTTTTTCAGGTTGAAAGTGACATATTCGTAAACCACTCCTCAGCTGCAGAAATTGGAACTTCACGTGCAAGCATGAACAGAACATTCAAGACATGCTGCAAAGGGTGTAAACAATCACTATAATGAGTATAAAGAGTTCCACCAACGGGAAATAGAAGCACATGTCTGTGCTTCATTCATGGAGATGTCTGGAATGAAAACTTTTGATGGTAAACACAAATTGATTAGCTCATTTTATGGTCACATCATCGTGTGGTTCCATTAGTTTGGTGTTCATATTACCGTCACATAATTTTCTAGTCTATACAAGAAGCTTCACTGTTACTCTGTTACTCAAAGATCAATCTATAGTCCCTCCTACACCCTTTTTAATGTACATGTACACCATTACAGCTTGTGTTCTATGATCTGCTAACAAACTGTCTGTTTATTTTTTTTAAAAAAATAGATTAAAACCACTTTAGAGGGTCTAGTTGATCTGAAAATCAAACTCACCCACATTATATCAAGTTACGACATTATTCAGGGACGAGTCTCAAAGAATCAGAAGGTGGTAATATTACTAATGTAGTTATGCACAATTAATATTGAACATGATGCCATAATTGCTCCTTCTATAAATATTTTTTTTTTTATATGGAATAGATGCTCCAGATTATGATATGCCATCGAAGGATGACTTGGGAAAAGAAGGTCGAAGGAGATGGCTACATGAGCTATGCATAAAACATGTTGAGACGTATCTCATGACAGGAAGTGAAGTTGGACCTTTGGTTCAGCAGGTTCATGAGCTGGAGAGTGCTAAGGGTGCTAATGGTTTTTTCTGTCGAATAGATGAATGTGATAAAACTTATGTTCATCACTCCAACAGAGTCAAGTAAGTACAAATGATAGAGTGAAGAAAACAGTGACGGAAAAGGGGAAATACAGTTTTTAGCATCACATTTCTCCTTGTGATATCAAGACATATAATTGGAAACATTTTAATCTGGCTAAATATTGTAATCTATCACCAAAGAGAAATTTTTTTTTTTACAAGTATTCAGATCACTAATCAAATTCTAACTAATTAAAAAAATTGTCTGTATGTCATCAGTTTCTTTTCAGCAATAACATCAATACCTCTATGAAAACAAACAGTTATTGTAATCCAATAGATGTTCAATTGTTCACTTAACACTTTTTACTGAATTATAATAATGAAATAAAGGGATAAACAGTACATTGTATGCGTTGGTTTTAATCCCTTTCTTCATCAACCCAGACATGAAGTTATGCAGCATGGCCTGGTGTGGGAAAGGTACGAGCCAGGGAAGGAGAAAGACATGCTGGGTTTTTTCCACTGCAGAGTGTCATGTGGTCTAGTATTCTCAACTAAAGCCACCAGAAATAGGTGAGTTATGCTTGTAAGTGCCCATCAAACCCCCTTCCCACCTCCCCCAACACACACACTTACAAACACCAAATTTAAGTACTCAAGTAAAGTGTCTTACTTTTTGACAGGACAGATTATCAATTTCTTTGATCAAAGTGTTTTGAATAGCCTGCGTAGCTTGGCGGTTTAAGCTATTTTTTGAGCGCGAGTAAAGTTGTCTCCCTCGTAGGCTCCTCGCGACTTTGGGGTTTGTTATCGCGTTTTCCCCGCTTAAAAACCACCAAGCTACGCAGGCTATGTTTTGAGAGGTTCCTGAAATTGCAAAATGATGTTCCCTAGCAAAATCATTTGTAATCCCTGGGAAATTATGCAATGGTACAGTGTAAGTAGCAGGCAATTCCTGAGTGTAAATTTAGTTTCGTCCTTTTCTAGCCACGAAAGCAAGGCACACGCTAATGTCACTGTTGAGGCTCAGAATCCACAGCCGGAGAAAAATGGGGGAGCAGCAAAGGACGATTTCCTGTTCAATTACCATCAGGCAAAGCTGGCCTTTGGTCTCATTTTGTTTGAGTTTGGCGATGCAATTAAAGAGGGAGATGGGGAGAGGCTTCATGACTTTTACAAGGTTGCTCTGCTACTGTACCAAGCACATGGCAAGAGGAAATACGCCTATGTCATTCTACTGTACCTAGCCAAAATTGAAGCCATTTTGTCCAAATCAGATGCGCATGACCTTAAGTGGAATAGAACATTCAACAAACATGGCTTACCAGGAATGAACATTCCACTGGATTTGCGAACTGAGCAGTTCAATCATGATGTTAAAAGCATGTGGAAGTCTCTTGCTGCCAACATTAATGAAGATTCAGCAGCTCGAATTACTAATACCGTTGAACCAATGGAAGTAATCCAGGATTCTATTCGAAGAGACTGTGGGATTTCGAACATTAGTGGGTAGAGGTCTGCTGGAAATCCTGAAGTTGCAGTTCTACCGTTGATAAAAGATCTCGTACAGATAGATGCTTTTAAACATGAAGCAGGCAGGAAAGGGCACCCATCCTTTCCCAAATTCTCTTCTAATTTACTGAAGAATCTTGATTACCGTAACCTACATACATGGATGACTGGACTTCTAAAGACATGGGAACCAATCTATGAGATAGAGTTTAGCTGCATGCAATTAGGAGCCTAAAATTAGCTGAGATCTGTGGGTATGCAGGGCTCGAAATAGATGTGAACTCCAGTTTGCACATCAAATTCTCAAGTTGAACAATGACATACCTGAGCCCTCAACCATTGGGCAAATGAGAATGTAATGGTACTTGGATGGGCAAGGAAATATACTTGCTCTAGACAATTGTATATAGATTAAAAGCACATTTAAATTGTTACACTCAAGTAGATATTATTGTTCTATTCTCCATTACTACAAAACGGCATGGAAATAATTATGTCTTTCTGTAACAAGCAGACTGTATCATGATATGTCAAACGATTTTGGCTAGGATGTAAAGTTTTCTACTTTGATGTTCTTGAATTAACCCTATAATACAAGTTAAGACCATTTTTTTGGTCTACCTAATTTGCCTTATCAAAGGGGATGGTATATACTTACAAGTGGTTATGAAAATGCCTTGTCACCAAGATAAAAAAGCAGTTTTAAATACTTT